>WBNH01007680.1:139866-160264 GCA_013401255.1 Urocolius indicus | reverse complement strand
CCAACCCCTACCACTCTGAGATTCTATAATTCTTTAATTTACATACAGAAACCTACTGAAGCAACTGCTGTTTAAAAAAGATATTGTGATTGCTATTTCTAATGACAGCATTTGCAAACAGATTTTCATTTGTCTAACTTTCTTTAAAGTATGTATTTGAAGATAAATTACAAATACACAACAAATCTATTTAACTTGTGAAAGAAGATAGAGTTTTTTAAAGGTAATGGGTATACTAGCTACTGAGAATCCTACACTAAAATACTGTCTTCTCTGACCTGGTACATTCTGTGAAATTAAAAAATAAAATGCTTTTATCACAATAAAAATATTTTTTAGCATGCATAAATCAGGCTGAGCTGCTACAATGGATCATCAACCTAGTTGTTCTTTTCCCACCACCTTGTGGTTTACCATCACTGGTGTACTCAACTTCAGAACATCTTTTTGAGGCATGAAAGCATTGTCTTCTGTAAAAGGTACTGAATTGGGAAAACTAAGTAACTTGTGCGAACAGCAACATATCCCACTCTGCTTCTCTCGGGATAGTTGATGAGATGGTGATATCTCAGAATTAACATGTAATCTGTCATTTCCACTCAGGATAAAGGTAAATAGCACTACATTGTATTTATTGTGACATTTACTCAATCTGAACAAAGATAGTATCAACAGTGGTTACAAGCTACCTATCTTAGAAACATGATGCCTCTATAGTGATAAAATGTCCATCTTCCTATGGGAAATGGCACCTGTTCGTGGCACACAACACTAACATATATCAGTTAAGATACCATTTGTCTTCTTTCGGTGCTCTATTAGCATATTTAATCACTTTCAATGCATTAGCATTTTGAAAATCAGGCTTGGTACCAGGACAAGTTCATAAATGTTGAAAAAAAAAAGAGAGATTTGAGCCAAAGCAGTATGACTCCACTATTATGTTCTTGTCTTCTTTGCTGTGCTAATAAGTAGAAAGAAAATTCTTCAAAATATTTTATACCTTTTAGGAATCAAAACAGAATAGATATTCTAAAGTTGAAGAAAGAAATAGTGTGTATAGCTACTGGACAGATTAAACAAAAACCCTAGGAGGGTTTCCTACCACATTTTTTTATGCAGGGACATGCAGCATTGTAATACACAAAAATCACTTTTCTCTCCTTGCAACATTTATTTCAGAGTTATCTACTATTAAGCACTAGAAGTCTTAAGTCAGTAAAATCATAGACTTAATGTACAGTAACAGAAGCAAATTATCTGTCTTTTCCTAATATTTGCTGCTCCTTGCCCTGTGATTGATTACAAGTAGAGTGTCTGTTTATATACAGAGATTACACAGTTCTCCGCATATGTTGGCCTCAAACCTATTTTTCTCACTGACTTGGATCTGAACAGGATTAGATCTCTGATGGAAGCTTTACTGCATAGGAAGCACTGATTTGAGACATTAGCAATACAGTCTTGAGGGAAAAGACATTCTTCATCACAGCTAAATAAAACAGATTACAAGACCGTCTGTTGAGATGTCTTATGTGTTTTCATTTTTTCCCCAAGTGTAGTTGATTACGTAGCATCATTTTATCAGTAAACTGGAATGGCATTAAGTAAGTAATTTGTTTGTGTCATGGAGTATCCCAAGGACAAACAAGAAAGATGTTTTCCTCATTTGGAAACAAAGAGAATATATAGATATATAGTCCTTATTTAGTGTATGCCATGACAGAAAACAAACACTGGCATGAAGAAAACTCAAACTCATCTTTAAGGTTCTACTATTAACCACTTACACGAAGAACTATTCCAGCTGGATTTAGGTGTTGGACAGCAGGTTGCTGTCAGGAATTTCACAGTTCCTTTTAGGAAGTGGTGGATGCATTATGGATTAACTTTTCTCAAACTAATGGGTAAGCATGCTTTGCACTAAGTTGACTATATATTGTAGCTTTTTTTTTTTTCATTAACTGTCCTTAATTTTAGAAATACAGAGACTAAACACTAGTTCTATTCTTTGCATACATCTCTCTTCATTTGTGCTTTTCTGAATACACATTTCCTTCATAATAAACACCAATCTGGGTACTGAGCTCATTCCAGAGAACACTCTCAGTGGGAACAGGTTTGAGGAAAAGCATGCAATTATTTTTTTAATATCTTCCTACTGACTTAAGAAATCAGAATCAGGCTGCTGCAGTCTTTGAGAGGATGGTCACACAAATTTACATTCATCAAACTAAGGCACAGAAGTCTGCATTTTTAAGTAAACTGTCCCTAAACTCCTATGTTAAAAACAGACAAAGAGGAATAATATTGCCGGAGACGCCAAAGATTCCTGAATTTTCATCACATTACTGTGTTACAAATCTACAGAATAGTTTAAGATATTTTTATTTTACTTTATTATATAGATTGAAGTACTACACTCAGCCTACATGTCAGAGATACATAACAATTATTTATGATCACTGAGATGTCTAAGGACCATCCCCTGCACTGAGATATAAGCAGTATTAGTAAAACATAACAGAAATATTGGTATAAGAAGCATACAAATTTGAATGAAACTTTGCTCTTTATTAAGGACTGTCCACACACTTTTCAAAAATAGGTTCAGATCCTTTCTTGATTCCTTTTAATATATGACTGCTTAGGGACTACATAAATAATTTCATTGAGTTCACATACACATCTGTTAAGTTCTTAATTGATAATCAGCTTTTTAATTTTCTTCCAAACTATCTTAATTAAACAGGAAATTAACAGGACAGCTGTTCAGAATCTTTTTATATGTGGTCCTTCTGCTTCCTCAATCATCATGTTTCGTGGTTTCCGTTTTCACTGCATTGAATAGAAACATGAAATTGTTGTTGATCTCCCACTGCCCTAAGTGATACAGGATCTGGGCTTCTGATGGCTAGCTATATCTCAATTACTTGTAACCTACACATTCAGCCACACTTTCCTGAGCTTGCCTCTCTGCTTCTTTGTCAAACTCAGTTTTTGTAGAAATGTATCGTTTTTTCAACCCTTTATACTCCAAACAGTTAAGTATTTACTAAAATTTGTTTACATTAATCTCTCAAGTGTAGTTATTTCTATAAATTCTCCATATATTTAAATGAACTTTGGGTACAGATTTAATTATCTGCGAAGCAGCCTTAGTTACTCCTGCAGAGGTCTAGACTTTTATTATAAATGTTTATTTTATGCAAATTAGATCACACTGCACATGTGAAAACTTGCATTTTTTTTAAGTCCCACAAAATTATGCAAATTTGATTAGATCACATTGAACATGCTGAAACTTGCTCTTTTATTCAACCCCACCAAGGTATGTGAATTTGAAATATTCTATTATTTTCTGGATGAAAATACTGTTGGAAACAACATCTCTAATGTACCTTTAATTATTCAGTGCTTAACTAATTCCTCTAAACAAATAATATTTTAGTAGCTGTTGTATTTTAAAGATTTACAATAATTGTGCCTTCAGATTTTAAAGTTTTAAAATTTCCATACTAGTCAGATTATTGTTCAGCTGCTTGCATCTTTCATGTGGAAATAAACTATTTCATTTCATGGATAACAAAAGATTTGTAGGTGGAAGTTACAGTCATGGTTTTGTCCAGCCAGCAAAGAAGCACCACAACAGGCTCAGTGTCCTCCCTTCACCTCCCCCCTCGTTAGGATGGCAGAAGCCCNTGTTCCCAGCAGCTCTGGTTTCTGCCGATACAGAGTGCCTCACATGAGACACAGTCCTTGGTGAATATCTCTGGCAGGGGTTCTTCCCAACAGTTGTAGCTTCTGTGAATACAGGGTCCCTCCCTCAGAACATGGCCTCTTCTGGGCATAATTTTAATAATCTTTGGTATGGGTTCTTCTCCATAGTTACAGCTTCTGTGAGTATGAGGTCCCTCATACGGGACATGGTCTCTTCTGGGCACAATATTAATGAGCTTCTTTGGTGTGGATTCTTCTGCAAATATTGAGTCCCTCCTCCGGCCATAGTCACTGCCCCTGGAATGGGGTCTTAATGAAGAGAATCACTACCCCTGATGCAGAGTCTTTAGCAAAATGAGTCATTGCCCCTGGCACAGGGTCTTTATTGAAATGCAAATAAATCTTTGCTTCATCATTCCTCTCCACAGGATGCAGGGTGGGGATCTTTCATCCAGCACACCTTCTCCTCTCTTCCCTCATTGATCATGGAGTCTGCGCGGTTGCTTCTCTATCCCTTCCCACTGCTTGCACCACCACCAGCCAGAAAAGAAGAAACAGAAGAAGCAGCAACAGGAACAACCCTTCTTTTCAGGCTTCTTAAAAAGTGATTGTGGAGGTGCCTAATTGGCTGAGCCCCAGAAGTGGGTCTGGCTCAGAGCTGGGGAGAGTTTCAAGCAACTTCTTACAGAAGCATTCTTTACAGCCCCTTCCCCCTTACCAGAAATGGCTGTCTCGTCAAACCGTGACAATTAGATTAATTGATAAAGAAAAAAGCAGACAAATTTTCTCCTGTGTCTAAAGTAGATCAGAAGAAAGCTTTTTGAGCATGAAAGATTGTGTGCTGAAGTAGTCTAATGAGTTAAATTAAATCCATCTATAAACTTTGTCTAATTTATGTCCACATACCACCACTGGCTTAATAACAGTACTACTTATAGTTTAAATGGAGTTTATAGTTAAACTTATAGTTTAAATACATCTCTTATAAGTTGCTTCATCTACACTCTCCCAATGGCCATGCTATACCCTCAGCCTCAAAATCTGATAGCAAAATTCCATAATTAGAGAAGACATCTGGAAGCAGAAACAGCCCCATTAAGGCCTGTGGCCTGTTGCCTTGCAGATAGGAGGTTTTCAGTGAACACTGTATTTTGAGTGACTGAGGGGTTTTATGCTTTACTTTATAAACAATATTTATTGTAGTGAGAACTTATATAGGGAGTATTTCTTTATAAAGACCAGCACTAAATAATTTTATGGGAAAATGCAAGAAATTAGAAAATTTAATCAGAACATCTGATCTATCATAATAGAGCCTTCTCTCAATGTAACTTAATCCTTTTGATTAATGGCACAAGAAAAGTTCTCTTTTTTGCAGGATCACAAAAGTTATCAGATTTTGAGGCTAATTGTCACGGTTTGACGAGACAGCCATTTCTGGTAAGGGGGAAGGGGCTGTAAAGAATGCTTCTGTAAGAAGTTGCTTGAAACTCTCCCCAGCTCTGAGCCAGACCCACTTCTGGGGCTCAGCCAATTAGGCACCTCCACAATCACTTTTTAAGAAGCCTGAAAAGGAGGGTTGTTCCTGTTGCTGCTTCTTCTGTTTCTTCTTTTCTGGCTGGTGGTGGTGCAAGCAGTGGGAAGGGATAGAGAAGCAACCGCGCAGACTCCATGATCAATGAGGGAAGAGAGGAGAAGGTGTGCTGGATGAAAGATCCCCACCCTGCATCCTGTGGAGAGGAATGATGAAGCAAAGATTTATTTGCATTTCAATAAAGACCCTGTGCCAGGGGCAATGACTCATTTTGCTAAAGACTCTGCATCAGGGGTAGTGATTCTCTTCATTAAGACCCCATTCCAGGGGCAGTGACTATGGCCGGAGGAGGGACTCAATATTTGCAGAAGAATCCACACCAAAGAAGCTCATTAATATTGTGCCCAGAAGAGANGAGCAGGGGAAGAATGCAAGGAGTCCCCCTCATCTGAGAAGAGAGAAGTGGCAGAGTCCATCTGTGAGAGACTGACCACATCCCCCATTCCCTGCCCCCCTGAGCCGTTAATGAGGGAGGAGGTAGAGATATCAGGAGCACTGAGCTGGGCCCAGCAAGAAAGGAGGGATGGCAGAGGGAGATCTTAAAGTGCTGGTTGTAATTTTCTCATCATCCTACTCCCTTTTTGCTTTTTGTTCTGTTCTGTTTCTTGTAGGTAGTAGAATAAACTTTCCTACTTTCCTCTCTAAGTCGAGTACTGGAGTCTGTTTTGCCCTGAACTGTAATTGGCAGTGAGCCCTCCTTGCCCTTGTCTCAATCCACAACATCCTTGGTTATCTTTTTCCTCTCATTTTGCTGGGGCCTCCGCCATGCTAACAATGGTCAGGGTAAATGGGGGGACACCAAACAAGAGACTCTCATGGTGCTTCTCTGCTGGCTGTGCCAAACCACGACACATGACAAATTAGAACTCTGGCTTTGATTTCAGTAATTGCAAAAAATGATGTCTTGTACAAAGGCAGATCATTATACAGAGCATAATGATGTGAGAGTGGAAGAGAAAGAAAAGGCTTTCTCAGGCTTTAAGAGTTTAATTCCCAACATGGATCTGCTGCTGGCTGATCCCGAGGTAGCTTGAGTTAGATAAGCCACCTGTATTTTTACTGTATTTCCCAATTATTATTTGATCTTTTTTACTGGAAGAATTTTGGCATTATTTCGTCAACATTATCTTGATCTCTGTAAGCCTGCAAATTTAAAAACTTTTTGCTTTACGTAAGTATCTTTGGAATGAAAGAGGGGAAATCCATGGAAGGCAGGAGCAGAAAGTATTCCATTCAACAACTGTGCCTGCTACAGAGATTCCTTTCTTCCTGCTGGAAGGTTGCTCCAGAGCACTGACTGTTGAAATTTAGCAAGTTAACAAAGGTAATACTAACACCACAGTAAATCTTCATACCTGATGCTCTAATATGCAAAGTCCACAGGATATGTATCACACTCTCAAACTTTAGATTACATTGAAGGAAGAAAACAAAAAAAGGTGATATTAGTCTACAGAGCACAGAGAGAAATTAATTCCAACTAAATTCTTAGGAATTTTCTTTCTATGATGCTATTTAGAATCAAAACGGCAAAAGCATTTTAATTTGATCAAGATAGGAACTGACACTAAGGATTTATTTCTCAGTTAGTGCAATGGATTTCTAAGAAATAACCTTTAGTACTAATTCTTATTCTTGTAATGTTTAAACTTTATGTCCTCCTCAAATTTATTTTATGAAAGATAACAAACACAAGCTTTACATCAAGTCATTTTGACAAGAAAAAAGCCCAAAAACGCCAATGATGTTAGCTAGAAAATGTTATACAAAGACATGAAAAATAAGCAACTTGCCACAGGGATGTGTGACAATGTATTTTGTTATTATATATCATGTTTGTTAAAATGAGCTGTTTGGTCCCAAATGCTCTTAAGCCAATGGGTCAAAATCTGTTTCAATCATTATATGTATTAATACAGGTATCTGAAAAATTTTGAATGCACACATCATGGCATCACATAAATTTAATGAACTTAATCAACTTTGTTGATAACAACAAGGCTGACAAAAAATGCTTAGCTTCCATCCAGATTTTTAGTGTGCAGGGAAAAGAATAGAGAATAATTGCCAAGAAATGTCCTTAAAAAAATCAAAATGAGTTAATGCAGGTAGAAATATTTTTAATATATTAATTACAGAATCATGCATGTTGGAAGAGTGACTTTGGGATGTCACCTAGTCCGAACTTCAGCTCAAACCAGGATCAACACTGAATCCACACCACAGTGATCTGGTTTTGTCCTATCAGGTCTTGAAAATCTGCATAGATGAACAATACACAGCCTCTCTAGCCAACCAGTCCCATTGTTTAATTGTACTAATAGAGAAAATGCTTTTCCTTATATCTGGTGAGAATTTTCCCATTTCATCAACCTGGTATGCATGCCAACAAGAAGTTCAGATTACTAGCTGAACTAAAATGTACTGTTTTTTCCATTTATTCTAGAAACCCACTTGCCAGTGTGTCTCAGTAGATACCAGAAAACTGAAAATATCGGGAAGAATAGGATGTATGGAAAAATTTTTAACCTTCTAATGTCCTCAAAATTTTCAGATGAACTGAAAGTGAGCATTCTAGTTCTCAGATCTTATTTGTATCTTAATGTAGGCAACAGATATATTTCACATACAACTTACTCTTTTCCTGTAAAAAACCAAAAGCATCTGCAAATGTCCCAATGGGATTGTCTTTTAGTAAAATGAAGTTTCAATATCAAGCTCCCAAACCCAAAATTTTAGTTTGTTATATTATTTCTATTCCATGGCCATAAAACTTCAAATGGTTAATATTAATCTTATGATCAGTTCCTAATATTAGCATATTTTTTTTAAAACAGAAAAAACAGGTCAAAATTCAGTTTCCTGGTAGAGAGCATAGTAGTTTGGACAGTTAAGTACTTCTTTTATGAAGTCACATTTCTTTTCAAAAGACAAGAAAGAACATTGTTTCCTTGGATGAGGATATAATCAAGAAACAGGTGTCTCTTCTAAAGCACTCAGTTAATCAGCATTCATCCCCAAAGAACTTTCTGGTTTTTCCTCAAGACCAAGTCTGTAGTGAACCTGGGAAGATCTTCACAGGCTTTTTGTCATCTTAAACTCTGTTTTCTACAGTAATGAATATATATTTTTTTCATATTAAGAGTCAGGGGTGTTTCTTTTTTTTTATTCCTTTTTTCTGCAGTCTCTCACAGAATAATTCTCAAAGACATTACTTTATCGTTCCTTAAAAGCATACTGGTGCTTCCAGTGGAGTGTAACTGGCTTGATAAATGCTACTATCATTTCAGTATCATGCTTTCTGATGACTTAGGAGAATGGCAGTAGTTAATGAGCAAATCACATGAGTAAACTTGAGTAAAAATACAGAACACAGTATCTTATAGATTAAAACAATTGTTCTATTTTGGTTTCTCCAGTTAGTTCAGTTACTAACTGATGTTCAATCTTATCTTCTCATCTCTTATCTTTCCCAGAAATATAAATAAATGTTACCATCATTGTAATAATCCATATTTATATATTTATAGTAACTATGATATATTACTTATTTTCTGTAAATATTTGTTTTCCTAAAGGCTTGAATAATTTAACTAGCAGCAACCATAACACTGATAATATCTTTCACCTGTTAAGAATATTAGGATGAAACTCTATTTTAAAGACATCATAGGCTTTTATAGCATCACAGAATTGTTTTGGCTGAAAGAGATCTTTAAGATCATTGAGTCCAGCCTTTGTCCCATCCCTATCAACAACTAGACCATTTCCCTAAGTAAAACATCCACCCATCTCTTAAACAGCTCCAGGGATGGTGACTCCACCACCTCCCTGGGCAGCCCATTCCAATGCCTGACAACCCTTTCAGCAAAGATATTTCTCCTCATATCCAGCCTGAACCTCCCCTGCTGCAACTTGAGGCCATTTGCTCTTTTTCTATTGTTTGTCGCTAGAGAGAACAGACCAATCCCTGCCTCACTGCAACTTCCTTTCAGGTAGTTGTAGAAAGCAATAGCATCTCCCCCGAGCTTTCTTTTCTCAAGGCTACACAGCCCCAGATCGCTCAGCCATTCCTCATATGAGACGTGCTCCAAATCCTTTACTAGCTTAGTAGCCTGTCTGTGCACCTTTTGTACTCATAAAATCACAGAATATTAGGGGTTGGAAAGGACCTCTAACGATCATCTAGTCCAACCCCCTGCTCAAGCAGGTCTACCTAGATCAGGTCACACAAGAACACATCCATGAGGGTTTTGAAAACCTCCAGAGGAGACTCCACAGCTTGCCTGAGGAGCCTGTGCCAAGGCTCCCTCACCCTTACAGTAAGGAATTTTTTTCTTATGTTTAAGTGGAAGTTTTTTGTGTTCCAGTTTTTGTCCTTTACCCCTAGTCTTATCACTGGACACTAGACAAAAAAAGTTTTGCTCCATCCTCTGGACATACATCTTTTAAAAACTTTTAAGTATTTAAGTCTTTACATACTTAAAAGTATTTAAAAAGTACTTTAAAAAGTATTTAAATACTTTTAAGTATCTTCAGTCTCCTCCAAGTTGAACAGTCCCAGACCCCACAGACTTTCCTCATAAGAAAGATGCTCCAGTCCCTTGATCATCTTGGTCACCCTGCACTGTACTCTCTCTAAAATTTCCCTCTCTCTCTTGAGCTAGGAGCCCAGAACTGGACTCAGGACTCCACAGAGACCTCACCAGGGCAGAGAAGAGAGGGAGGAGAACCTCCTTTGGACTGCCGGACACAGTCTCAGCTCACTGTGTCTCATTTCACTGAATTGAGTGAAATTTTGGGCAGGTCTTCTAATTTCCAATTTTCTATTCCTTTAGTTTCAGCTGTTGCTGTTAACACAGCATTATAGTTTTATACTACCAGAAATGAACAGATAGCTAATGAAATTATCTATTGATATAAGAAAAAAGATAGCTAATGAATATCTGAAGCAAAGAAAGGAATTATTTGTACTAGGATGCTCATACTTCCTTGTCAAGATGTCCTATTTCTAATACATGATTCAGTCAGTCTCTGAGACTGGAGGGCTTCGTGGAGGCTTAGATAGCACTATCTTCTTTCCTGTTAATTTATATGTGTCTAATGCACGAATTTTAAAATTCCACCACAACGACATTTTTTGTTTCACATCTACATATATCTGTGTATGTGTACATTTCCTTATATTGTTGAAGAATTTTAAAATAAAAAGCTTACTCTAAAATGATAATCAGTCTTTAACATGGAGAACAAGTGACAAAAATTTTCCAACAGCCTGAAAATTCTCTCTTGCAACCTCTGAGCAAGTACATTTACAAGTGAAACAAAAAGTGGGATCTGCTTTTTATGTGACTAAAACAATGCAGTGCCCAAGTATAAACACAATAACAACAACAACAATAATAATAATAAATAATAATGTGTTCTTCCTCTGTTGAGCTTCAGTTCTACTTAACTTTTAAATTTGAATTCATTTTATGCAGTTTCTTTTTATTGTTACCACAGATAATGTACATGAAAACTGGCCTATTCAGGTTAATTAATTGACCTTAATTATTTGACAGTTCAAATAACTCTTTCATTCAAAGATTTGTACAAAAGTTTAACTCATTAAATGTTCACAGATATAAAAAAAAATTGGTTAGTGTCATGGTTTAACCCCAGCAGACAACTAAGCACCACAAAGCTGCTTGCTCACTCCAACCCCAGTGGGATGTGTGAGAGAATCAGAAGGGTAAAAAGTGAGAAAACAACTTATGTGTTGAGATAAAAAACATTTAATAGCTAAAGCCACACACAGAAGCAAAATAAGGAATTCATCCACCACTTCCCATTGGAAGGCTGGTGTTCAGCCATCCCTGGCAAATCAGAACTCCATTCTATGCTATGGTTACTTGAGCAGACCAACACCACCACTCTGAATATCCTTCCCTTCCTCCTTCTCAGTTTTATGTTCAGAGCATGATGTCTTATGGTATGGAATATCATTTTGGTCAGTTGGAGTGAGCTGTCCTGGCTGTGTCCCCTCCTAACTTCATGTGGACTCCCAGCCTGCTCACTGGTGGGGTGGGGTGAGAGATAGAAAAGGCCTTGACACTGTGTAAAGACTGCTCAACTTTAGCTAAAATGTCCCTGTATAATCCACACTGTTTTCAGCACAAATCCTAAACATAGTCTCATATTGTCTACTATGAAGAAAATTAAATCTATCCCAGTCAAAGTCAGCACACTTAGCTTTTCTCAGCTTACTCCTTTAGGTAAAAATAATTTCCATTCATATTTTTCATGACTCAAATGTCCCCTGATATTCTAGACTAGTTTCTAGTATTTGTTTGTGTTGCTGTGCTGGCAACACTATCTGGCAGTCCAGACTGATCTCCCAGCTCACCAACTGCTGAGGGGAATGGATCACTGGCTACATGGTATGGATGATGCTCAGTTTCCGCTTTATTGTTTATGTTATGCGTTTATATCTGCTAGCATAAGTACCTCCTCTTGCTCTGCCCTGTGCCAGTCCTTTCACTTCTTCTTCACCCCTCGCATTACAATCCGACATCTTCTGGACGCCTACTACATGTTTGATTGATCTAGCACAGGAATAGCCTGCTGCAATGCACAAGAAGCCAAGGTCAACATGAAAATAGGAAACTCCTGACTGAGCTCACACACAAGAAGGAAGTACATGGAATTAAAAGCAATGCATACCCTGGATACGCAGGAACATAATTAGGAAATTTTAAGCCCAGATGAACCTGGAGTGCCATGTATGAACCTGGAGTGCAATGTAAAGGGTGACAATAAAGGCTCCTGTAGATACACAGGCAACAAAGTGGGAAAATATGGGCTTACTGCTCAATGAAACAGAGGACTTGAAGACAAATGACATGAAAAAAGCAAAGACTCACTAAATTTTTTACCTCAAACTTTATGCACGTTTTTTCGAAGACAGATTTTTTGTTCTCCTGTAGCAAAAAACATACTACTGGTACAATCACACACTATAACAAAAAACACTGTCATGGTTTTGTTTGTTTATGGTGTCCACTCATCACAGAATTCCAGAATCATTATGGTTGGAAAAGACCTTTAAGATCATTGAGTCCAACCACTAACCTGACACTGCCAAGCCTAATCATGTTATGTGATAGTTCTTCCTGATCTCCATAAAATGCTTACTTGTAAAACCCTAATAAAACTTTAGTGTATTTCATCTGTTGGAGGCACTATATAAGGCACTGGTGAAGCAATGAGAGTAAATTCTCTCAAAGGCAAAAGCAGAGCTAATGTGAAGACTGGGAATTAATAGCTTTTAAATCAAGTACACATATAACAATTGCATATGATTTCTCTTTTGTCCTGTGTCTTTTCATTCAGCATCAGAATAATTTGCAGCCTGAATGTAAACAACTCAAGATCAATGCACCCCAGAAATGTGACAGTCCTCTGTTATACAGTGAACAATGGATGCAGTTAGGGACTAAGCAGCACCAGTTCCTGCAGCTTTTCCTCATAGGAAAGATGTCCCAATCCCCTGATCATCTTGGTGGCCCTGTGCTGGACTCTCTCCATAAGTTCTCTGTCCCTCTTGAGCTGAGGAGACCAGAATTGGACATAGTACTCCAGATGAGACCGCACCAGGTCAGAGTAAAGGGGAGCAGAACCTCCCTCGACCTGCTGGCCACACTCTTCTTGATACATCCCAGGATGCCATTGGCCTTCTTGGCCACAAGGGCACATTGCTGGCCCATAGTTAATTATCAACCAGCACTCCCAGGTCTCTCTCTGCAGAGCTGCTCTCCAACAGGTCAACTCCCAGCCTGTACCTGGGATAAATACTGATAAGTATTTTACAAATACAAGATTTAGAGGTGCATTGGGTTGTTCCTTCCCAGATGCAGGACTCTGCACTTGCCCTTGTTGAACCTCATGAGGTTTTTCTCTGCCCAACTCTCAAGCCGATCAAGATCCCGCTGAATGGCAGCACAGACTTCTGGGGAATCAGTCAGTCCTCCCAGTTTGGTGTTATCAGCAAACTTGCTGAGTGAGGGTACACTCTGTCCCCTTATCCAGGTCATTGATGAAGATGTTGGACAAGACTGGCCCCAGAACTGACCCCCGTGGAACTCCACTAGCCACAGGCCTCCAACTCGATTCTGTGCCATTGATCACCAAATACCATTGTGTACTTTTCAGACCAATATACTGCACTGCAAGCTAATGCACTATGACATTTTAAAATAGCCATAAAACTCATGTTTAATCTATATTGCAGCAATTTAACCAATTGTCCTATGTCACTTTCTTATTCTTCCAGATTACTTACACTGATTATCCATTTTTCTGACAATTTAGTTATATCACAGATGCTATTCTTCTGAAGCACTTCAAACATCTGGTAAACTTTTGGCGTGATGTGTTTAATCTGATTTTACCCATTAGACTGAATAAAAACTAGAATTCTAGTGCATGATAATGAAGTCATACATAACACAAAAAAAAGTAACAGCAATATGTACCAATATGAGATTACTTCATCATTCACAAACTTTAAAGAAATGTTTGCGTTATCAACAAGAAAAAAATCTTCTGTTACCTTTTTTTTTCCCTCTGCAGGTGATGGCATTTTTACAATCTCTGCATTGTCTCTTTCTTTCAGTGCAAATTTCATAATTTCATTGTCTATAAAACAGGCTGAGAGAGTTGGGATCATTCAGCCTGGAGAAAAGAAGACACTGGGGAGACCTTATAGCAGTCTTCCAGTACCTAAAAGGGTCTACAAGAAAGTTAAAGAGGGACATTTTACAAGAGCATATAGTGATATCACAAGGGGTGATGGCTTTAACCTGAAGAGGGTAAATTCAGATTAGATATTAGGGAGAAGTTCTTCACTGCGAGGGTAGTGAGCCAGTGGAACAAGTTGCCCAGAGAGGTTGTGGATGCCCCATGTCTGGAAGTGTTCAAAGACATTGGAGATGGGGCTTTGAGCAACTTGGTCTATTGGAAGGTGTCCCTGCCCATGGCAGCAAGTTTGCAACTACATGATCTTTAAAGTCCTTTCCAACCCAAACCATTATATGATTCTATGACTTAAACTGCAGTAGTACTAGCCTAGTTGTGAACATCTCTAGTTCTTTACTCTCAGCCCCTGAAGATCTGTCCAAACTCAGTTGTTCTTTATGACTCCTGAAAACGATACTTGTAATTACCTGACCTAAAAAGGAATGTACTATCTTAAATTTCTGTTTCTTAAATTAGTTACTGTAATGAACATTTCCAGCATAGCTTTCATACAAAAGGCATCCCTAACTAATCATCTGAGCACATCTTTTATTAAAAAAAATCCCAGGGAGCCCTTTAGTATTCATTTGCTGATACATTCTTAAAACAAATGCATACTTGGAATAAATAAGCATTGAAGATTCCAAGAGTAGATGCTACTATGTAGTGTCACTATGCAAAACAGATATTTCTGTTCCCAAATTATTGCTGTTTGGAAACGAGTGTATTTGGTTTTGATATGTACTTAGACAGAGGAAGGCCAATGAGATATTTTTCAGAGGGGTTGGTAATTTTGGGTTTTTTTTTTAAGTATTGTCATGGCTCAAGCCCAGGCAGCAATGAATCACCACGTAGCCTCTTGCTCACCCCCAAAATACACCCCCTTCTATAGGATAGTGGAGGCCTCAGCCAGATGGGAGGAAACTAAGGTAACCAAGGACCTTGTGGACTGAGACAAGGGCAGAGAGGGCTCACTGTCAGTTATGGTTCCAGGAAAAACAGACTCCACTACTTGACTAAGGAAAGAAAATAAGAACAGTTTCATCTACTACCAACTAGAAACAGAACACACAAAACAAAAAAAAACCCACCCAAACCAGAGCACGATGATGAGAAAAATACAAGGAGCCCTTTAAGATCTCCATCACCCACCCCTCCCCTCTTCCGGGGCTCAGCTCACTGCTTCCAATACCTCTACCTCCTCCTCTCTCAGCACTGTGAAANGCCCAGGCAGCAATGAATCACCACGTAGCCTCTTGCTCACCCCCAAAATACACCCCCTTCTATAGGATAGTGGAGGCCTCAGCCAGATGGGAGGAAACTAAGGTAACCAAGGACCTTGTGGACTGAGACAAGGGCAGAGAGGGCTCACTGTCAGTTATGGTTCCAGGAAAAACAGACTCCACTACTTGACTAAGGAAAGAAAATAAGAACAGTTTCATCTACTACCAACTAGAAACAGAACACACAAAACAAAAAAAAACCCACCCAAACCAGAGCACGATGATGAGAAAAATACAAGGAGCCCTTTAAGATCTCCATCACCCACCCCTCCCCTCTTCCGGGGCTCAGCTCACTGCTTCCAATACCTCTACCTCCTCCTCTCTCAGCACTGTGAAAGGGCTGGGAATGGGGGATGTGGTCAGTACATTACAGATCGTCATTTCTGCTTCTTTCTGCTCAGAGAAGGAGGACTACTCACATTCTTCCCCTGCTCCAACACAGGGCATCTCCCATGGGACACAGTCCCTAACGACTTCTCCAGCATGAGTCCTTCTCAAGGGCTGCAGTTCCTCACAAACTTCTCCAACCTGAGAGAGCAGAATGTGGCAGTTGTCTGTGGCAGCAGAATTCCGAGTACCTGCTGCTGCAACGCTGCCCTCCCACAAATTCACAACCTCTTCTGGGTGCAGTCACCACTCCTCCTGTGGAGTTCTCCATGAGCTTCTGGCAAAGCTCGGCTTCACTACTCCTCTCCATGGATTTCAAGGGGACAGCTGCCATCTCACTAGGAGATGCAAAGATGGTTCTCTGCTCCAGTACACTTTGTCCTCTTTTCCCTCATTGACCTTGGGGTCTACATGGTCACTCCTCTGTTATCCCACTCCTTCTATCACCTCCCAGAAAGAAAGAAAGAAAGAAAAAAAGAAAGAACCCTCTTCTATCAGCTTATCAAAAAGTGATTACAAAGGCACCTAGACTTGGCTCGGCCCCAGAAGTGGGTCAGAACTGGGGAAAGTTTCCAGCAACTTATTACAGGGACTACCACTACATCTCCTTCTCTGTTACCAGAAATGGCTCCACACAAACCTATGATACGTATCTACAATGCCTTGAAGATAATAACTGATATTTTACAAATACAAGATTTAGAGATTATGCTGATTAATATGACTATAATAAAGAAAAATAACTCTGGTGTTCAGAGTTGCATGATACTCTAATACTGCATTAAGACAATATACTAGTGACAAGATATGCTCAGCTGACATGAAAGTCTCAAACCATGATCAACTGATATAGCAATACAAACATACATGGGCAATAAAAAACCTCCCAGTTAATTTAGATGTGGACATGGGAGGATGGAGCAAATCCTTACTCAGAGTTTCATAACAGGCAGCACGACATCTCAAAGCCCAGCTGTAGTTGGGGATATTTTACAGGTGTTGGTGAAAATTTAAAGATGTATTTGAATTATATAGTATTTTTTTTCTAAAGCAAAATTTTGCTTGATTCAGAAAATTCAATCATAATACTCTAGTTACAAATTAAGTACTTTGATATTTACTTATATATGATTTGTCACTTTTGTTTTAAGTACATTAAACTAATGTCATCATAATTTCTTAGTTGTCCCATTTTCCAATTGACCAACTGTCAGTTGCTATTTCTAGATATAATTACAAATTCAGCACACAACGTAGCAAAATAAATGCAGAACAGATTGAACACTGAGGGGAATCTAACCAATGCAGCTATGAGAAATGAAAATGTTTCAGGCTTGCTGGCAGATGGGGAATGAGTAGAAGCAAGTCAAATGAACTGACAAATGCAGCCTGAAAACTTGTGAGACAGTAGGGTACAAAAAAAGCTAGACTTAGACAACAATTGGAATATATTAGTAATTTCTAAAATGCAGCACATCAAAAGACATGTATTAGCATGGAGAATGATCTAGAGATATTAATATATTATAATACCATTACTGCTATTAACATGTCAGTGACTAATGAATTAAACAAATTTAAAACTTAAATGTAAAATTAAAGTGACAAAACCGAAAACAGTAACAGTTACCTAAAGCATAGTGAATTTTCTGCTGGAAAAAAAAGTAGAATTATTTGTCTACAAAGAAAATCAGAGTGAAAATGTGTCATGTTATCACTTCTTTATCCTTGACTAATTCCAGGATTCACACAGTAAAATTTCTTTAGTACTTTTGTGTAATGTTATGTTTTCTCTTAGTAGCTGAACTCTAAGCTTTTCAAAAACTCTTTAAAAAAGAATGATATCAGATATAGAAAATGTATTGTCACACAGCTTGAAGACTACTTTCATTGTGTTTTGGATATAAAAGAATGCACAATATTTCTACAAGGGATAAGATGCCCTTCAGAATTCTCAAATTAGAATCATATTAAAAAAAAGTAAATATCATTATGTCATCTGTCTATAGGGTCTTCAAAATTAGATTCAGCTCTTTTTATAACAGATATCAATCTATCAAATAATTTATGAAGAAAAATCCTTCTTATTTAATTTTTTTAAAATTGTATGGACATGGAAATTAATTTTCAGCTAAAACTTATTGAATTCCCTTGTCCTTAAAATGTTGGTCCTTCCAGTTGCACTCTCAGCAGCACTTACATAACTGTTTCTACTGTCTTATTGTTGTTATTATTATCTTTAATTCGTTAACTGTTCTTAGCTCATGAGTTTGAAGTTTTCTTCCCCTCTGATTCTCCTCCCCATCCTAGGAGGTGGACGGGGTGGCTGTGTGGTGCTTAGTTGCTAGCTGGGGTTAAACCCCAACATTGTTGTACAGTGCTACAAATTTTTGACACAATGTTCTTTGTATGTGTAGCTCCCATCCACAGCAAATGTAAAGTTAGATATATGGATTCATAATACGCTTTTTCACAAAATCACAAGAAGACAAAACAAAAAATCTTGTTTAGCCAGCATTTTTAATCAACTATTTTGAACATCTATGCATCCTGTGAATCAACAGGATATACTTTAAAGCTGCACAAAATTATAGAGTTTCATCCAAATGTTCACAGAAAATTAAAATGCTCGAAAATTCTGGACTACAGTTCATATAAATATTAAATTATTCTTGTATTGCTCTCAAAATCTGTCAAGTCTCAGTTTAAATTTCTGCTGTGAAACTTTCCAACAGTTGGTGGTAAGTAAACTATAGCAAACACAGTAAAATTGTTTCTTTTTTTTTTACTGACCATATACCACTAATATTTATTTGACTTCCTTTGTAAACAGAAAGAAAAAAGTGATACTGGAAAGAAAAAACTTCTCTTCAATTAAACTGTTTTAGAGAATATTTTTTGGGAGAGGTGAAAGCTGAAAAAAGCTTTCTATACAATATAAGGTAGTTGACTATAACCACCTATTACAGTTACCGCTATTCTACTTTTACCATTTTGTTTCAAAAACCTTACAATTCCTTACTCTTAGTAAATGTTTAAATTCATCTTCACTGAAGTTCTGTCTTTTTTCTGACTAAAACTAACTCTGCAGGCACAAAACATATGTGATGAAAATTTTAAAAAGTGCTACTATATGCAACAGTACCACACAAAAAGGCATAAATACGATAGCAGTGAAAACCCCATCCCAATACTCCACAAAGATTCATGCATTCCTCTTACATAAAATGTATCCCATTGCTTGTGATTAACTTGTCACCCCAGTAGCATATTTTATTGTATATTCATAACTTAAAAATACATGTAAGAAGTTATATTACTGCAAGACACTCAAGAAATATCCAGTTTAATAATCATAGATTATAAATTATATCTAGCTTAGGCAATCAGGTTGTAGATTCATGATTCCCATCAGGAAGGAATATTCAAATTAAAGCCACTGCAGTAACTCTTATCCTATTATATTGGTTCTTCTGTAGCAATCAAAGAAGGAAATCCTTCACTCTCAGAAACAGTCTTCAGTATATAAATCAAAACAATTATGATGAACAAAGTGTTTTCCCTCAGGTAATTTTCTGCACTAACCCAAATGAGGAAAAAAATAAAAATCTAATTTTTTCATCATTATCCCAGTGATCCTATACTGTGGGTTCATCAGCTGGGCTTCAGTTAAAGCCAAATTTCTCATAGCATGCTACCTCAAATACATGTCAGAGAATTTGATTTTTCACTGAGGTTGCTTGCTGCATTAACATAGAAGTCTTAACATGATGCTATTTTTTCCAAAAAAGGCTCAAGATATACAGTATTTGGCAGGTCTCTGGAAGAACTTCTCCATTGCATTTTTCTTCTCTTCAGAAATGTGTAAAATTTCATATAAAATCAACTTTACTTTCTAATTGTCTTGTTGCATTTTATTTTTAGAGACAAAGGGAAAAATGTCAAAGCAAAAGAGCCTTGGAAATTTGAAGCTGAGTTAGGACACTAAAGGGACAAATTCAAATACTGAGTTCTACTGAGCTACACAAAGTGTGAAAGAAATTCAAGAATATGTTGTAATCTCAAAACACGTAATTGTACAACTCAGTGGACCAGATCTAAGCAAATACATTGCCAGAGGAATGTATATATATTTGCACATCTTCTATGTTTCTATATCATTATGGCTGTATATATAAGACTGAAGTGGCTGCACACATAATAGAAATAACGAGCTTTGAGCTGACAGCTAATAATGGCAGCTGCTGAAATAGTTCTGCTGTATTCATTGTGGAAGACCAGAACTGGAAAATGACATTTTCTGTCATTTTCTGCTGTTTCTCTAAGTATTCTCTTAAGAATACTGTTCTTAAGGCTATATCTGTTCTAGTGCAGTAGAAGAGGCTAGATCAGTACGCTCAAACACCAATACACTATTATCCATACTCCTTATTTGTTAGCAGAGCCTTCAATGTGGCTTTGTTCTTTGCCAACTAGCACGCCTTCAGACATTTTCTGGGCATGGTGTATCTGGATAGTGCATGTCAGAGAGGGACTGCTTCCAGCAAGTAGAATGGATTAGGCTTGTAGTGAGCTAACGGTTATTAAACTAAAAGCCAACGTCTGTTTTTGTGGGATTTTTTTTTTTTTTTTTTTT
>WBNH01007680.1:32183-139794 GCA_013401255.1 Urocolius indicus | reverse complement strand
GCAGAGCCTTCAATGTGGCTTTGTTCTTTGCCAACTAGCACGCCTTCAGACATTTTCTGGGCATGGTGTATCTGGATAGTGCATGTCAGAGAGGGACTGCTTCCAGCAAGTAGAATGGATTAGGCTTGTAGTGAGCTAACGGTTATTAAACTAAAAGCCAACGTCTGTTTTTGTGGGATTTTTTTTTTTTTTTTTTTTTTAATTATTATTATTATTGCTCCCTATCTAACAAACCCTGCCCTTCAAAGTGCCTTGGATTGGTGCCTTCAAAGTGGCTTGGATTTGGTGCTCCATTGGATTGGCTATACTACTTGTGGCTCAAGTGAAACCCTCATTGGACTCGATGAAGAATATTAGCACTTCTTTTCAATTGGCACTGTAATTAATCCTCTGAATACTTCATTTACAGCTGAAGCTCATGATCATATTCATTGCCAGAAATCAAATACTGCATTAGATGGACTCATGGTGTGATTGGTTATGGCAATTCCTACACTTCATTTTATCCAAAGAAATACCAGTGTTTTTGAGTGTCGATGAGGAACATAACAACCCCACATGGAACTTTCTTACTTCTCATTAATTCCCCTTAATAAATAAAAAGTTCAGTATGCACTCTGGGCCTTCTAATTGCAGGGCAGAAAGCTTGAAGTAAAATTACTGTAGGCAGTAAGAATAGAAGAAAAGAAACTGAAACAAGAACAGAAAAGGCAAGAAAAATCTTGATGCAACCACATGGACAGTGAAAGCCTTTGCCCTTAGTTATTTTGTCATGGAATGAAAAGCTAAAACTAATCCCCTTAGCTTTCCCACATGAAAGTGGAATCCAAAACTAATCCTTTTATGGTAGCTATATCATATGAAATGGGGTATTTAAACAAATCCCCTTAATCATCATAGCAAGATTCAGGGAGCTAAAGTCAATCCCCTTAGCTATCCTACATAAAATAGGGAACCAAACCAATCTTCTTAGTTATGCTAGTGTTAATAATGAACTCTATCAACCTTTTAAACTATTTTGATATTAAATTATTAATATTTTTCTTCTGACATACGAAGATCCAGTGTGAGTATGCAGCATGTCTGGTACAGTAAGTTGAATGTTACTAGCCAAATTTTATGAAATAAATTACATTTCTAACACGCACCACTTCATGACATACTAGTTTTAAGCATAATAAAAGAATGCTTATGTATCTGTTAGCTGCAAGGCAAAACAAAACGTTTGAGCTTGTTCTTAAGAAAAATTAAGAAACTGGGAGTATTCCTGATAGTATGGAAAACTGACAAAAGCTACTAATAGATATGCAGAGAAATCACCGAAAAGGGCCATATTAAGAATATCATCACGTTATTTAGCTGTTGTGTTTGCTACCTTAAACTGTTACCTTTTTTCACTTTGCAATATGCTCAGTTTTTTAAGACTACTAGTCAATTCCAAAGAAACATGAAAAGACTTCTTAAAATAACTGTTGCTATTTTAATTCATACATATTTGTTTAATTTAGTGATAGCCTTGTTTGGGAGACTTTATTGGTTTGTTTTTCCAAAGACATCTGGTTGATTAGATCTTTCCACACTATTAAAATACCCAGAGGCTAGTTCTTGCTCACCTTCATCTTGTCTCAGAGTGTCCACTGGAAAATTTTTGGTTGGTTTTAAAAAAGCGCCACAGGACCATGAAACCTTCATAAATACAAATTGAAATCTGTACCATTTTGCTAAGTGAGACCATCAATTTCTGTCAATTTCAACGTTATGTGCTTGTCTTAACAAAACAGTCAGCTAGAACATCTGGGTTCTTCAAATGTTGTTCTACATCTCAACAGTACTTGTGATCTTTCAATTTATTCTTGCAAGTCATGTATTATGTTCTAAACTCTTAGAGATTCTTTTGATTAAGTACAATAGAGGAGGATTATCCTCTTAAATCTGAAATTTGATTATAAACTATTATTCATAAACACTTGTTTTTTTCTATTGTGTTTCTTTCTATTTTGGTCTCCACAGAACTGTGATTATTAAAATTACATCTGTTTTCTTATTAGTAGTCAGTAAACATATCTAGAAATCATCTATTTTCCACTGTTTCAAGTATCTTATTAGAATTATGTGAAGAGTATCCAATTCTGCTATGACTGCTTACAAAAATACATAACCCCTGTAGTAAAGGCCTCTGAACTCACTTGGATCCCTTTGCAGAATATGCACATTTAATCATGTGTGTGCAAATTACTGTGTGAAATGTATCTCATTAAATTTCAAGTTTAACCACTAACCTCACACTGCCAGGTCCTTCACTAAACTACGTTGTATCCCTCAGCACCTCATCTATGTGTATTTTGAATATCTCTAGGGATGGTGACTCCACCACCTCCCTGGGCAGCCACTTCCAATGCTTAATAATCTTCTCAGTGAACAAGTTTTCCCTAATGTCCAATCTAAACCTCCTCTGGCAAAACTTGAACCCATTTTCTTATGTCCTGTCATTCATAAGTAATGAGAAGAGATCGATCCCCAGCCTCACTACAATTCCCCTTCAGGTAGTTGTAGAGAGTGATTATCTCTCTTCTCAGCTTCCTCTTTAGGCTAAACATCCACAGCTCCCTCAGATGCTCCTCATAAGACTTGTTCTCTAGAAACCTTCATCAACTTTGTTGCCTGTCTCTGGACACACTACAGCACCTCCATGTCCTTCTTGTACTGAGGGGCCCAGAATCAACCCCAGTATTGGTGGTGCGGCCTCACCAGCACTGAGCAAAGGCAGGCAATCACTTCCCTGGTCCTGCTGGTCTGGTCACACTATTTCTGATACAAGCCAGGATGTCACTGGTCTTCTTGGCCACATGGGACACTGCTGGCTCATGTTTAGACAGCTGTTGATTAATAACCCCCCAGTCCTTTTCCACCAGACTGTTTTCCAGCCACTCTGACCCAAGCCTACAACATTGCATGGGATGGTTGTGGACCAACTGCAGGACATCTACTGGCAAGAACAAAGCAGAGGAGAACTTCTTCAACATCACTTTCAATCCATCTGGAGTAATTCTTTCAGTAGCCTAAGGCCTACATTTACTACCCCAACATTTATAAAAGAGCCAGGATTTCACCTCAGCCCAGAGTTCATGGAAGACTTGTCTTAAAAGCAGCAAGTAGGCTCACTGAAAGCAGCATGAAGGACCTTTATAGGCAAGAAGTACGCACAATCCAACACCATTCTACTGCTGATTCTTAGCTAGCAAGAGTCATAGCGTATATGACTACTTGAGTTTCTTACATGAATAAATGGACAAGGAAGGACATGTCACTGAGAAAGCTGGTAAAACAAGGACCTTGTGACAGATGATAAAACACAGACAAAATAAAAAAGAATGGGGCAGGAATAGCATGGAGAAAACTGTCTACTTATAAGCAAGAAAACCAAAGGTTTTAAGCCCTTGAAGACCGCAACCAACATGAAGATTGCAGACAATGTCAAAATGGTAGTGGTAAAGTCCTTCTTGTTCCACACATTCTCAAAAAGAAATTGAAAGTTCTGTCTCATCATCATAAGGGTAAAAACTCTGGGAAATAACACAGTATTTAACTGTGTCCCAAACTGTTCCTAATTGCTGTACTAAGATCCACTTGGTAAGAATTCTAGCAGAGCAGAAAAGCTATTCATATCTTTCCATCCTTACAACTATTAAAATTATTGGTACCTATGTTATGTCTCATGATTTAAAGAACCATCAGAACATAAATTAAATACTGCAGTTTGCAAAGGGTACTACTATGTGTATCCTTAAGTATTCAAAAGAGGCTCAGAGAATGCTTCAAGCCAGCAGATTTATTGAAAAATTTATTTTTATGTAACTTCGTTCAATATATTTAAACATCTTTAAAGGTTCAAAAATAAAGTTGGATTTGGTTTTTTGTTTCATGTTTTAGAGATTTTTTTAAAACTTCCTTTTCTGTTAATTCTAAGTAAAGGTTTCCAATATAATGACAGTCTACTGCAAAACCTTAAGAAAATATTAATTCTTTCATTTTCATTATATATAGAAGACCCACTTTTAGAAATTAAATTATTCTTGTCACTAAAAATGATAAAAAGAAAGCAGCAGTTGGTCTAGTTTCCCTCAATTGCTGAATTCAGTGTATGATTAAAAAGCAAGAACTGGTTGTGAGAGAATGAAACAAGCTTTGCTACTGTCACTTTTACCTTTTTTCTTGGGAAAAAAAAAAGTATTTTTGTGGATTTCAAACAATCCTGAGAGGTTTATTTTCAGAATACCTAGATATTTATCAACTACTTAAGCATTTATGAGGCCATTTCATACGCACACAGGAATTCCAAGGAGTATTTCCCATGAGTTCAGTATAGCAGTTCTTAAGACTCTGAAAATACAATGGTTCAGACAAAAAGCTGTTCAGTATGCACCTCGTATTTCCATAAATATTGCTTTTCTTCAACTTTTCTTTTGTCCTTTCTTTTCCATGATTTTGTAATGAAGGCAACACTCAATTTGCCATTCTTTCTAGCTCTATGTGTGCGCACAGTGAACATTGAATTACATCAGAACAATATTAAATTTAATTTGGAATGGATATGAGTGATTTTTTTCAATTTCAGAATATTTACATGCTGGCAGAAACCATAAAAATTCTGTAATTCAACATTGCTGAAAATACACCCAACACAACTGAAATGAATCATTCTTCCTCCCCTCAACCAAGTATGTTTTCCTTCTCAAAATGCCATACTTTCTCTACAGAAAAAGAAAAAAAGTAAAATAAAAACCAAGAGTCTGTTAATATTCACTAAATTATACTTTATTTTCTTGCTTCCCTTTTTGGTAAGCCAAGATACAGTAAACTTCTGAATGCAAGATATGAATGTGCAGCCTACAAAGACATAAAGCTATTTTTCATGCCCTGAGTACAGAGAAGTGCAACGCATTTAAGGTGCTCTTATTTAACTTTCAACCAATGTATTTTTGAAAAAACAACACAAGATTTAGCATACATTTTGTGGAGCTGTACAACTGAAAATGTTAAATGTTCACTATGCTCCACTACTTTTAATATTTTGCATACCCACAACGAGAAATGTAACAGAAAATACAAATATTGCTGTAGCCACTCAGTGCCCTATTTTGCTATATAATATACAAAATATACTGAAAAGTAATACATTTTCTCTGTGCATTACAAGTATGTATGACAGACAAGATACATTAAAATCAATATCCTAAGAAAATAAGTAAATAGCTTTACTTTGCTATTGGTCAGTATCCGGGCATTGAGTGCATACATTGCTTCTAACCAAAGTACAAACAAACGATTTTAAGAAAAAGTTAATATTTTAAGGTTATTATTTCAAATAGCACTTCACTGCATCAAAGAATACAAGACTGCCTGCTTTGTTTCCTTTATTATGTTTCTGATGCTACTCAAAAGTGATTTTAAAAAAACCCACAAGAAAACAGAGTCCTTAATGGTCATGAAAGCAAACCAACAAGTAAGAAAGCAAAGAGTATTTGTTGTGGGGAGGGAGTTAGGGAAGTTAGATCTTGGGCAAGAAAAAGCCCAACACATTAAGGGCCATATCTTTTCACTAATAACTTGATATACTTGAATTTCAGCAATATGGCTTTAATATAGAATTTATCTCCCTTAATATATTTTATGTTAAATATTTGAACAGTCATCGAGGATAAAATGGAGATGACAAGCTCCTAGCTTGACATTCTAGTAAGAGATCATCCTACTAGAAAACCAGTAAGAAAAATGCTTCTGCTTTGCAGATGACTTATAGTCCCAGTTTTATACAAGAAATTTTGCCTTTACTAGGAATATGTTCATATGCAATACCATTTAAATTAAACAGGAATGGAGAAATAATGCAAAAAGTATATGCAACATTACTATCATAAAGTTCAGATTTACCACATAATACATGAAATATACAATGAATTGCTTTGATTGAGCAATTTAGAGACTACTTCTGTTGCTTTCCTATTACAGATTACTATTTCTGTGTATAGCTGTTGTGTACTGAATTATTTGAATATGTTTATAATCTGCCGTCATTGTATCTGCTTTCCTACAAGTGGTTTGGTTTGGTTTGATTTTTTGTTTTTTTTTTTAATTTACAGAAATTAAATCCCATTGTTTAGGCTATGAATGCTTTATATTGGTGACTGCAGAGTGGCAAGCATAAATAGGCTGTAGTATGTTTGCAGTATCTAAGGACATAAGTGTACTTTGCTAGTGACTATCCTCTGTGAAATCTGTAGCTGTATGTTTCACACAAAACTAAAGGAAAAATAATCAGGAGACTGCCCAAATATATGTACAAAAATAAAAAAATGAGCATGACAAATAATATCTCTTCTTCATAGTGCCTGGCACATTTTGTGAATTTAGCCATTTCAGATGGAACATGCTGTGATAACCCTGCAAATAATCCAGCAAATAGTAATTGCCAGCAGTCATGAGTACTTCTGTGACCAGGGTTTTCAAGTTACATAAACAGGCAAATTAAGAATTTTGCCATTTTTACAGGAAATACACAAAACCCAAAAATTCAGACATGCACTAAATTACTTAGGTATTGACATTCCCAGGAACATGTAGTTTTCGAGAAAACCTTTCATGTTTTTGTATGCACAAATACGACTAGGACCAGCCAACTTGAATAAAGATAGTAGGGACGAGTTAATGCAGCTGGCAAGCTACTTCCAATTATCAGAAACAGGTGCTGCAAGTTAATCAATTGGGCCCTGGGTGAGCGATCAGATGGGTGGAAGCAGCATATAAGGAAGGAGCTAGCAAAGGAAGAGTGGCTTTGAGTCAACTTTAGTGGTTGTGCTGTGTTGCTTGTGTATGTCTCTGTGTGTGTGCATTACCTTGATTCTCTACATCTTTGAATGAACATAGCTTGCTCCGTGACTACATGTTTTAAGAGATGCTTCAAAAAGAAACATGGAAACTTGACTCTAACTGGCAAGTCATCTCATATTAACAACAGCATTTCCTTTAAAAATGCTTTTATAGACATTTCACTACATCTTGGATATAACTAATTGTTCAAGGCCTACAAAGGGAAATCAATCTGCAAAAAATAGCCCTCAGTTTACATTTTCCCTGATACAACACCTTGACCATCAACAAGGATAATAAAGATAGCACTGCCGAGCTCTGTCTGAATTACAGCTCAAATATGTGACTTCAAATATTGTTCTTACTGTCATCTCTGTAAACTCCCCATATTGTGTGAAAACCTGATTAGCTTACTTCTTTTTCCCTCATCCCTGTTAAATGTTCTGACAACTAAATCTCTTCTATTAAACTTGTAATTAAAACCACAGCCTCTGTGACACATCTGAAATCCTACTGGTAAGAAAATTAGAGCAATTAAAAAAAATTAATCTACTTAAGAAAACAGTTAAAAATCTTAAGTATTGTATAAAAATGTCCCAAGACATATTGTCCCAATCACCTTCAGAGACATCTGTTAAAATTGAAGGTGAAGACAGATGCAGCTGCATTGAAAGACATGTTTGCTGGTTGGCACTGGAAAATCTCGGTATCTTCTCTGATTACAACATGAAAAAAGATTAGAGTGAGTACTCATGATAAACAGTACACAACCATTCAAAAAATGTGTTACCATAAACTAAAGAAACGTCTTCTAGTTAGCAAAGAGCTAAAAAGTGCATTGTTGACTGATGCATTTACTGTAAAACAACTATTTTGACAGGGTAAAAGAATCAATCTGGTAGGAAAGAAACGAATCAGTACTTTAACAAGTCCACTTTGAACAAAACAGAAAAAAGAACCAACCCTAAAACTGTATATTAGTGATACTTATTAAAAATATAAAAGATCTCCCCCCACCAAAAAAGAAGATATTCCAAACAATATTACTTCTGTGGAAAAATCAATAGAAAAACTACCAGTTCAGAAGGAAGCTCTTCAAATAACTGCAGGAACTGAAATTAAAATAGTTTCATCACTCACATAGTTGTCAGATAATTTACAGAATTTCTAGTAGGCTCTTTACTGCTGAGGCTATATATTTTGCCTACTATGACAAGTCAAGGTAGCTTGTATGAGCCTCTTTCACAACTAAATAATTTCTCACAACTTTGTGTTACCTGGCCCTCTTTTACACTAATTTTAAAATGTTTTTGGAGTTTATGAAGTGACTACACACAAGTTAAAATGTCGATTAATGTTAGAAGCAGAGTATTTATTCATGATTAATTCTCTTCTTGAAATAAGAACACTTTATCCCAAATTCACAGTTGCAAAGTAGATTCAGCTCATACAAAACAAGGCATTTTTAGAGTTAAGAAAGCATACTTGTTGTAGAAGCTTACCAAGAATGGATGGGCCCATATGACAATAGTCTACAAATCACGACTCATGAGCAAACTTTGCTCACGACATTGTGTTACACTGCTTAATGCAATAGGAAATAAGTAATATTTTTTAGAAAAGTTAAATTGAAGTCAGAAGGAAAAAACCCAACAACTGGAGTTGCCCAAGGTGCACTCCTTCATTAGTATTACTTCTAAGAGATAAGTGGCTTTCAGTGTTTTTTTTCCTTTCCTTCTTAATTTCAACACCTTGTTAACAACTTAAAACACTGCTTAAACCCTGAGAAAAAGACTGCCATTCTACCAGTCACAGCACCACACATTGTAATAAGAAAATCTAAGAAAAGTAATCCTGTCCCCAAGATCAACGAACTGACATCAGCTGGAACCCTGCATAATGTGTTCACAAGACTAGCCTGCCCACTAGCTCACATTCATATCCTCTTTTTGAAACCGATGAAGTGATCCTTTCCATTTATTGTACCAATCAGAAAAAAAACTTTGTTCTGGATTTTCAAGGTTATGGAGTGACAGTTTGTTGAGCATGCTTTTTCATAAATCAATTGGTTATTTTGAACCGTAGCCCAAAGAACAAAGGAAGTATCAGATGTGTCCATTATTAAAGCAGAAATTTTAGACAGTGCATCACTGAGAAGCTAAACTGGAACTCAATAAAAAAAAGCTGATTCTATTGACCTTAAAGATATTAATGTTTTACACTGCATTTTCGTAGCCCTAAGCATTTATTACCTGTCCCATTCCTCCAAAAAAAAAAAAGAGAAAACGCTAATGTGCCCATCATGGGACAAACTAGGTTTATTATTTCCGTAATGATAGTCTCGATGACATCAATAATTAGAGAATCATGACATAGATTCATAGAATGGTAAGGGATGGAAAGGACCTCAAAAGACCATCTAAACCAACCTCCCCTATAAAGCAGGTTCATCTTGATCAGTTCACACAGGAACTTGTCCAACTAGGTTTTGAAAAGCCCCAGAGAAGGGGTCTCCACAACATCCTGTTCCAGTGCTCTGTTACCCTTACAGTAAAGTAGTTTTTCCTTATGATTAAGTGGAACTTTTTGTGTTCCAGCTTATGTCAATTACCCCTTGTCCTGTCACTTAAGATAACAAAAAAACGTGCTGCTCCATCCTCTTGGCATATACCTTTTAAATACTTGTGTTAATAAGATCTCCCCTCAGTCTTCACTTCTCCAGGCTGATCAGTCCCAGTTCCCGCAGTCTTTCCTCCAGTCCCCTGATCATCTTGCTGGCCCACCACTGGAGTCTCTCTAGAAGTTTCCTGTCTTGCTTGAGCTGGGGAATCCAGAACTAGACTCAGGACTCTGGATGAGGTGTCACAGGCAGAGTAGCATCCCAGAATGCCATTGGCCTTCCTGGTCATGCGGGCACACTGCTGGCTCGTGTTTAGTTTATGATCAACCAGCACTCCCAGGACCCTCTCTACAGAGCTGCTCTGCCATTATTCTGAATTGTATTAGGACAGGTATGTATCTCAGATTAGATCGCACTGTGGATATAAACCAACATTTCTGATATTTGTGCAAGATTTAGAAAGATAAAAGATTTATTCTTCTTCACTAAATCAGTAGACATAATCCCAAAAGCATTGTTTTACCTTATAGTTTGATAACAATCAAGTAATAACACCATAATTGAACCTTTGCTTCAGAGACTGCATACAAAAGTGTTATAAAGTATCTCATTGTCATATTCTGTTAATTATGTGATCACTTCTAAGCTCAATTTTCTTTTTACCTTTGTATAAGGAATAGCATCCTGGAATAACTTAAATAGACCCAGTTTAGAAATACATTCGAGTTTAGTTTTTAACTTTAGGATCATTAATAGTTTATAAGACAAAGTAATGTAACTTTTAAATATTTCAATAGCTTTATATAATTTTTCAGTATGTTCAAATGCCTAAACAAAAATATACATTTTACATATTTGAATAAAGTTTATCAGAGTGTTACTAATTCTGAAAAATCACAAAACATCAATTTTAATCAGCAGTTCTGCATAACTCTCAGTGAGTGGAAGAAATAACTCTAATTACAAATAAGTCATTTGTCTTCTCTATTTATCTGGAGTTTTTTGTTTGTTCCTTCTTTCTGCATCATTTCAGAAGTGCACCATTGCCATTAAGTCCTATTGCTCACAGTGGCTTTTTCTGGAATGTCAACCTAAGGCATTTTTTTTCATTCCACTGGGAGGAATGGGAGAACCTTGTTTTTTTGCATATCCACTCATGTCTTGCTGTATGTGGCCAGTATCTTTTTGTTTCCTTCATAAATGAGACATGCTTCTCCAAATGATATATTCTCTCACAACGTCCCAAAAAGTTTGCTCCAAAAGTTCTTTTTTATAGTGCACATGAATCTTTATACTGTTTAGAGTTTAGATTAATTCATCAACAGTTTATACAAATTTTCTTCCTGAGTTAACAGTATATACACACTTCTTTTAACTACTTATACTTAATTTATAAATATAGTAATTGTACTTGGGAAACTCTCCAATAATTGATCCCAAGTACTTCTTGTATGGTAGGTAAGTGCTGGCATTTCTTAAAACACAGCAAAGGTCCTAAAACACCTAAAAACCACAATGTGCTGCAAACTTATTAAGGGTATGTATGATTAATAAAAATATATGTTTTAATAGCTGTTGAATAGTTTTATATCAACTATAAGTGTATGTGGGGTGTTTGTATATAGTAGTTATTAATTTTGGAGTAAAAAAATTATTATTGTTATATTGTATAGTTTTATATTGTGGCTATTGTTATTGGAGTAACTAGGAATTGATATCTTTTGTGCTTTCTAAATGGCAGCCAGAAGTTCAATTCAATGGAGCCCATCAAAAAGCTAGAGCGAAAAATTCCATGCTGTATTTTCTCATCATGTTTTATGAAAAAATTTGCTTTGTGTATGATTTTTTAATGAAATGAAACTTTCAGAATTATAACTGATTGCATTAAAGTGCATACAAAATGTAGAACACAGAAGTACTTGTAACAGTCTGAAATTATGTATAGGAATACAAAGAACTGGAAAATCGTGAAAAAAAATAGTAAAAAATAGTAAAGTTGAAAACAGGCTGAGATTAAGATTTGTCACATTGCTTGAAACCCTGAGGGCAGACACACAGAAGGCATTTTACAAAAATGGATTCTTAAGGTGTTCAGGAAAGACAATGTCTTCCTTGTTCTGGTGCAAAAAAAAATGAAAAGAGACTTTTTTTACTGGGAAAACCAGTATTTTCTAAGCTTATTTTGGAGAAGGATGCAATTATGTGCATCATGTACAAGAATCAAGAGATAATATCAGCTAATAAAAAAATAAGTGATACACAGTATCCACAGTGATATCAGAACTAGAAGCTGATATAATAGATGTTAAATGTTCCAGGATACTCTATCTTAATTTTAAAAATGCCTCTGATAGTTATGTGCCTTAGCTGTGTGGAAGAAGAAGACAGGTTTTGGAAGCGTAGCTCCTCTTCCCCATACTCACTTGACCACACCATCTCCAAATATATCAGACAGCTCTAACTATCTGAGGCGCTATATGTAATGTCAAGTGCCTCTTGGCAAACTTAACTAACAGTATAGTTAATCCATGTAAGACATTAAACTGGAATAGGAAATTTTAATCTAGAATGGCTAGTGGAAAAAAACATAAAACTATTCAAATATTTTCTCTATATATTTAAGCTGGTTTAATGACATGAACAGTTTTATAATGTTTTCCTGATCTAGCTAACCTGATACCATTTTACCAGATTTGTCTGATGTCCATATTAATTCTCTCTTAAGTCATTAAAAGTTTTGTTTTAAGTTATAAAATCAAAAGCTATTTTTCCCTCTATTTCACAAAAAATTTAGTCATAACATGTTCCTCCAGTGTCAGAGTTCTCAATATGGAACTTTATGATGTGTAACAGTTAGAATCATATTTAAAGTAAGATAGTTTCTTAACACTCAGGAAAGCTAAAGAAGGGCATAATAACGTCTATTCACATTATTCTTGTGTCTGTTATTATTCCTACTTGAAAGACAGACTACTCCAGTCCTGTAAACTACAATCTTTCTGGCAGGTCTGTATTGCAAGAATATCTACCCAGGTATAACAGCCATCCATTCACTTCCAGATGGTTACAATGTTAAAGTCAAGACAATAAAAACAAAATGGTGAGTGACTTACCCCATTCAAAGGAAATGTTTTCCATCCTAGTTCTCCAATGGCAGCTGTAGTATCAAGTAACACAACTGAAAACGGAAAAAGAAATTGTATGTTTGTGGTATTGCTTGGTTTAGACATATAAAAAATACTGAAGTATTAAAGTGGTACGAATTGAACTAGCCATATTAGCAAGGTATATCTGCTCAAAGCTATTAAAGCAATTAAAATGTCAGAGTACAAATAAAACCAGAATCTAGACATTTAGGCTTTCATGGCTTCCATTTCAATATCAAATATCTCGAAAGATATAATTTATACTTAAAACTTAAATCCTTTGCAGAAATTATTGCCAAATTGCAACATGCTGATGATGCTTAATCATGAAAAGGTGCCTGAATAAGCATGTCCGTTTCTGCAACCTCTTGCCTAGAAATCTAGAAAGTCTGCAAGGTGACTTAAGCATTAAAACTGATAAAACAAAGGTAAATAGAGTTTAAAAGTTAAGATTAAAAACTCCATGAACTTCACAAAAATAAAGGTTATACAATTTAAAAACAACATTCAGAAAGAACATAGAAATACTAACAACTTTAAAGTTGATGTTTTATCAGGAACATCATGGTGCTGAAAGCTGCTACCTATATTTTGCATCACTTCTGTCTTATTCATTTTATATGACAGAATGTACATTATTGTATTACAGAGTATTTCTGCATTATTTTAATGTATTAAATTATCATTTTTCTCTTCCTTTCACCATTAGTGAAAAAAATATACAGGACACAGCTCACAGATCTAAGGAAGGCGACTGTAAATGAAAGTAAATATTTAGCACATAAGACATTTTACCTACATGTACTACTGCCCTCTAATGGAATAGTTTCATCTAACCCTGTAATTTAAGAAATGCAAATTGGGATTTAAACATAAAATTAAGTATTGGTAGTAGGGTAATTTATTTTAATTATGAAGTTGGTGTGCTTTGAACACGCAGTTTGCCCTTACAGCCCACAAGTTCCTCTTTGGACAGTTAAACGATGGAGAAAAATGAAGCTGTTAGTTTGGAACACAACACCACTATCCATAGATTTGGGGGTTTTATATTGTTGCACACTATCTTTCACCTCTTATCTGTCTAAATAATCGATATACAACTATCTATAATGTGTTTCTACAGAGCCATAGAGCAGCCACAGCAGAAACCACATTATGTTTTTTTGCTTTATGGAGAAGGCACGTTGGCATAAGAAGTGTATGAACACATCAGCTTATTAGACAAAACTTGACCTAGCATCTTGCTTTGCCTTTTTTTTTTAGTAACAGTTAAGAGTTCCTCTATATATGTTGACTTTTAACCTGAAACTGAAATAGTCTTATCAGCAAATTTGCAGTCAGATAACAAGCCCGACATTAACCAAACAGAAGTTGAATGATTTATTTAAAGAAACTAATGACATTTTTAAAATGATGGTCAATAAAGGAATGTATTCTGCTCTGCACTTCTTCACTACTTCACCAGTTTATGAAGCTTTGAAGATGAATTAAACTTTTTACAAGCCCTACTTTACTTAAAAAAAAAAACCAAACAACTGAATCATTATCCCCCATTATCCCCACTGAGATTATCGCTGCCTTTTGCTTACTTAAAAAGCTGTGATTTACAGCTATCATAGTATTTTCTATTTGTATCAGGCAAAAGTGTCTTTCCATTTGGAAATTGTGTGATGCTGTAATATGCAGTTTCCTTTGTAAACCTTTAAATTTTAATGAACTGGTAATGTCATCTCCAAAAAAAAAAACAAAAAAGAACCACCAAAAAAAACCCCAAAACATAAAACACACTGGGTTTAGATATTTCCTTTTCAAAGAGGAGACCAAATGGGAATATTTCAGTTCATCTTAGGAGTTTGTTTTAATTTCTCCATCTCTCCTCTCTCTGCCACATCTCCACCACATTCCACAGGGATTGTTTGTAAATGTACTTATTTTTCAGCTGAAGTTGTATCTGGCTACTTACCAAGTGCTATACTGGTGAAACTTTAATTCCTTAATACAGAATTAAGTAAACAATCAAATGAAAACATTAAATGCTACTGCTAAACCTATGGATCTACAGGAAGAAATGAATGCTTTCTACAAATAGCATCAGGGATGAAGTGTCATTTCAGTTTTACAAGTTTTCAATAGCAGGACCATGATTTAATAAAGATCATCTAGGTATTCAAATCTAATGGTTCCATGGAACAAGCCTCAAAATAAAGGGAAAAAACATAATTCATTTCTTCAGTGAAGTCTGAATTAATTAGTTCCTTGCCTAACTTAATCAAGTACTACTTGAAAGCTCAAAGCTATACATTAAAAAATTTTAAAACTATAATAAATTCATGACTGAAAGTATGCTAAGTTAAAATTTAGTTGAACGATAATCTAGTAAAATTTCTTGTTCCAAATTATTTATATCAAATAACTTCATTTTGTCAAAATATATTTTTAGTACATTTTACGTACCAAGTCTCTTGTATACTCACATCCATTCACCTATAAGCCACCAAATCTATTCAAATCTCAAACTGGAAAATTCAAATGACCAAACAATTACTAGCCAGAATTACCTTTAGAGTTAGAAATGAAAATAATGAAATTTAAAAGACTGTCTTTTCAACAGTACTTATATTACAAGGCATAAAATAATTAGCAAACAATCAAAAATGTGCAAATACTGGCATATCACATTATATTTACAGCAAAGAAATACAAACCCCAGTAAAGCAGTGATATCAGCAGGGCTGGCTATACAAGTAAGGACATGGATAAAGTAATAAAAGCTTTGCACACTTCAGTGATTTCAAGATATCTACATGAAAGACTACAGTGTGGGACAAAGATACCCAAGCTATCTTTAAATGAGGTAATTAAGAAGCAGTCTAACCCCAGCAGCACAGACCTGATGGCAGACAAATCTGCACTGCCAAGAAGTTTCCAATTTGCAGGTCCTTGGCAGAAAATTCATTCTGCCAAAAAAATCCAGACTCAGAAAAACACCCACATGTATATATCTGAATTAGTACTGTAATGAACGCTTCTCTTTTGACTGCAGAATACTGAAAGTTTCAAAAGAACTAGACATTCTCATGCAGTGAGACGAAAAGACACTATGGATACTACATGTATGATGCTTAAAATGAGAAAATTTAAAAAAAAAAGTTAATGGAAGAAGTAATTTATTGACTCTTATCCCTATGTTTACTTATTTATACTCTTTTATATGCCCTAAAATTCCTCATTTATCTTGAACGAAACTTCATGCAAAGTGGCCATCATGGACAAGCTGTTAGCTGCCAGCATAAGCAAAAGTGTGTGTCTGGAACTACTGCAGTTAATATTTGTGGAAAAAAAGCTACAAATAAATTGTTTTCAACTAGGTAACATTATTGACATTTCTGACATTCAGCCTCCCCTTGTAACAGCCAGGCTTTTGAGGTGACAGAGTATGAAAATTGAAAAGTGGACAAGAGTGAGAAGGGGTAACGCTGTCATTACAAAGTCATGTCACAATTCTAAATGAACTCAAAATTTCTTTGCGTAAAAATATGATAGGTTTAATATCTGAGTTGGATAGTCACTTGCCCAACAATAACATAGAGACTTAAACATACAGCTGTAAACTAAATATTTTAGTTAACTGCATAGTTCATCTTAGAATTTAAAAGTGTTTAGCTTATGTTTTCCAAGACATATTTTAAGGGATATTACATGATTATAACTCACTATGCCATATTGAGCTTGTTTCTTTTTCTTTTTTTTTGATATATCTTACACTGCTATTATTAGACTTTACAATTGAAATTAATCTTTTCAGAGGTTTTGCCTATTCCTGAGAGAACTGTTGTATTTAAAATTATGATAAGCAGAGCTCTGAGGATCGATAGTGCAGAATTTAAATTCTAATTCCAAAATACTCTTTTGAAGATGAACTCCACAGTCTCATCCGTACAACCAAGGAAAAAGACTTCCAAACATTCATTTCGCCAATTTATTTTCTCCTCTTCTTTCTTTACATAATTCCAGACAGTCTGACCTTACACTTTTAAATGAATAAAAAGGCTTTGGCCACCTTCATGATATCATAGTCCAACATTAGACTAGGCTGGCTATCAGATCTCCCAGCTTGATTTCCCGCTTATTGTAGATTAATACATTTCACTATGATCTTTATAATGAGTAAGCCAAAGATTTGCAAGGAGGATAGAACAACAGACATTAATTTCTTAAGATGACACTAGCAACTTAGGGAGCTCCAGAAAAATACCAGTGGGGAAAAACCTCAAGGAAAAAAAAGCCAAAACTCAGAAGACAACTTGGCAAGATAGTAGACCAGCTCACTCCAACACATCCCACCCAGATGACAACTGATGGGCCAGCAGAGACTCGCGAGGTGCCTGCACTGGGAGTGGAGAGCATTTGCTGCATAGCCTGGCAGCACATTTGCCCTATCTGTCTGTTCCACGGCTTAGCCAGAAAAAACATGCCATGTGCTCAACGGCTACAGACAGGCAAAAGTGGCACTTTTCTGTTTCTCTGAGAACTTATTTATTGAGCACAATAAGTTTATAAGACAAGTAAACTGAGCTTCTCAAGTCTCCAACTTCCACCCCTCAAGAGTGTCTGAAGTGTCTTCACTTATTTTCAGGTTTTATGGTCTTTTTCATTTCTCAGAATAGGATCACCCGCAGCATTCTGGAATCATTCCTTCTAACAATATATAGTAAGCTGAAGAACTCTGCCTATTTTTATATCCTGTTTATATATCGAAGAGTACATTAGATTATTTTTTACTGTAACATTGTACTCATAGGTAGCCATCAAAAATCACTGACCTTTACAGAATCACCCCTTTTCATCATTATTTTTCAGTTTGGGTTGCATTTTCATTCCTCTTTGTACAAAGATCCATTTTTTAAAATAAAACCAGTTTTACTTTAAAGGACTAACCTTTACTAAGTGATAAAGACTGTTCCATGTCTGCACATCCTCTTTCTTTCTTTACTTACTACTCTTTTGTCAGCTATGAATTGCAAAAAATTATTTAAATACTTTTTTTTTTTTGACCAAGCCCCTTTTCCATAAAACAAATGAATTTGCATTCATTATATACATATCAATGGAATATTTTTCTAGCATTTCCATTATTTTGCATGAACCAGCTATCTGGTTTAGGCAAAATTCATGAGCTGAGTAATAAATAATGAGGAGCATTTGTCTTGATTGCAATTCTGCAATAGGAGTCATATATAGAAGTATATAGGAGTCATTGCAAATCATATAGTATACAAAGTATCAACAATGCTGTTTGACTGAGATAAATAGGATTATATCCAGCAAAATATATGGAGTAATCCTTTCCCTCTCTTCAGCATTTGTAAGCCTTTGCAGTAGTGTTGTGTATGGTTTTCAGTGCACTATTTCCAAAAATACCTGAATCAGTTGCAAAGACACCACAGGAGAGCAACAGGAATGATGAGGTCTCTAGAAAGGCTGTACTCTGGAAGGTGTGAGTACACTGGAGTCATTTACCTTGGGAGGTTAAATTAGAAGGACTATACACTAACAGTGTAGAGTGTAAAAGACTGTTTAAGGCAGAAGAGAATAATCTGTTCTGTATGTTAATGGCCAAAAAGGAAGAAGAGATTTAAATTACAGTAAGAAGAAGTTTTTGTTAGACTTCATAAAAATCCCTACCACCTCTACAGTTGTAAAGAGGAGGAATAGTTGTGACTAATTGGGAAGCTGGGGAATCTCCACTACAGGAGGTTTTTAAGGCACCTTAAACACTGTCAGACCTGGTTTCTACATAATCTCATGTTGCCTTGGAGCAGAGGAGGGAAGCTAAATGACTTCTCAAACACTCTCCTACGCGGTGATTTCTATAAAAATCCAGTTACCTGGTTAATGGTTCTTCCTTTTTCTTTTCAAACCAGTACTCTAACACCTATGCTCTTCCAATATTCTCGAACTCCCTGAGTCTCCAAACTCATTAAATTTACCATCAGTAGGCCAGCGATTACCTAAGCCAATTATTTCAGGACTCTTGGACGAGAACTATTTATGCCAGATGGGGAGTACTTCATATTCTTCATGTTATGTGAATAAATTACTAATTTCTAATTTTCCCAATTCTGAACACTTTATTTCCCGTATCTTTCTAAAAATAGTTAAATACCATTCATAGAAATATTTTTATTTATAACACAATAGACAAACTCCCATTATTGTGAGTGTTGTATGACTTGGGCTTTTACCTAACATACTTTGATTCTATTTCCAGTTTTCTACACTTCATGTTTTCTAACATGTATTGATTTCCACACGTAACCTCTCTTTTCCATAAATTAACACAAATTATTATATTTCTAGTTCCTGCTTTCATGTTTAATGTAGGTTGAACTGCTATCCTAAACTGTTCATTGTTAATTGATCAATGATTTCCCAATCAAGAATTTTTAAAAGGAATTTTCAATTCCACCTTTTTCAGTTTCAAATTTGGGCACATATACCAACACATAATTAGATTTCTCTAATGAAAGCCAGTCAGAATATTTTCTCAGGTACAAAACATAGCATTTCATTCACAGTAAATTCACCTTCTCTGTCCTAGGAAGTCTGCAACATTATTACACTGGGTACGGTATTTTTTATGTCGGATAACTGCCTGTCTTTAACTTGGCAATTTTACTCCCAGTTACATGAGGTCTCCAGTGAGAAACTTCAAAAACTGATTCCCTCACAGCACCATTTTTATTTCCATACATTAAATACCGATGCTTAAGTAATAACTTAATCTATTTTGTAATTTGATTCACTTAATCTGCTTCAGTCTCCCTGTGCCCAACTACTAATTGGATACATATAATTTCAATTCTGTGTCTCTGAGCTAACAAGATTAAAACAAACAGGGGTTCTTTTGCATAAAATGCCACTACCTACCTTTTCTATTCAAACTTTTTTCCTAATGAATCTTGTTACTTATTTCTTGGCAAGATAATTTTTTAAATGAAATTAAAATGTATGCTCTTTGCTGTATCATTTTCTGCTTTCCTACACTTTCATTGTGCTCCTGCTATTTCAGAGCCAATATAATTATCCTTTCCATACCTTACGTGCAAACATGCATGTTCTCCTGAGAGAGAAAGGCTGCTTTAATCCTACTGCTCCTTCTCTCACTGGAATGTAAGCCAACATTTTCATACCAAAAGCTCTAGTTTTAAATTATCCTTTTTTTCACATTGCCTTTCTTCCATTCTCACTTCAAAAATCAACATGAATTCCATTATTCTAACGTTATATTACTCTTAGCATTGCCAACCATTGCAGACCTCTCAGTTACATCAGAGTAACTTTACTGGATTAAGTGTTAAATAGAAAAAATAAGATGAAGCTCTGATGTATTCTACTTTTGTGCTTTTTTGGTGGAAGACTTTATTGAATTTTGATTATGAAATGCATATTTTATGTGACTGGGCCATGTAAATAAGCAAGATAAGTAAACCAAATGCTATACTTCATTCTTGCTACCTAAAATCATAAGACTCCATACTGAGAAATCTAATGTATTTAATTATTTAAAATGAAAGGGTAATTCTTGTACCTACTGAGAGAACTGATGGGGACAGATGCATCTGATTCCAACTCTATCTTCAGTACCATTATTTCTTACACTATCAAACCCCCGAAGTTAGTGAAATTGAAACAACAATTAATGGAACCTCAGAATGATACTGTATTTCATTTGAACAATTAAGTGGATAAGACATACTGAACACCAAATCTTCTTCAATATTTGGTCTCCATTATGTCATTACAAATAACTTTTCTAAGCTTAGGTGTTCCTTTCTGTTTTTAATTCATTTGCCAAACACTTATTTTTTTCAACTCTATATATTTTTCATCAGCTGGAGCTTAAGGTAGAAGGAAGAAATAAGCCACTTGTTTAATAAATCAATTGGATTTTTATATTCATTAGTAATGCTATGTAATTGATCCATGACTGTATCATCACATTACTTCAGAAAAAGAAGTCATGAACGACACATGCAATTCTACCTGTAGTACCATTAGATGAACATACACATAGAATCGTATAATCATAGAACGGTAGGGTTCGAAGGGATCTCTAGAGATCATCAAGTCCAACCCCCCTGCAGAAGCAGGTTCATCTAGATCAGGTGGCCATGAACATTTTGTGACTTTTACAGCACCAAGGGATTAAAGAATTTGTCTTTTACCAGCATCTTCTAAGGCTTTATAAATAATCTACTTCATGGATTATCTTTTTTTTTTTTAATCTAGAAATGATTGTTGACATTTTAACTGTAAATTTTGACAGTCACAAAAGTCTGCTCTTTTGGAGAAAGATTTTGGCTTTTGTATTCAGGGAACAAGACACCAGTCCTCATATGTGATTTCAATAACAAAAAACCCCGTAATTAGAACATATAGTCAGTTAGTTGCCTACTGCATTTACTGTGGCTTATTTTTAGTATTGTTAACACCTACGTTTCTGAAAGCAGAACAGTGGAATTTTAAAAATTGACAAGTCTGTGGCTACAAGTTATCAAGCTTTAGGTTAACTTTAGGATTTAAAGTATCTGATAACAAGCATTTCTTATTTTAACTGGAGCATTTTGTTTCTTTCCTAATGCTGCTTTCTTGTAGAATAAGCAATTGCAATACCTTTAACACCTGTTAAAATGCTCTCATAAGCAATTAGTATAATTTACAATTTAAAACCTCTACACAGACCATTAAACACATCTGTATCTTGTCATACTACTACTTTAAATTATATGATTGATACTTATATTTTTTTTTACTTTAGGATCATTAAAGATTTAAAATACTGGACAAATTTAAACATCTATTTTATACAGTTGGAGCTTAAGATGTAGTAAAATAAAAAAAACTGTGAAGGACAAACTTATTCTCAGGACCTAAGAGTTCTTACTCCCAAAAGAACTAATCGCAAATTTTTATGTTCCAAACCAATCAATCCAACAGACAAATGAAGAAAATAGAAACAACTGGTTAATTCTGAAAAAATCAATTATGCCTAGATGCTTTTCTTTAAATGATTTTTTTTTCTCTTTAGGAATCATGTAACAGGCCAAATTCACTCCTGAAGTAGTCTCAGCACAATTAAAATAGAGACTATTTGGTGAACTGTTATCCTTTACAATTACTTAAGCAAAGGTAAGAAATTTTCATATCAGCTTTCTGTACAAAGCATCTTGTGATACATATTTCTCTGGTGTACAAAAAAGAATAATCAGATGGATGAAGGAAAGAGAAATAACCTTCACTGCCTTTTAACAATGGAAATGAGACGTTGAATGATGACCTACAAGAGGAGCTCTTTATTATGGCCTAAAACTAGAGATTCTTTTATCTCCACCCTGATGCAACCATCCTTGTTTCTTCTGCACTTGCATATTTGATCACTCTGATGGTGAAGATCTATCTAAAGCAACTGTTGCAGTTTAACCTCAACTAGCAACAAAGCACTGCACAACCGCTTGCTCATTCCTTCCCTCGCCCACTGTGGTGGGGATGAGCATGGGAAAGGAAAAAATTTAAAGTTCCTGGGTTGAAATAAGAAGAGTTAACTGAAATAAAATCAAATACAATATAATTATCATTAATTACAATAATAGTTATGGAAAGGAAAATAAAACCCAATATAGCATAAATAAAACACAAGAAAAAGACAAGGGTTGCTCAGTGCAGTTGCTCCCCACGGCTGAGAGATGCCCCAGCAGAAATCTGTCCCTCCTGGCCAACTAGCCCCAGTTTCTGTACTGAGTATGACCTCCTATGGGATGGAATAGCCCTGAGGCTAGTTTGGGTCAGCTGTCCTGGCCATGCTCCCTCCCAGATTCTTGGGCAGCTCCTCACTGGCAGAGCACTGGAAATGGAAAAGTCCTTCACTTAGGATGAGTGCTACTTAGCAACAACTAAAACATCACTGTGTTATCAATGTTATTCTCATACTAAATCCAAAATACAGCACTGTACCAGCTACTAGTAAGAAAACTACCTGGTCAAAACCAGGACAGCAATTTACAAAAAGACTGAAGTTTTTAAAGGTTTATTCTACTAGGATAACACATTAGCTTTCTTTTTCAGTATCAAAGCACTGCTTTATCACACAAATTTAACCCCATTCCTAATACAGATAAATATTTAAAAAAAAAAAAAAAAAGCAAATTAAACAATTTACCAGTCACAGGCATATAATGCCAGACAGTAGAAATATGGCTTTCACATAAGTCAGATTCCATGCTTTATTTCATGAATATTAAGCAGACCCTTGGGAATCAACCTGATCCATTCAGTGGCACCAAACAAACCACACATGCAGAAAAATTATCTGTCAGTAAAGAAATACATAACTATTTCTGCACTGAAGTCTTTCTGGGATAATAGTTACAAAACGTATTCTGCCACTTAGCAAGTTGTTTTGCCTTTAAACATGTATTTTGAGGTCTAACATAAGTGCTTGCTTCTCTAATGAGAGTCTTATTCACAAATACGAGAAAAAATAAAATCACTAAGGTAAGAAAAAAGCACATTTACACCTAAAAGAAATGTGTTTAGCTCAGAAGCAGATGAACTCCCAAGTCTTCCTCAAGTGACTGTGGAATGTAGAATGAACAGGCAATACAGATTTTTCCAAATAACACAGATTTTTCCAAAAATCTGACAGAGATTTTTTTCAAAAGAGCCTTATCTAAGTGATTTCAAAGTGCTCCAGTTGAACACTGCACTTCCAAACAGGGCAGTAACATAGGAGTAAGTTCTCAAATCCACAGATCAACCAGGAGTAATTAATTCCTACATTTGCAATGCATCAGAGGGGGCTGAGCACTGCAATGTCAGCCCTGCAGGACACCAGTGAAGACAGAACAGAAGAATAAGTCCTGGTAAGTAGAAGTGGATTGTTCTACTTTATTCGACTCCTCAGAAAGAATGAGATAGGAAAAAAAGAGGGTTTAGGTCCCAGGGAAACAGTGTGTTCTTAACCATTGACTCAGCTTTCCTTTCAAAGATACTCCTTTTCAGCAGAGATGGCTATTAAAATGAAGTGAGGCAAATGAATGCTGTTCACAGGTTCAGAAAATTATACCAAAGATACTTTATGTCATAAAGCTGTATTATTTTCCTAAGCTTTTGGTTTAACATGTGAGATACAAGTAGGCCAAGAGCTAACCTTAATAAAATATGAGACACAAAATTATGGTATGAGCCCTATGTAATAATTTTTATTCTGACTTGTTAAAAAAGCTATTTGATATTCAATTCACCATAATTTTCATGTCAACAGTAGATTACGGGGCATATTTTTCTAAATGAACATGAACACCTGACAGTTTTGTCAACTCTGGTTAGTAACCTGAGTATATCTTCATTAGGGAAATCAAAAACAAGTGAAATTCAGACAAATGGATTTATCTTTCCTTGCACTGGTAAAATACAAATGACTTCTGTGTTGATGCCAATCCTATTAGATTGGGACTTGATCTGTAGAGTCATGATGTCAGAATTAATATTCCCCACTTTGCTGTTAATGTTTTCTATTCTGCTTTCTTACAAGCATTTTCTTTTATGTCTTATTCTATACTATTCTTTTTTGAGTAGCAATAAAATAAAAAATACTAAAACGTTTGGAAAAGTCTAACAACACCTATACATAACTCTCAATCAGACTAACTACCAAGCTAATAATTCCATAGTGTTGCTCCAATACTCCTAATTTCTTAGGATTTCTGCTTCAAGAGTGGTAGAACTTTCCCATAGGAAGTCATGGGGATAATCAAACCCATCTTAGACAACTGTTCTTTCTTGCACTGCACTAATCCAAAGATTTAGCCTCTTTATTTGTAAAGTATGAAATGGTATTGCAAAAGTTTGTTGCCTTTGCCCCATGTGTTACTGGGAAGGTTGATAGATATTTTTCAACCCGGTCATCTGTCTCTTTTCAAGGGGAGGGAGAACCAAAACCAATACAGACATTTTCCACAACAGTCCTTTTGAAGAGAACAGCTGATAAAGTGACAAACTGGGAAGACAGATGGCCAATGCTTACTCAAGTAGTTACTTAATAACCATAATGAGAAATTAGCTGTTTGTTGACTCCAAGGAACAGAATAGACAGATGTTAGGAGAGGTACAAAGGCTGAAGCAACTTCAGAGTTCATGCTTGACTGGCAGCATGGCCTCATAGAGAGCTGTTTGAGAATCTCTAGCTCAAGAACTGAGACAAGGGATCAGTTCAGGCTTTTTGGCAGGGCCCGTGAGGGTTTGTGCTCTCACAGGTGCAATCAGAGCTACAGAGTATACTGCTTCAGACAGGCTGAGAGCAAGAATTTGGAGTCTCAAACTGATATACAAGCAAATCAGACAGTTGGGAACAACAGTTGGGGAATTTTCAAGCATGAAACACAACGGCAGGTACTTCTGCAGTAACACAGATCCATTTGTTGAAGCCAAAGACTCTTCACCAGTCTCTGTCTTCTACTGCTTGTGTAGTTCTGCATAACTCTTAACTAGAGTTCTGCATAACTCTAGCTAAGCAAGAGATTACCTAGATTCAGATCATATTTTTACATCATAAACCAAAACAATGACTTCTATTTTGTAGGCAGAAAAGCTGCAACACAGAGAACAAAGAGTTCACATAGCCCATAAATGGCAGATTTTTACTATCCTGCCTTCCCAAGCTAACAATAATGCTACAAATAACTGTATAAAGTGGTATCAAGGATGAAAAAGCATAGCTATTCAATCTTCACTTGTTGCATTTTTGCAGTCTGAACTACCACCCAGAATTTATCCACAAGTCATATAAATGAGCCTCCAGAAATTACAGGACGTTATTATTATCATCCATTACATATCTATGCTAATGCAGGATGACATTAGTACTTCATAAATAAAAGAACATGCTCTCTTATCTCCTAAAGACCTAAGAAAGCAAGTGATGATGTACAAAGCATAGGGATGGGCTATCAAGCCTGTATTTGTATTTTTTCTGCTCATTAAAGGTGATGTGGTTAGTAATGACTTTAGCTGACAGTAGTTAAGGCAAGCCATGAGTAGAGCCATAAGCTCTACTGGCAAGTCAAAGCAGCAGCAGCAGTCATGACTTTCAAAGGTGTCAAGGCTCTCAAGCAAAATGATCAGCTTTTCTCTTTTGCATCCTGAACTGGCTTCTCATTTGCTTGATAAGTTATCTACTTTAAAAGTGAAATATTTAATATAGTTGACCTTACTGCTGTAGTCTGAAAGTGACTATGATGTACAGAAAAAGAGTTTAGCAGAACTCATATGAGAAACCCTTCCAGGAAGGAACCCAAAGATCAATTAGAAAACATGGCATTAACATTTTGCTATATTAAATGTTGAGGGTTTTTAATGCAGAGACTAAAAAATGTATCAAAGACAATGAAACTTATTACAAAGAAGAGTTGTTCCACTCATGACAAATATTCTCAGAGACATCCTAGGTTTATCTATTGATGATGATAAAATGTTTATCTCCTTTGATTAAATATCCCCACAGACAGTCAGTTTAATTTTTTCCAGTTTTGTAATTCTCTCTTTCACTGAGTCAGTCTGTCACTTTTTCCACTAGCTCTTCATTTATAATTTATGGTGTCAAGAACCAAGCTTTCATAGCATGAACATTTTAAGGTGCTAGGTCAAGCTCTCAAGATAAAGTACCTGCTAATAATTGGTAGCTTTGAAAATCTTGGTCTCTTTATCTACAGTGGATCATAAACATGAAGGCTCAACTGTTCTTACAAAATAAACAGATTTGCAATACTTCTAACATTATCAACAAATAAATACACAACATCCAGTCATTAACTTGACAGGAAATAAGTTTTGACTATCTAACCAAAGATCAAATTGCTTTAGGAGAGTAGACAGCACAGAGTACGCACTTCTACTGTATATAGGCTTTGAGCGTTGAATGATATACTTTTAATGCATGTACATTTCAACATTTCAAAGTTAACTGAAGACCATAAAATAGAACTGAAAATGCCATCATTTTTGTAGTAAACTGTTATGCTTGGTTTGTTGAATGACTGATCTCATATTCAACAGTATATAGGAACCCTATTTTGATTCCTATTGTGGCTATACAATAATCTGATTGGAGAAAGAAAACTTTTTTCCATAATTTCACATCAAGAAGAGAAAACAAAAAGATTACATATCCATATTATTTTAGGATTTTTTTTTCCCAAAAATCTCTAGAGTGAAAGAGGTAATTTGGATGTGATTGATTCAGGGAACATTTTTCAATATATTTCTTAATAGTCCACAGCTCTTTAAACGCCAACAGTAGGGGGGAAAAAAAGTCAGAACCTAATAGCATAGTACTAAAATTTTACAGAAAAATTAATTAAACAAAAAACCTTCCTGTTTAAACAGTGTAAAGTAAATCAGGCACTTCTGATATAACTGAAAATAGTCTTTTTTTTTGGTAACATGGAGTTGTTATGTATAACACACATAAAGGTGGAAAGCATTTGGGAGAATTCCACTGACCTGAAATGAACATGTCATGGGCAGGATGATTTGTCAGGTACAGCATTTCATCACTTACTGCTGGAAATGCAGTAGGACTCAGTGACTCATTTAGTTCAAAGCACTGTTTGAAGGGCTTCTTGAGACTTAACTGCCTGTTATATAACAGTGATGCAAGAGGAATGTCACTGAGGATCAGTGGAGCACTGCCAAGGGACTTTGAAAGCAATGCCAAATATAGACTAAATAATGCTACATCCATGCTGTTATTGCAAAATACAAGAACCTTTCTATTTGAATAATTATCACAATGTAATGTTTGAATTAAAATTTGCTTTATACCATTTTTCTTCAAACCTTTTTTTTCTTCCTTTGCTAGTCTGTCTGAAACGGTTGAGCCCAGAAAATGTGAGAAGGGGACAAACAGCATCATGACTATGGAGATGAATTACTCTATTACAGCAAATAATTTAAAAATTATTCTTTGCAACTATCTGAAAACTACAATACAGTCAAAACACACAATTTGTCTGGGAAGGCTATCCAGTATATCATAAAACTATAAAATTACAGAATGGTTTTTGTGTTACAAGGGATCTCTACAGACTACTAAGTACAACCTCTCTGCCATAAGCAGGGACATCTTCCACTGGATCAAGTTGCTCAGAGCTCCATCCAAGCCCCATCCATCCTTGAACACTTCCAGTGATGGGACATCCACAGCTTTCTCTGGACACTCAATTTAAACCATTGTCCCTTGTTCTGTCACTACAAACCCTGCTAAAAATTCTTTCTCCTTCTTTCTTGCAAGCTCCTGTTATATATAAAAAAGCTGCAATAAACAATAAGGTCATCCTGGAGCCTTCTCTTCCCCAGGCTGAACAACCACAACTCCCTCAGCCTGTCTTCACAGAAAAGGTGTTCCAGCCTCTGATCATTTATGTGGCCCTCCTCTGGACCTGCTCTAACAAATCCATCTGTCTTGTGCTGAGGGCCCCCGAGCTGAATGCTGTACTCCATGTGGTGTCTCATCAGTGGAGCAGATGGGGAGAATCACCTTGCTTGACTTGCTGGCCATTTTGCTTTTTATGTAGTCCAGAATATAGCTGGCGTTCTGGGCAGCGAGCACACATTGCCAGCTCTGGTCCAACTTTTCATTCATCCTGATCCTCAAGTCTTTATTTGCAGGGCTGCTCTCAATCAGGCAGGAAGGCAAGAAGGCAGGCAGGCAGGCAGGCAGGCAGGCAGGCAGGCAGGCAGGCAGGCAGGAAGGAAGGAAGGAAACTCACAATGGACAACAGAACTGGAGTTGTAGGAAAACATGGATTGGAGACCATTACATGGTTGGCAAAGGCACTGAAAAGCTGCAATGGATAGATGTGCTGTACAGGAAGATGATGAACACTGCTAAAAAGAAACGTGTGATTCTTTGCACATCAGGAATGATGTACAAGTTGGAAAGGGGAGGCAGGTTTTGCACGTATTTGCTTTCATTAAGACAACTTGCCATCAGAATTGTATCAAAAATCTAAAAATAGAACTAGAACCTGAAGTACAGCATCAGTAAATGACTGCTGTAAAATCCTAAATCACAGTATTCCAAAATATGTCAATTTACAGGACATACTAAAACTAAGACAAGTAATTTCTGATTGAACTAAAACTAAGATGAGTAATTTCCAACTGAATTATATAAGTCTGTCTGCAAGAAATAAAGTTTCATTCTCAGTTTTTCTGGGATAAAAAATATCCTTGACAGAATTGGCATATATTAAATTAATAGTGTTGAATTTAACAACAGTTTCAGGCCAAACATTTTTTTTTTCACTTACATAAGGGTTTTTTTTCTAACTATAAAAAGGATTAGTGAGATTATAATGAAAATTAAATACGAAATACGATAGAGTGAGTTATAAATGTAACATTTTAGCGTGAAAATCAAGTATACAATTACATCTCTAGTTAGAAAAGCAACTATAAAGAGAAATAATATCTAAAATAAAATACAAATTCATTACACGTTTCATAAAACCACATTGAACTAAGGCCTTTTTTCTTACAAGTGCTTGCTACCGCTATACGTGAGCAATTTGAAACACTGTGCTTGTTACTCTCTTTCCCACCTGTTCAAAAATATTCTCACAATATGGATATAATACTATCTCATGTAGGTTTCTTTACTCTTAATATGGATCAGATCAATTATTGTTTAATGTTGTTTCCCACCAACAATAATGAATACCTTGCTCAGAATCTCAGTGTGCTTTTTTGATTGTCCACAGTCTCTTCATTTCCAGTGCTTCTCTCAATCAGAACAATTGATTTAAATCTCATACTTAATTTAAAACAGATGAAAGGGGAATTTAAGATGTTTCATTTGTGTAAATGCCAAATTTATAACAATGAATATTACCTTTTATATTGCTACAGAGCTTAATTTATTTCATGTAAGAGCAATAAAACAGAGCAAGTACTGAGTAATCCTAATAGCCAAGCAGAATCAGATTATGGAAGAAAAAGCTGACATCTGAATTATAATGCATTAAGGTAAAATTACAGCTGAATTTCAGGATAATTTCATTCAATTTAGCTTGAGAATGCAGTACTTCTTTCAGACTTATTTGAGAATTATACTAACTGAAAAGTGTTTTGAATCTACAAAAATTATGAAATATTGTGTTTTTATAGTTAAGATTTAAAATCCATATTTGTGTGGCAACATTGTATTGACAGTGAACGTTCTAGTGTATCATGTACATTTTATTGTTTAAATGTCAGAAATATATCCAGTTTAGGAAACTGGAACAAGTTGTAAAAGAGTTTTTAGCTCTTTTAAATAGAGAGCAAAAGAGGTGAGGAAGTGCATAGAAGGCATGCTTTAGAGACAGACAGTATTTAACTGTGCAATTCACAGTGCAGTTCCTCAAAGATTAATCATGAGACTGATCTTTTATAATGCTTAAGTAATGTCCTTGGCTAAAGTAGGCTTGTTCTAATGAGATTTTTTTCATGGGAAAGTTGAGAGGCATTGTCAGCACAACTGAAGGCTGGAACACTATGTTGAGGGGCTACAGGGAGAAAAGGAATGATTCTTCATATCTGCGGTAAAAAAGAAGGAAGGATAATAAATATAAAACATTAGACAATCCAAAGGGAGCCAATGAAAATTTCTTTTATGAAGTGGGAGTCTAGTGGCAGGCAGAAAAGATAAGACATGTACATATCAGCTGATGACAAGCCAACCAACAACGAATCAAACAACATGGGAATAGAGGAGAAAAATGCCATCACAGGAAGTGTCAGATATTTCTAATAAAAAGACTATTGCACAAAGATCCAGCAAAATCTCAACAGCAAAGCTGCACGTAGTGCTGGCCAACTTTGCTCAAGAAAGAATTACTTAAAATATGATGAAGAACAAACAAAGAGAATAAGAACAAGAGGAAATGGCCTCAAGTTGAGTCAGGGAAGGTTCAGTCTGGATATTAGAAGGAATTTCTTTCCTGAAAGGGTTGTCAGGCAATGGAATGGTGTATTGGTTTTGCCTGGGCTAGGTTTTTGTTAATGGGGGTGGTGCTACAGGGATGCTTCTTTAAATAAAGATCTGCCAGAAGCTTCCTGTGTAGCTGACAGGGCTAAGGCTAGTCAAATCTAAGATAGATCCACAAGGCCTGGCCAATTAGTGACTGAGGTAACGCCTCTGTGAATAAGGTGTTTGAGAAGCAACAGCAGCAGCAATGGGTAGTGAAAGTGTGAAAACATCTCTGCAGACACCAAGGTCAGTGGAGAAGGGGAGTAGGTGCTTAGCCTCTGAAAGAAAGTCTCTCCTATGACCTGTGGTGAGGACCATGGTGAGGCAGCTGTGCCCTTGCAGCCCATGGAGGCCACCGGGGAGCAGAGACCCACTTGCAGCCCATGGAGGACCCCATGCCAGAGTGGGTGGATGCCTGAAGAAGGCTGTGACTCTGTGGGAGCTCACCCTGGAGCAAGTTCCTGGCAGGACCTTGGAGCACATGGGGAGAGAGAAGCCCACACCAGAGCAGGTTTGCTGTCAGGACTTGTGATCCTGTGAGGGTGCAGGAGCAGGAGAGTACAGGAGCAGTCAGTACCTGAAGGACTGTTCTCCCGGTGGATGACCCACATTAGGACAGGGTGTGAGGAGCTGCGCTGTGGGAAGCCCCATGCTGGAGCAGTTCGTAAAGAACTGCAGCCCACAGGAAGGACCCACACTGGAGAAGTTTATGAGGAACTGTCTCCTGTGGGAGGGACCCCACATTGTAGCAGCAGGAGGTGTGAGGAGGCCTCCCCCTGACAAGAAGCAGAGGCAAAGTACATCTGTAATGAACTGACTGCAACCTGTGTCTCCCATCCCCTGCACTGCTGCTGGCAGGGGGTAAGGAAGGAGAGTCCTGGGAAGAGGGAGGGGTGGGGGGAGCTGTTTTAAGATTTGGTTTTATTTCTCATTTCTCTGTTCTTATAGTTAACTAATAAATCAAACTTTTTCTTCCCCAAGTTGAGTCTGTTTTGCCCATGATATTAATTGCTGAGCAATCTCCCTATCCTTATCTCAACACATAAAAACCACTCGTTATATTTCTCTCTCTTCTGTCCAGTTTATAAGGAGGGGGAATGATATTAGGACTTGGTGGGCACTTAGCTAAACCACTACAAACTGCCTGCCCAGGGAAGTTGTGGAGTCACTGTCCCTGGAAGTGTTTAAGAGACAGGTGGATGTAGCACTTGGGGAAATGGTCTAGTAGTTGACAGGGCTAGGATAAAGGCTGGACTCAATGATCTTAAAGGTCTCCTCCACCTGAAATGATTCTATAATTCTATGATTCTATAAAAACAGCATGCCAAAACCCAAAAGCCATACAACTCCTACAATATTGTAGGTAGATAGAAATTGAGAATGGAAAGATATATTAAGCTTTACAACAATGCCAGAAGAAACATAAATTAATAAGCATCAACCACAAAAAATTTAGTTTATAAATGCATTTTAATTTCATAGGACTGAAGTTCAGAACAAGCTTCCAACAGCAGCAATGAGGGAACATTACTTAATTAGATTTAAGATTAAAACTATTATTTTTTTATAGAGCATCATAGAATGCATTTGCTTCTCGTAACAGAGCTCATTCCCAATTCTGTCTTTCAATTACAGTCAAGAGAGCCACTCAATGCAGTGTAAACAGTTTTAGCATGTAACATTAGATAGAACAACTTATCCTGGGTGTTCTCTCCAGGCATAAAAAGGACAAGAGGGTCATTAGGAGCAGTCAACATGATTTTACCAAAGGGAAGTCACGTTTGACCAGCCTGACAGCCTTTTCTGAAGATGTGACCAGGTGGACAGATGGTGGTAGTGCAGTGGAAGTGGTTTATCTTGATTTCAGGAAAGCATTTGGCACCATCTCCCACAGCATCCTCACAGGAAAACAGAAAGTGTGGGCTGGATGATCAGGTAGTGAGGTGGATTGTTTAACTGGTTAAAAGGAAGAAGGCAGAGAGTTGTGATCAATGGGGCAGGGTCTAGTGGAGTCCCTCAGTGGTTGGTGCTGGGACCAGTACTGTTCAATATATTCATTAATGATCTTGATGAGGGAACAGAGGGCACTGTAAGCAAGTTTGCTAATCATACCAAACTGAGGGGAGTGGCTGACACACCAGAAGGCTGTGCTGNGTTAGCAGGCCGAGAGAAGTTGTCCTCCCCCTGTATTCTGCCCTTGTCAGACTGCATCTGGAATCTTGTGTCCATTTCTGGGACCCTCAGTTCAAGAAGGACAGGGAGCTACTGAAGAGAGCTCAGCACAGGGCCACCAAGATGATGAAGGGAGTGGAGTAAATCCCTTATGATGAAAGGCTGAGGGAGCTGTGGCCTTTCAGCTTGGGGGAGACTAAGGGGTGACCTCATTAATGTTTACAGATATGTAAAGAGCAAATGTCAGGACAATGGAGCCAGGCTCTTCTCAATGATGTCCAGTGTTAGGACAAGGGGCAACAGGTACAAACTTGAACATAAGAGGTTCCAAAGAAACACAAGAAAAAACTTCTTCACTGTGAGGGTGACAGAGCACTGGAACAGGCTGCCCAGATGGGTTGTGGAGTCTCCTTCTCTGGAGACATTCAAAATTCACCTGGATGAGTTCCTGTGTGGCCCACTGTAGGTAATCTTGCTGTGGCAGGAGCGTTGGACTAGATGATCTTTCAAAGTCCCTTCCAACTCTTAAGATTCTATGATTAGCATGTACCACTAACCCAAATATTACTTTTTTCCTGTCAAGAACAACTAAAAAAAACTTTTAATGCCAGTAATATTGCAATAAAATATTTTCCTCACCTCCAAAGAAATTAAGCCACTTGAATGATAAACTGACTCTTTCATTTGCTAATTTCTTTTCCTGTCTATGAAGCAGATGGTGATTTCTCCTCTGCAACCCATTTCCTTCTGGAACACACTAAAAAGCACTTAAATCATTCTTGAACCCTCTTAACAGAAGTACAATATAGATCTTTCTGAACTACGGCATTTATCTTCAACAAAGCCTCCAAAGGACATAACCCACATTATGGACTAATAGCCTGTAAAACTGCATTTTATGAACTGTAGCAGTTTTAAGTAATAAAAATTGAATCAATGGACTCAAGTTGATGACACTTCTTCCCTACCCTACACTGGAATTAATTTATTTTTCATATTTTTAAAATTACATACTTCTAAAAAAGCACTAGAAACTGCTCGGACTCTACAAATCTGTATGCTTACATAGGGAGACGATATATTATTAAACAAATGATTTTTTTTCCCAAGTAAATACAACATTTTGCAAAGTAGAATATTCACGTAAGACAGTCAAATAACAGGATTTTTATCTTCTTTCTTCCTTTTTATTGTGTGCAGCCAAATAACTCTGAAGTCAACCTGAGCTACCCCTGGGACCTCAATCAATCAGGTCATTTAAACAATGTATTCACTGAATTTGGTGTAACAGCACCTCATTTGGGCATAACACCAGATATCAGAAAAGAAAGAATCCTTTAGGTCAGAGACTCAAAGCATCGATAATCACAGTTAAAAGTTTAAATACATTAGTGCAAAATAATAAACAGCTCTTTAATCACTCTTTGCACAGCTTGAATATCAACACACTAACTTTCACTTTTCCCAATCCTTATGAACATCTTAAGTAAAGTAAGGGAAGTGAAGAAAAAGTGACAGTGAAGGAAAAACTTCCAGTCACAAATTGCTTTTTCAGTCTCATCTGACCTGATGGGGTAGAAATTTCTCAGCTCTTCATATAGTGGCAATTGGTCTTACTCTGAGAATATAAGCAAGACGCACAAACCTGTCACCTGCAGGTTTGTCCTTCCACAGCACATCAGAACACTTAATCCAACCCAAGTATTCACTTTAACAAGTTTTTAGTGTTTGAGTGGCAAAATAAAATTTCTACAATAGAAAGCAAAAAAAACCTAACAAGTTTCTGCTTTATAGCAACAACCCCAAACAGTAAATTCTGCTCTGCTGTCTTTCTCTTCCATATGGAGCTTTTGATATTGCTTTGATACATTTGGATACTGGTATCATTCACTCTCCATAACATCAGCATGGTCTGGTAAATGTCTGGTACTTAGACTTGAGTTCTGTGGTGCAGCAACTCCACTTCTACACATTCCCTTTGTAACTTTCATATAAACCAAACATTGCACCTTAGAATTACAGTGTATCATTTTGCATCATTTTGGTATCATTGGAGGCTGTACAGAACACTAATATGAATTATCTGCTAACAGAGCACATTGTCAACTACTCCGAGGTGTAACTGAAGAAGATACTTAGGCCAGGCATCTCAACAGGATTGTCAAAACTACTCTTTTCTAAAAAGGCCACGTTTCACTTTTATTAAAATAACACAGAAGTAATACTGACATCTAAAGATAGAAAACTTTGAAAACTATGAGGTTCTATATAAATGCAATCAAGTCTCAAGCAATGATTTAGTGACTTTCTCAAAACCCAGCAGCTGTAGTGGGCTATTATCTAAGGACCTTGGAGTTTTTACCTCTGGCTAGATGGAAAAGTTTGAAACTACTTTACACATTTTGCAAGAAAAAATAAATAAAAAGAACCTTACTGCAGGCTCTACTTCTGACTGTACCTCACAATATTTGGAAGTTTGGGTTTATTAAAACCTACTGATATTTGCACTTCATTTCCATCAAAAACTTTGTCTTGGCATCATTATAGTATATTTGAAAATATAAAATTCCTATTCTCTTTGGTGTGCCTTGTGATAGCTTCTTCAGTCACAGCTGAACTAGAAGCCATTGTGTTTCTCTGGAGCATTGCCTTACAACAATAAAATGAACATATAGCATGTATATTCATTATGTGATTATTATCTCTCTAGCTTTGGTCTTGGCTTTCTGCTCTGATACCCAAATGGTCCAGCTGTCCTTTCCTACATCTCATTTTAAGAAAGTCACAGTGCCTGTCATTGACACACAAGCTTGTTTCTCTTGAATCCACACACTTTAATAGTAACTAGGACAATTATATCCTAAATAATTCCTCTTGAAATGATCCTACAGAATGTGTCATAGTGCAGAAATATCTGGGAGAATACTGATTATTCACAGCTTCATTATTATCAATGCAGATTTTGATCTTTCTTTTTTGTTTCTTCCTCAATAAATGTTCTTTCATAAAATCTAATGGAAAACTACAACAGGTATTGATGGGGCTAGCAAGAGGCAAGTCTGAGAGAAACAGAAATAGTCACAGTTACAATTCAGATTGGCTAGTGATATATTTTGACAATTCACAGAATGGTTGATGTTGGAAGTGGCCTCTGGAGACTGCGTCATCCAATGCTCCCTATTCAACCAAGGCCACCTACAGGACTATGCCCAGATAGCTTCTGAGTACCTCCAATGTAGGAGACTCCAAAACTTCTCCAAACATCCTGTGTCAATGCTCAGTCACACTCACAGTGTTGTAACTCTCAAAACCCAAAACCACTACAATGGCACCATGGTGTAGTGTTTCTCCAACCGAAAAAAAAAAAGTGTCTCCAGATGTTCAGATGGCACTTCATGTGTTTTAGTTTGTGACCATTGCTTTTGCTCCTGTAGTAGTAGTATTCCGGGTGTGGCCTCATCAGCACTGAGAAGAGGGGAAGGACCACCTCCCTCAACGTGCTGGCGATACTTCACCTAATGCAGCGCAGCATATTATCCATTTGTCTTGGTGTCATCACTCAGGTCCTTTACAGACCACTGATCTGTAGCATATACTGGTGCACGGGGTTGTTTCTTTTCCAGGTTTTGCACTTCCTTTGTTGTACTTCATGAGGTTCCTGACGAGCCATTTCTCAAGCTCGTCAAGGTTTTTCTGAATGGCAGCATGACCATGCTGACATATCAGTTTTTCTTCTCAGTTTTATGTTATTAGCAAACTTGCTGAGGGTGCACTTTGCTGTCATGAAAGGGACCCTCTCAAACTTCAACAGCGAGATTTAAATAAAAGTGCAAAACAGTGCAAATATCAAAGAATCTTCATTTCTTGAGCAGTAATAATAAAATAGTTATTTTCCAAACATTATTTCTAAAATAAAAATGTATTTATTGGAATTGAAATGTAGTGTGAGTTAAAAAACCTCGAGACATTTAAGTCATTTTTTTTTATGGACTGGAAAAAGCTTGCATTTTTTGCAAAGGCCAACTGAGTGAAAATATCAATTGGATAATCCTGTTAAGAGAAGAAAAAGTACTGTTCTGCATTAGAAACTGACTAGGAGGCAAAATTAAACAGCAATAAACAGCCAGATACTGTTGACAAAAACTACACAAGATGAAACAATGCTCCATATAAGGATTATTGTTTGATATATTTATTAAATGAAAAGGAAGTAACTAAAGACCACAATTCTCACACTCTTCTCCCTTAAAAATAATGCAAATCAGGTGCAACTTTACTTAAATTGCAGTGGAGTAAAACAGTGTATAGAGGAAGGCAGGACAGAAAATCAGTTAATAAAATATTTTGAACTCATCTAAACATTCCAGCAAATCAGAATTTCATATAACAAAAAACAAAAAAAAATTAGGTTTCACATATGCAAAACTCGATTATAAATCATTCAGCCCTCCAGGCTAAAGCCTGAATTATCAGATAAGCTATATGGCAATTTGTTCATTAACCTTCACAGTGTGTGTACCATGATTCACTTGAATCACGAATGGAGGTACAAATGTACATCAGGAAAAACTCTGCCTACTGTCAATAAATTATAACAGTATATATGTGTGTAGTTCTAAATGTCAACATCTAATCAAGCCTAATCTATTATTTTCTTTTTTGTTTTCAAAATATCCATGTGGCATCAGTTTCAACAAGATTTTACTTCTTGAGGCACATCTCTCTAGTATAAAATACATCTACCAGACTACAATTATTAATTTCCTAATTTCCTAATGGAAACTCACTACTGCTAATACTTTAGTACATTACTTAAAATCAAAACTGCTTGTCACAAAATTAGTCAGCAAAATGATTATTAGTAAAGTGAACAGGTTAAGTGTTACCGGAACTTTTGATGTACCATATGCAACAGGTATGCAACAAGAAAGGAACAAAATGGGAAACTACAAGTGTGGCTTCCATTCTATGATTATGGCTCATGTTACTTAATTCTCTCATCTTACAATAGTTTTTTCTCTTTCTAACATTTTCCAAACTAAAATATTCTATGTCAAACTGTATGTTTGGAGTTCCACAAAAAAAAAAAAAAAAATCAACCTAAACTGTTCAAATATTTCCAAGAGCAACAGAAAAGAAAATATGATTTGCATCATTACTTAAAGGACACTAACAGTTCCGTGATTTGAAGCATCTTCATAGATGTTCACTGATGTCCTTTACTATAAGCTTACATTTATCCAAACTGAACATGTTTGCCATAGCAATTTAAAATTTTGGCACTGCCAAGCTTATTTTTGCTTAGTGCATCCCATCTTCAACAGACTCTATGTATCAATGTAACTGTCCTGATACTGTTACTGCAGAACAACTAAGCATATTAAGCATATTATGACTGTGAAGACGTACACAAGAATATCTTTTGTCTTCCAAGTGAAGCACAGAAAGCTGTCATCTTTATTCTGAGCTTAGAGAGAGTAGAGGAATAAAAACAAATACATCAAATCATAGGCATCAAAAAAAAGGAATGGAACTATGAAAAATAGAAATAAAATTGTGGGCACCAATGAACAGAAGCCATCTAGCAGAACAAGAAAGTTAAAAAGGTAAAAAGAGGAAAGAAAGGAAAAGATAATTGAAGTGATAAAAAGTAGCACAGGATGAGAAGTCAAAACCCTTTGAGTTCTTATGCTCTTGTCTAGAGAGGACATTCCTGGTGCGTCACCTGAAAATGAGTCTATTTTACTTGCAAGTTTCAAAATTCCTTCGCTGCTTAATACAATCTACTGCTAAGGTGCACACCTTAATGACAGTCTAATGTTTATGTCACAGAAGAGGGCATCTCTCTTGCCTATAGCAACTCTGAGCAGTAATTCAGTAGAGGAGTATACCGTCAGCCTAAATAAACCACCATCCTATGTCAAAATGTGAAGGGGAGAGGAAAAAAAAACTTTTAAAAAAATAAAATTGTAGTACAAATCAAAATTTTTTATTAACTACATTTTTGCAAAAATGAGATTAGCAAATCTCTCACTTAAAGGTTAGGAAAAGAGAAATTAAATAGTCCTTATGGCTCACAATCTTTATCAAAGATAGCTAGTCTTCGAGAGTCTAACAGCTCCATGGACCAGCTGGCCAAGGCTGAAGAAAAGCTTGGAGAAAAAAAGGCTCAGGAGAGACCCTTCACTCTCTACAACTATCTGAAAGGAAGCTGCAGTGAGGCAGGGATCGGTCTGTTCCCCCTAGTAACAAGCAATAAAACAAGAGGAAATGGCCTCAAATTGCAGCAGGGGAGGTTCAGACTGGATATTAGGAGGAATTTCTTTACTGAAAAGGTTATCAGGCATTCGAACTGCCTGCACAGGGAGGTGGTGGAGTCATCATCCCTGGAGGTGTTTAAGAGACGAGTGGATATTGCACTTAGGGAAATGGTCTGGTGGTTGATTGGGCTGGGACAAAAGCTGGACTTGATGATCTTAAAGGTCTCTTCCAGCTGAAATGATTCTATGATGCTATGAAAGCCTATGATATCTTTAAAATAGAGTTTCATCCTAATATTCTGAACAGGTGAAAGACATTCACAGTGTTATGATTGCTGCTAGTTGTATTATTCAAGCCTTTAGGAAAAAAAATATTTACAGAAAATAAGTAATATATCAAAGTTACTATAAATATGGATTATTGCAATGATGATAACATTTATTTCTATTTCTTGAAAAAAAAAAAAAAAAAACCAAAACTTTACCAGTCTTAAAAAATTTAAACTTTGAACTAAACACTCTTTGTTGATGTGGGATCTTGCACAGGTTATGGTAAAATTTATTAGGATTTTCATATGGGGCTTTAAGTTAATGATAATTTTTAACATATACTAAAATCACAGGGTAAACATTCCTACTGTCATCTCAGCAGCAACAGTTTGGGTTTCCATTGCATTTGATGGCAGTCTGAGTTCGAGGCTGGCTGAGCAGCTCAGTTGTGCCACCACCTCTCAGGGTGTTTCTTCATTCCTAAATGCCAGCAGTATTCATATTTACCTAAATTAAATGTTCCTCTAAGAAAAATAAAAGGTCACTAAACTGAATTATTAAATCTAATATTACCCTCTGAGTGGGTGTTCCTAAAGTATCATTATGGTATGTCAACATTAACAATGCAAAAATCAATGTAACAGAAACAAAGGTTTCACATCTCCCTTACTCTCTTCTTCAAAGATCTTCAGTGGACAAAAGCATCAGAGTATGAACAACTAGGTAATTTTATATGGTTCCTCTTTGTTTCACAGAAATTGCTGGATTCAAACCACATTTTGAAATATGAATCCTTCATCCAAATGCTTTTCATGGAATTAATTTCCAGGTACAAAGAACTGAAACACCGCTGTAAAAAAATGGCTAGGTCTTCTTTCCTAATTTTTTTAATATGTCTAAAATATATTTGAACCATTTCATTGTATTTTTTTTTCCTATAGAATTTTATTTTAAACCAACAGTTGGGACCCACTGGGAAAACTGACCTGAGAAATTTCCAAGAGATAATGACTTTTACCAAGATTAAAATGCTAGTGCATTATTTTACAGAATGCTTTCTAATTCATTCTTTTATTCCTTATTTTAAGCTAAGAAGCAACCAGCAGCTAGAGGATACAAATTACAGCAGCAAATGCACTCTAACCAAGGGTCCCCAGCCAAGACAAATCACTCATTACATGCATCAATGATACTGTTTGCTATATGTGACTTTTCCCCTTTTGTTCCAGGTGCAGAAGCCATTCAATAGATTGAGACAGTAGGACTCCCAGTAAATACACCTTTTACTAAGTCCTCATTCTGCATGTGTACTTTCACAGTGGTTGTTACAGATGGTGCCTACAGCCCACCTTTCTTTCTGCAGAGAAGTAACATGGCATTGATTTTAGGCTAAGCTAAACCCTCTATAATTTCACAAACCTGTTGGCATGAAGGAATTCTGTATTACACATGCAGTTAAGAAATATTAAAATATTCACTCTGGATTGCTATGCTTATGTCGTGGTTTTGCCCAGCCAGCAATGAAGCACCACGACAGTCTCTCGCTCAGTGCCCCCCATCCACCTCCACCCTTCTTAGGATGGCAGAGGCCCCAGCGAGATGAGAGAAAAAAAAAGATAACCAAGGATGTTTGGATCAAGACAAGGGCAGGGAGGAACCGGTGCCAAATACAGTTCAGGGCAAAACAGACTCCAGTACTCGACTTAGAGAGAAAAGTAGGAAAGTTTATTCTGCCACCTATAAGAAACAGTCTCTCTTCTTCTGAGAGATTTTTATGTAGAATCTTAAAGTATGAACAGATAAAATATGGGAGACAGTGGTAGAGGGGAAAATGGAAAGTGAGTGAAAGAAGACCTTTTCTGTGTTTCTTATGCTGGGACCGTTTTGTTGCAGCTGATGCAAGGAAAAGAGATCTGTAAATAGCAGTCAGTCCTTGTCATATAATCTTTCTGTACAGCAGCATCCTGGAGAGTGTGTGTAGGTTCCTCTCAACTCCCATATTTTCCAGAGGAGTATTTAAAACAATATTAACACTACAGTTAAGGAAAAGTTAAGGCTCAGGAAGCTGGGGACCAAGTGAATGAAGCCTGGCTTTCTCTAGTGGGTAATACAACCAAAATCAGAATTTAATCTTTCCTCAGAATTTTGGTGTCTCCTTCTTCACATAGAGCTAAATCACAGTAACATAGAACTTTGAAATATGTTGAGGGTTTGGCAGAGAAGTGTAAGGGGGGGAAGGGGGTTGTGCGGAGCTAGGGATAAAAGCTTGAAAATGATTAGACCATTTAAAAACAGATTTTATAGTGCCCTCTGAAAATCTGAAAAAAATAGAACAGGAAAAAGATTCTCATCTGAAATTCTTTATTTTGATTCACCTTGTTTCAACTCTGTGTTAGATGTTCATACTGGTTATTCTACATTGTGTTATACTATTATGATTTTTTACATAATTAAATGTTTCTAAGTTGCTGAAACAAGATTTCAGAATTGTTGTTACACATGAATTTCACATTTTTATAATTAGAGATAAGATATTGTGAATCCTCTGATTATTCTACAGAAAGGAAATTTAATTTTCAATATAATTTCCGCATGAAGTAAATTGTTTTGAATTTTTAAAACCTGATTCTATAGGACTGCCAAAAGAAATGCCAGTCAAGAATATTACAGCATTTTTTTTAATGCAGCCTTAGTTTAAACACCAAAATACTTTGTCATGGTTTAACCCCAGCTGGCAACTAACTGCGACTCATCCATTCCTTTCTGCAGCCTCCTATGGGATGTGGAGGAGAATTGTGAAATAAAAAAGTAAAACTTGTAGGTTGAGATAAGAACAGATTAGTAATTGTACTAACAAAAATAAGTAAAATTAATAATAAATAATCATAATTTTTAAAAGACAGAAATACAGATGCACGCTGCAATTGCTCACCACTCAGTAAGTGGCTGATGCCCAGCCAGTCCCCAAGCAGCAATCCATCCCTCCCTGCCAACTCCCCCATGCTTCTGTACTGGGCATGATGTTCTATGTTATGGAACAGCCCTTGGGCTAGTTTGGGTTCGCTGTCCTGGCCGTACTCCCTCCCAGCTTCTTCTGCGCTTCCTCACTGGCAGAGCACAAGGAACCAAAAGGGAACTGTCAGAGCACAAGGAACATCCTCGACTTGCAATAAGGGATACTTAGCGACAACTAAAACATCCTTGTGTTATCAACATTGTTCTCACACTAAATCCAAAACACAGCAATATACCAGTTACTAGGAAGAAAGTTAACTGTATCACAGTCAAACCCAGGACATATTCCCATTTTCTTTAAAAATATATAATAATTATTGAGGCTTTAAGTGTTTAAAATGTAAATAGATTCATAAAGTAATTGTACCTGAGGCATACTATGACATTCTGTAAAGCTATTGTTCAAAGAGCAGAAAACTATTTGTTCGGTATCAAAAACTGGGATGGAGAGTAGGGGGGAGGAAGTAGCATTATTGGGATGGTGGGTTTTTTATTACCTATAAAGGCATCTAAAGCATCAAAAAAATGCCTTCTAATTATCAATAATTATTACCATTATCAAGGTATCCAACATCATTATGTTTTTTACAGGATAACAGAATCCAAATGCAGACAACCAGGACAAAAGTGACAGAAATGTTAACATATAGTATGTTGTAGGTGAGATAAATCACCAAAATTTACTTACTGACTAGGAAAAAATTAATGAAAATAAAAATTAATTAAATTATTAAATAATTAATAAAAATTAATTTTTGTTTGGGTTTTGTTGGGATGGTTTTGCATTGTTGTTTATAATGGATTAGCAAGCTTTAGATATCCATAGAAAACATGTAGTTGATTTAAAACCAAGACTGGTCTCTAAGTTGTGTTCTGTAACACGTTAAAACTTGTGTCATGCATGAAAGCTGGAGGAGTGACTTCTTTTTAATGCCTACCTATTTTGAATAGTTGTGTTCTTAGATAAGGGAATGATCAATAGACTACCTACACACACACAAAAAAAAGGTGTTGGAAGATTGATATTGAAAGCATCCTTGGAATGACTATAAGGATTGTGGGAATAAGTGGTAAAGTGGAAGACTAACTGAGGGGATTACAAAATAAATGAGCCAGCTGAAGATAATTTCACTTATATTTTACGAGTTTTTGTATGGTCTGGAAATATTCTATCACCATTACAGCACAAGCCAGTGATGATTGCTTTGAGAAATAAGTACAGAAATAAAAAGAATTCATTTTAAAACCCTAAAAATAAATTTTTAAAAAGGTTTTGTTTTTAACAGGTCATACAAACCTATTTTAAGCGAGAAAAAAAAAAACATTACTAGAAAAACCCTTAATTTTACAAAAGTTGTCAAGATAGAATTTCATAAAACCAAAATTTTAAGGAAACAGCACTCAACAATTATAAATTAATCTAAGAGAAAAGCCAGGGGAACCATTTCCTCATAAAGTTGAGTAAGTTGATTCATACAGACCAGGAAGAAATCCTACAAAGAATTTCATTGTTTTTATCACATTAGAGAAATATTAACAAATCGCAGTTCCAACATCTTATCATAAATATTGTCATATCATTTACAAGTTCAAAACCAGCTCCTGAAGACATTTTTCGTAACACATAGCTTTTTCTTGTCCTCTCCTTCATGATAACACGGTTCACAGAGGTCAGAATAAATTTTGGATAAATCATTTATTTCCTTACTTGTGTATCTGTATACTGTTGTCTTTATCACAGAGTTCAGCATCAGAGTTTGGGCATAACAAACCTCTTGTTTGTGTCAGCATCAAAGTAGACAAATTCCATGTTACACACATAGCTGGAATAAGAATATATCATAACATAGCTATGCTACACTGGGATATAAGAACAAAAAAATAATCTTTATATTACATAAGTGTATCAATTTCTAAATATTGCTAATCAGTTAAAGGAGATTTTAAACACATTAGCCTTTTAATTAAAAAAAATAGGAAACAAGCTAGATATTAACTTACCCTATATCTTACTGACAACTTACTGAACTGTTTTACTTTTCCAAAATTTCCAAGTGAAAAGTCTAAGATCAGATACCCTAAATAAACCTTCAAGTAGAGTCCAAATCTAAGGAATTATATCTAAAAATATGTATCTGGAAACACAGAGATTTCTATTAGAAAGAACTTCATTTTCTGCATGCTTTTTCCTTCTTGCATTTGTAAATTTGTATTTGACTTGCTAAAAGAAGTGCTGTCTGGCCAAAACTTAACTGTTAAATTCCTAGAAGGATAAGAACGGTAATTTTGGATCAAACCCACGTTATGTCTGATCCAATAGTGAAGGCCAGTTTGAGAGCAGCCAGCAGCACATATTTTGAACAGGACCTCAAGAAGAGTAGGCAGATGTGGGATGGTCATCCCCTCTGTACTGGTGTCAGTGATTTGTAGAAACTATGCTGGTTGGTTTCCTGATGCAGGCGAGATGCTGCTGAAATTGAAAACATTGATCCCTGAATAAATCATGAGAGATAGAAAAAGCACTGCTCACTAGTTGTCAACTATTCCCTTCAGTTTGTTTTTCCGTACTTCCTTATAATATTTAGGTTAAATTTTGTCTTTTCTCCTTTCTCAAGCCAAGTTGCGTATTTTTCACAACAGTTTCATTCGTGTTGTTTTCACACCCTCAAACTGCATGGCAGCAACTGTACTGACTGCTTTAAAAAGTATCTGCTTAAGCTATATGTTTTTCAATCCTTAATATTTCCATACCAATCATTCCTATTTGTCCAAAACAAAATTAAAAAATATGGAAACAGCACTCAGTACTGCCAAATACTACACTAGGAACATATCAAGGAGCATTAATTGTAAATCTGCTCATCTCATACTTATGGCATAGAGACTGAGGCTTTGGGAAAACTAGCAATTTCATGCATCTGTACAACTACAGAGGTTCCACAGTCTTCATTAGCACTCAAGTCTATATGGGTGTGGGACATATGGGTAGAAATATTTTAAGAAATGTCTCAATAGCTTGAAACTAAAATATTACTTCGATCATGACTTTATCTGCACACTTAAAAGAGGATGACACATTTTTACTTTATTGGTTTTATTTAATTTTCTCATTTTTTAAAAATGAGAAAAATCAGAAAAAAATCTAGCTGGACAACTTGAAGAGCAAAATCCACTGTAAGTGCAATACAGGAAGCAGCACAGCCTTCTTCACAGTACCTTAAGCCTTAGAAGTAAGAGATAGCCTCTAGCAGTAATACATCAGTCTCATTCAGAGAGACATTCAGTCTCTACAAACACTTAGTCCTCGATATCCCTATTGCTACAGGAAAATTCTGAGTGCTGTATTCAGAAAGAGTGCTCATCTATGATGGATTGCACTTATGTAAAAATAAATATGTGAATAAAAATAAGTCAAATTCTTTGAACTTATGAATAACTCAAGGTCATAAGTAATCTATCTATCTGAGATTTTAATACCAGAACCAAAAAGCTTTACTAACTACTTCAAGCTACCCAATTTACATCAAGTGTAATCATTGTGAAAATAAAGGCCATAGGAATTTTGGAACTGACATTTGACATTATGTCAAAGAAAACGAATGTAGGTGCTTTTTAGAAAAAAGCATAAAAGACCAACGCTGCATAGCCTGACAAGACAAATTGATACCTGGTAACTGAAAAAGCAATAGCTTCCTTTCACAGCTCAATGAGAGACAAGACACATTGTAAACTCCGTTAAGTTCTGTAGTTTACCTCAGAAATTGTCTAGTGGGACATAATGGCAGATACAGCTTGAAAAAAAAAAACAGAACACAAAAATTCCTTCTGGTTTACATGTACGTAGAAACATACTTAGCACAGGATACCAGCAAACTGTTACCTGATGGGACCCTTACCTTAAAAACCCATACAAGTTTCACACAAAGTCCACAGTTTAGATGCTATTATCTGTACTTTTAGGTTTGATAGCAATCGTCCAATTCATTGTGTTCTGGCAACCAAACAAAAATCTACAACATGGGCAGAAATCTTGCATAATAATACAGCTTGTTAGTAACTGGATGTCCTAGACAATGAAAATTCAGATGAACATGCCAGTTATCACCCCACACCATTAACTGAGGCTTATGTTTCAAGCAGCTGTTTCAGACTTCTGTGGTATATTGTGTCTGTCAGTTCCACGGCCTTGCTTACCTATAGGTTTCTTAGCAGTAAAAACTAGCCTTTGGCATGGTCACAATTTGTTTCTGAACCTACAACTCCATTAAGATGAATGAGTAAGTTCACTTCCCTGTCAATAGTATTGTTTGTGTCTGCCTTGCTACACATACTGTAAGACACCACACATTGATTTACTGGGTGAAGAATGACAACCTAAATGTCTTGGAACTATGTGTATAAATATGTATGTAAAAAATTCTTTCTGTTTGAGAAAAACAAACAAAACATTAACCTCAACATAGGAATAACAATGATTTATAAGACTGGAGCACATTAATTCTCTTTAAATCCCCCTTTAGTAGTAGTAAATAAACCATTAAGAATGACATAGAAGGGTTGCCTGTTTGCCAAATGGGATTAATAATTTGTTCCCCTTACATCTTTTTCCCCTAAACAATCAAGAAACCCAAATGAAACATTCCTCTGCAATTTAGCATTAATGCTAGTATGTTTGTAAATATAAAAAAGAAGACCAAACATATCAGATAGTTAAGCTAAGCTAAGTTATAAATATTACTGAAAACGCAAGGGCAATAATTGCAAACTTGTGTCCAAAATGTACATTCTGAAAATATCACCTTACGAAAGAAAGTTCAAGAAGTTGGGTATTTTTTTTCCCCTCAGTTAACCTCAGCACAAGGTTGCAAACATTCTTCACCGCTGGGATTCCAAATGATAGTAATTGGCATTCTAAACTTAAATGTGTGTGTGTTTACACAATGAGCAATTTCGTTATTGTACTTTTTTTTTTTTTTCTTTTCATTCCATTCCTGGATTTAGAGTAAGTCCTCATTAAAAGCAGAGGTTTTTGCTAGCATTTTATTAGTGAAGTGCACCGTGGGTTTTAAAGAACCTATATTAATCCAGTAAATTATCATTTCACATATTTTGTTGAGTTACATTTGTTTGACTTCTATGGTACAGTGACAGTATGAAAGATAAGAGGTCACTGTCTTTATCGGAAGTTTTGAAACAAGGTGCAGAAAGGTAAGTTCTTCAGAAGCTAAGTAATTCATCAGTACTTTATGCAGCCAATACCTCAATACCTGAACTTGTTGGGAAAAGTTATTATGTCAACATAAAAAAAAATACTTTGGGCTAAATTGTTTTGGTCTTTTCCCCATGTCTCACCTGCTTTTCAAAACACTATTTAAATATTACTAACTCAACCCTAAGAATATCAAATCCTAGTTTTAGAAACCAAATCTCTCATTACTTAATAAAAATTCTTTACCTTTGATGCACATAGTGTGTCTTGGTTATACTATAACATATGCAAATAGATTATCTTAAATCGCATTCATGTGTCTTCTTAGGCCTTGTGGTAATGTAGCAGACATTAGCATGCACTAATGAGAACGACATAAAAGGAAACCTGTGCTGTGCTACTGTGAAAATCTCATGCCTTACAAGACATGAGTAAGGGCAAAACCTAATGCAGCATTGACATGACTGCATGCTATACGATTACAAACTGAAATTATTAATCACATTTAGTATAGAAGAGGTAAAGGAACAATACTAAGCTTGGAATGTCCCTGTCATAGATGACCCTGATTGCTCTGGGTATTTGTGGCCATAGTATTGTATTTTCCTATTTTCTAGGTGTTTCATGCTCTCTCCTTACTGTTATCTATATAGATACAATGAACACTGAAAACAGATAGTAAAACACAAGTGTAAAAATACATGAATTCTGTATTTGATAGTACTCCACTAAAACCAGATTGTTTTCTCTGATCATTACTTTCCACCATGGCCGTTTTCATCACTCTCTTCAATAACAGTAGATAAAATAATTTGTGTCAGAAGCAACATTCAGAGCTGCCTTTCAGCTCCCGTATTTTCACTCATGTCACAGTATAATTCCCTAACAGGAAAGCTATATTGTACAATAACAATATTAAAAACAGGGAAGAGTCTCCTAATTTAGGAATAGATGCACCCCTACCATTCTACGATTCTATGATTTTACGATCCTGTGTCCTCCACACCTGGAGCAGCGAGATGTACATTAAACAAACACTTAAGGAAATGCTCTGCTCTATCCAGATGTTTGATAACCTATAACATGATGTTTTGCAATCAGTTTCTATTTTTTTTTCCAGTTCTTCCTAACAAAATTTGATATCCACTGTATGCGCTCTGCATTCTTATTTTTCTAAATAAGGTGATTCTCTTTTTAATCTAGAGGCATTTTTCTTAAATGCACACATTACAACCTAAGGGATTAAACTATTGTCTTCAGTAAGACCTGATGAACATGCACCTTTGACAAACACATTAAATGTCTTTTTTTTTTTTTGTACAGACAGATCTTAGCATTTAAAAATCAGGTGTTAAGGACAGTCGGGCACCACTGAGCAGTTCACTGAGAAGCAGCAATCTGTTAACTCGCGGTCAGCTCTCTCAAACCCATTCTGAAGGCGCTTTGGGTTGGGCAGGAGTAAAGTCAACCTTAAAACCACATTCCAGATGAAAAGATGCGACGGCTCCACGGCACCGGGAGGTAACTTTGAGTTACCTGCTGTTCAACTGGTCAGTTGCGAACCCCGGCGGCTGCGGGTAACCGTGAAGCGCCCGCACGACCCCCGCGTCTCCCGGCAGCCGCGGCGTTACCTCCCTGCCCCCGCGGCTCGGCGGGGAACGGCACTTCGCATCTCCTGGGACGCGGCTTGGGGAGGGAGGCTCGCGGCTGAGACCCCAGCTTCGCTTCTCTTTCACCCAACTATTGCGGGGGCGCGGGCACAGGTAGCAGAAGAGGTAGCCGCCGGGCGGCGACCGGCGCCGCACTCTCTGCCCCCTCAGTGGCCGGGAGAGGCCGAGCTACCGAGAGGGGACGGCCGGAGCACGGCGCCGGCTGTCAGGTGCCCCAATACCCCGACACTCGCCACGGTCGACACGCTGCTTCTCCGGGCCGGGCGGCGCGGGCGCTGCCGGCCGCAGGTGCGTGCTCCCTCCGCGGCACCGGCCGGCCGCCGACCCCTCGCACGCCAAGGCTGCCGAAAAGTTGTCGGGAGCCCACGCGCACCGCACAACCTGGCCCCGCGGCTGCCCTTACCGTGGTTGCTGGCGACGTGACCGGCGGCGGCGGGGCGCGCTGTCAGCAGGGGGAGGAAGAGGCCGACTCTCCAGAGCAATCCCCTCACCTCACAACACCCCATGGCTGGTGCCCGCCGAGCGCACCTCGTCCTCGGCCCGCCGAGGCTCCTCGTCCTCCTTCAGGGCCAGCGGGGAACGCCGCCGCGGCGCCTCCGCTTGCCGCCCCGCCGAGGTCTGGCGCGGCCCGGCGAGACGCGCTGCCGCCGGGGGCTGCACGGGCCGGGCCGGCCGCGTCCACCAGCGAGGTCCTGGGACACGGCAGCGGCGCGGAGGGCGAAGGCGGGCGGGGGCGCCGGGAGCCCCCGCTACGGCCCTGCCGCGAGGGGCGGCGGCACTGGAAGCCAGGAGCTCTCCGGCAACTTCGAGGCAGTGACGGCGGCAAGAAGGGACGGGGTTCGCGCCCCGCTTCCTCTGACGGCTCCGGCCAGAGGCACCTTCAGCCCCGCAGAGGTGTCCCCGGGAGCTTCGGCAGCCTCCTCCGCCGTCCCCGTCGCACAGTGCCCCGCATCCCCGGCCGGAGGCAGCGCAGAGGGGCTTCAGTTTCCCACGGTGGAGTGTCTCGCATCAATGAAACTTGCGGGGCGGTATCCCCGACCCGTCCGCCGCCGTCCCCGGTTCTGCCGCTCGCCCCTCTCAGTCTGTCTCTCCCCCTCTGCCGCGGAGCAATCGCGAATCAGGCGGCTCTGCTGTGACGCTCGCTGCTCCCTCCTGATTTGCGTGCCGCGCAGCCGGCTGCAGTTTTTTTGGTGCCGCCGCTCCCCTGCCGCCCGCGGAGCGATCGCCCCCTCCGGTGCGGCCGCGGGGCCGCCCCGCTGTGCCCAGCCCGGCGGGTGCCGGGTCCGCCGGGAGGCCAGCGCGGCCCCGCGCCGGGGGCGCTCNNNNGCCCGGCGCGCGCGCGCGGGGCGGGGGAGCCGCTGGAGCGGCGGCCCCTCCTCAGCCGCCCTCCCGAGGGGAGCGCGGGCGCGCGGCGTGCGTGAGGCGGACGAGGAGAAGCGCCCCCTCGCCTCGCCTCGCCTCGCCTCGCCTCGCCTCGCCTCGCCACCGCCGGCAGCCCGCAGGTCAAATGCGGCCGGTTCAGCGCTAGAGGGGGTTAGTTGACAAGGCAAGGGGGGGAAAAAAATTACAAAGCAGAAGCAGCCCAGCTCAGCCCAGCCCAGCCCAGCCCAGCCCGGCCGGCGCGCTGTGCTCCGCTCAGGAGGAGCTCGGCTGTTGCTGCCGTTTAAAGGAATGCGCGCCCGGGCCTCCACCCGCGGGTTGCGCCGTGGGCGTCTGGCAGGAGAGGGTGACCCGCCCGGGGCGTCGCGAACCGGAGCGAAAAGCAGCTGCGGTATCGGCTGCCGGCTGGGCGCCGCTCCTGCAAGTTACGCTGGGAGGGTACACGAGGCCAGAAAGCGAAGCTTCGCACTCTTTTTGGTGTTGGGTTTTTTTGTTGTTGTGTTTCTCCGCTCTCACCCATCCGCCCCGGCAATTTATACATCAGGTAATAGGAGTGCGTGCAGGGTTGGGGGTGGGGAAGGCGACTCGGGCAGGAGGATGAATGAGGAAGGTGCGCCTCCTGCCTCGGTCTGCTGGCTCCTGTCACCTTCCCGCCCGCTCTCAGCGGCTGACTCGCTCTGGAAGTGCCGTACTTGGAACATACGCCGGGAACAGGGCATTTTTCTGTTGTTTTAATCAATCGAGCATTTCACTTTCCGATTTTTTTTTTTTCAAAGACAGAAAAAAACCCCAAGCAATCAAACAAGCAAACAAACCCAAAACGTAGGAAGGTACTCATATGCGTATTTCTGAATTCGAGTTCCTAAAATCGAGTGTCTAAATCCACACTTGGGAGGAAGAGGAAAAAAACAAACAGCTGTAAACTGTCTAATTCCCAAAGCTTCTGAGTATCCTTAAGTCCCATTGAAGTCAATGGGCACTACACCTACAAGATCCTGCACGAGAGAATGTGAAAGTTGCTGCTGAGGTGCCTAAGGAGATGTTCAGAGAAGTTATATATGGAACACTTACTCTGTTATGCAAGAATAGGGAGTATTTTTTGGTAATTTATTAATTTAAGGATTCAAAGGCATTTTCAAAGAACAAAGCTAACACGGAAATACGAATTTAAGGGTTTTTTAGACGGATTTTTTTTCAGATTACAGTAGGCCTACGATAATGCAGTATTTCCCATATTTAGCTCTATTAGCAACAACCTCTAAGGAAATTAACCTTTATTTAAAAAAGAAAGTTAAGAGGGAAAAGCTTCAGGAAATATTTATAAATAGTGAAAGAGCCGTTAATATTTTGCTCTAGTTTCATGGGGGAAGTAAAAGGAGAAAGTTTGATTCTTAGAATTTGGGGGTTAAACTAGATGACCTTTAAAGGTCCCTTCCAACCCAAACTATTCTATATATCTATGCATCACAATACCGTTCTTTTTCTGAATTACATATAATCAATGGGAAAGCAGCACTGACATGACAAGATTAGCTTTTGGGGGAAATGGGTGAGAATTCAGATTTTTCTTCTGCTCTAGTTCTTGGTTCGGTATTAAGATGTTTCTCAACTAGACTGGCAGAAAAGAATACTACAGGACATCGTACATGGTCCCTCCAAATTAAGTCAGCTGGGCCCCATGCAAAAATAATACCACTGCTTGTCTGCAGCCTCTGAAAAAGGCTTTTCATCTGTTAAAGGGCACAGCAAAAGTAAACTGAGGTTCCTTCCTTCACATCTGCTGTCACATGGTGCAAATTTGGGCTTTTTATAATGGGCTTTCCTCAGCCAGCCTTAGTAATACGTGTATATATATGTTTACATGTGTGCACAAAGTCTCCATATACTTATGTGCACTTGTGCATCTCCATGTACACCTGCATACACATTAAGTGGTCACACTGCACATTATGCATCCTTTCTTGCCATTTATGAAGCCAAATTGGACTTCTTCAAGGAGCTTAGAAGGTCTGGCTTACCTCTTCTTTTGCTTTTACATGTCATGTCAGACCACAGCTGAATACAAAAAGGAGGCAGTGGAAGACGTGAAAAGAACATAGACAAAATCTTTTTATGTTTCCTCTCAAATGCAAAGCACAGCTTTGCCTCCTGGTAACCTTGAACTCCACAAGCTACAGGAAAACTGTTAGGTAACAAAACAGATAAAAGGGGTGGCATTCTTTCTAAAGCATTCCTTTATCAACTTTTAACTGGCTACAGAATTTCCGGGGGAACAACTTTGGAAAAACACCACTCATTCATCTACACACAAATTAAATTTTTAGAACCTTGCATATTATCATGAATTCCAAATTAAATCTTAACTACTTTAAGTCTTTCAGATGTGTGTAACATGCTAAACCTTAAAAAGGAGAGCAAAAATACTAGATATATAAAGGAGTCTTATTTATACACTCATTTTTTTTTTCCTGAAATTTAACACCACTTAGTATTGTAAACAGTGCTGCACTAAATTTTATAAGGTATTGCACCAGGAAAAACAATGAGGAGGAACCAGAGTTTGAGTACTTTCCTCCTCAGATTTCTAGAAAGCGTGTTTTTGTGTAAGCAAGGAAATACATATATTCCTATTCTTAAAAGAAACCAGAATTTGATCTGTCCTGGGAACAGAAAAATATCTATTCTGTTTTAGTTATTTTGTTAATCAAAAGGATCGTCTTTCTGTTAAAAAGCAAACAAATGAGAGGAAATGTCATATCGACACAGAATAACATATATTAGGCTGTCCTTTCTTCTTTAGGTAGCTATCTATACATAATTTGTCTTTCATGTACTGTGATAGTGTTAATTGTAATAAAGCTGTGACTTCCTGGAAAAAAAAAAACCAAACAAACACAAAACAAACAAAAAACCCATTCCTTTTTTATTAAAGTTCCCCATAATATAGTGTTTTATGTCAGTCCTTTGAATCATCCTTCACAACTGTATGTGGTATAACAGGATCAAATGAAACATATTAAGACACTAACAAGAAACAGACTTACAATAAACTTAAAACACAATTTCCATGCATCACTCAATAAGATTCATTGATGTTAAAATTATTGTAATATTTGGACCAAGACACTTGCATTAGGATTTTTGAGAAGAGTGACACTTGTTATATACTGACCTTAACTATAACTGGTATACTAAGAAAAAGTACAGTGATCCTTTAAAGTCTCAGTCAGCAGCTTTTTCAGTTAATAGAATACCCTGCTGATTTCACAGTCTAACCAGAAATAAACCTTGTAATAATATCTCTCTTATTCAGGGTTATAAATTATGCTTTCTCATACAATTGAAAGTAAGTTCCATTTTGTTATACATTGTATTCTTCTGTGCAATTATACATTTTTGTTTGTTTGTTTGTTTGAACGAGTTTACTAATATCTTTAATTTTTAGGCACATTTAATAACAGACTGATGTGCAGCAATTTACGTGAAATTTTTTAAGTATTTCCAGATTTTGAGTTTTCTGTGTTCAAAATCCCATACCCTCCCCCCCATCAAGGAAGAAAAATAGGTTAATAAGGTCTCAGGTTTATTACCTTCCCCATCATTGATACCAAAAATAATAATGAAAGAAAAAAGGATGATAGTCAAAAAGAAAATTCCATATTCAAAGAAATCTGCTAGAATGATGAGAATATTAAAACTAGGCTGAGTAGATATTTGAATTCTGACATGAAAAATATTATTTGAATTACAGAACAAACATCAACTCCTCAGTCGTGAATTTACTATGCTGCTGAATATTTTGTTATATGCTTATGATTTCTACACATACAGGATCCAGGAAACTCATTTGCCAAGTCTCGCCTTTTAATTATGTAAGTTATGTTACTAAATCACTTTTTTTTTTTTCAGTTGGCTTCTATATAGCATGGGCCTATTCTGAGCACAGTAATTCTAATGCTCTGCACTGTGTAAGAAAGTACATTTTAATTAAGTGACAATGAACCAATTATACTGAACAATCTTTTAGGGAGATGACTAACAAAATATGCAGCATTAGAGTTTCATCCCCGTCCTCTTATATGAGCAAATTTTGAATTACCTTAAATTATTTTACACTAAAACTATCGAATCATGATTATAAAATAATACAACGTACATCATAAGATGTTACACACTTTTCAGAGTTTGCATATTACAGTTACAGAAGACCCTATAGGACAACCCTTCCTTGATCTCCAGTATTTCCTTTTGCATTTCCCTTATTCTTTTATAAAATAAACAAAATAACTGAACTTTAAAAGAGTGATACAGTTACAGTCTTTTTCACTTACAGTTTCTTCAAATCTAATTATTTGGATTAATAGACAAATCAAAAGATACAGTCTAAGAAGTTTATGTTTTGCAGGAAAGTCTAATAGCAATAGAATTGTCTTGGAAATCTTTCAAGAATAACAAATTGGTTGGCAGTGAACATTTTCAATATTTAAATGTAGTGAGGAGAATCTTGCTGCAACAGGCCAAAGGGATTCTAGATAAAGGCAGCATTAATTAAATCACAGATCCTGAAGGACAAAAATGCAAAAACTCAACCATAAAAAAAAAAAAAAAGTGATCTCATGGACAACAAAGGAGCCAAAACTTTCCTTATAGTGTTGGCAAAGGTATGTGAGAGATATAGGCATAGCTGTGCTTTAGCAGAGCATTTGAATTAAAATGCAAGAGAGAGCAGCATAACGTATTAATCAAGCTTCGAAGTCCAAGACAGATAAGCTTTCATGTACGGGCTTTATCCATCTCAGTTAATTAAATAATTTCAGATGAATTAATTTAAAATTGAATTGAGTACCAAAGAAACCAAATTTTATTCACAAACAAAATTATTTGGAAAAAAGAGAACACCCCCCCTCCGCCCCACCCCAATCTGTGGCTACTATGGAGTGAACAAGAATCTGTTCACACTACCTAAATATTCTCCCTGACATAATCGAGAGTGATGAGGGCATCCTTCAAGGCTGTGTCTAAACTGTTTATCTCCTGAAAGTTAGAAGACCTAACATTACACTCTGAAGAGTGCATGAAATTTCTTAGGTTATATTCTAGGAATATTTATAACCAATTAATGTTTCTAGTACCATAACTATAGCCATAACTGAATGCATAGTGGTAATGCTGTAAACATCCTGGGTTACATTACAAGGATTATCTGCCCAGTTTAATGACCTATGTTTCAAACTGCTATTGAAATATTACTGATAAAGCTTTAAAAAACTTATATTCACGGCTTTAAAAGAGACCTAAATTTGACCTGTTTTATTAAAAGGCAAGGACATAAATTTTGCACCATACTCATAAAAATGGCAGAACTGAAAGTAAGGTTAAAAATATTAATTCATATCATACATTGTGATAGAACTGGAGTTCTTCTCTTTAAATGCATTAGCTCTGGACAAATTGGAGCTGTTTGTATCTAAATACTCAAGTTTTATAATACTTTAGGAAAATCAAATAATTTTCACATGCTTTAATATATATTGCTTCTGAAATCAAACCCTGTGGCTGTATACTATTTTACTTGAACTAATACTGTATCTACTTAAAGATTTGAATATTCTTGATTGTTTTTCCCTTTTGGTACTGCTGCCTTGTACATGAAAATGAGAAAACACCAAGCTAGGTTCAGTACAAATAACAATAAAGGCAAACAACCAGACTTATTATAAAGACATCTTTTTGCCTTTATCCAACTACAGCATAATGCAGAAATTGCTTTAGACATTGGAGCAGACGTGTTTATCACACAATAATGTTCCGTTTGAACAGTAACTTCTATACAAGCTTACATTATCTTGGTAACTGGTTTCATGCGATGTATACATTCCTGCACATCAAATTGAGTTAATAACCTTTGTGAGAAGCACTTGTTTCTGCGGAAAGCTAGCAATAAGGTGCAGTAACGATATAATTAGTGAGGCATGGGTGAAAATAATGACAACATAGCTGAGATAATCCAAACTACTCCTGGAAGTGAAGAGTCAAAATCTTTTCAGTTTTATGCAGTGGTCCTTCATGCTACCCCTAAACCACTCTGGTGCAATCACTTAATCTTAAATCCTACACAAGATATTTTAACTGTAACTAGTTTTGAAAAAGTGTTGGCAGCAAATAAAGTGTGCCAAGACTGAAAATCTCTGTCATTGGCACATACTCAAACCGATACATAGGAAGTTGCCATTCATAATGATCTCAGTAAATTTGGACCTCTCAGACAACCTATACATTGTGCTTAAACCATGAAAAAGACATCTTGAAAAGCAGTCACAAAGTATTAATTGAACTTGGTGAAACGGTAATATGTCATCAACTTCATTTACTTATAATATCCAGAAAATAATAATTAACAATTATTAGTGTCAGAAGCTTTGAAATCTTGCTTTTGCTTTGACATCATGTTGCTTTCCACCATCAATGACAACTCATTTATTAGACATCCAAGGAATGCATGTCGATGTCCAAGGGAATTTTGCACATAACTGTCGTGAGACATGGGATTATACCTTCAGACCTACAATTAAATATTTATAGTGTGTACGTGTGTATAAAAGTATGTGTGCACATGCATATTTTAGCATATACCCTAGGTTTTCTAAATACGTGACCTAATACTACAGTTCAAATGGTTGCTCTTGATTTTGGTGATCAGAAAATATAATCTGTTTTGTGAGGTTATCAAGTAACCTGTATATTCTAACTATGCATTTGGCAAATTAACATTTAGGGATTGTTTAATTTTTAAAGATGTTTAAATTTTTGTTGTGGTTTGGCCCACCTAGCACAGTAGCACCACGACAGTCCCTCGCTCGGTGCCCCCATTCACCCCCACCCTCGTTAGGATGGTGGAGGCCCCAGCGAAATGGGAGTAAAAAGATAAGCAAGGTTGTTGTGGATTAAGACAAGGACAGGGAGAGCTCACTGCCAATTACGGTGCCGGGCAAAACAAACTCCAGTACTTGACTTAGAGAGGAAAGTAGGAAAGTTTATTCTACAAGAAACAGAACGGAATAAAAGCAAAAGGGAGAAGGATGATGTGAAAATTACAACCAGCACTTTAAGATCTCCCTCCCCCATCCCTCCTTTCTTCCCGGGCCCAGCTCACTGCTCCCGATATCTCTACCTCCTCCCCCCTCAACGGCTCAGGGGGGCAGGGAGTGGGGAATGTGGTCAGTCTCTCACACATGGACTCTGTCGCTTCTGCCTTCTCAGAAGAGGACGACTCCTGGTATTCTTCCCCTGCTCCAACATGAGATTCCTCCCCTGGCTCACAGTCCTTAACGAACTTCTGTGGTGTGGGTTGCTCTCAGCAGCAGTGGCTTCTGCCGATATGGGTTCCCTCTCTCGGGACAAAGTCCTTGGTGAATATCTCAGCTTCACCAATTCTCTCTCCACAGAATGCAGGGGAGTCTCTGCTCTGGTACACCTCCTCCTCTCCTTCATCACTGGCCTTGGAGTCCGCATGGCCGTTTTTCTCACTGTTCCTACTCCTTGCACCACCACCAGCCAGAAGAAGGGACAGAAGAAGGAAGAAGCAGGAAAAAGATGGAGGAAAAGCAACCTCCTCTTCCGGCTTCTTCTTAAAAAGTGATCGTGGAGGCGTCTGATTGGCTCAGCCCCAGCCGTGGGTCTGGCTCAGAGCTGGGGAGAGTTGTAAACAACTTCTTACAGGCGCCATCTTTACAGCCCCTTCCCCCTTACCAGAAAAGGCTGTCGTGTCAAACCATGACAATTTTAAAGATTATAAAATTGTTAACAAATTACAGACTGGCATTAACTACTATAGTAATATCTTTAAAGTGTAGCTGCTTCCATAATTTTCATATGTGAATTTCCCAGCATTTTACATTCTTATTTAAATAAATTTTACATTATTAATATTATATATATTATAATACTATATTATATTATATATTATTAATATTATAAATATTTACATTATTAAGTGTCAGGTTGTGACATTGGAATCAGCAAATCCTTTTAAAATATCTGTAGATACAGCTCTATTCCTAGACATATGTCCCCTTCCAACTTAGTTCGGTTAAAGGTTCCATGTATCTGTCTAGAAATAAAGCACATAAAGTGGGACTGGGCTAGACTGGACTACCAGGCAAGTACACTGGCTTAATGGTTTAAGTGGGCACTCATGGAACCCTGAAAATGCGTACAAGATCTATGGAATTTATCTTCTGTGTTATCCTTTCCCCTTTAAACCAGAATGACTTCAACTTCTTAGAAAATGAAGTTAGAGAAGCAGGGTAAGTGTCCAAATGCTGTTCATGATGAAAAATTAAGAGAATTGTTAAATGATATTGTTATGTGTCCACAAGCCTTATTTATAAAACCTCAGAATTTCCCTTTCAGTTAAAAAGAAAAATCAGTTCAAACATCAAGGACTGAATTGATAGAAATAAAGAGTTGAGAATTTTGGCTAGTGAATAAGTATTGAAGATTTTTTATACGTGTTTGGTTTGTAATGTGTTTTAGTGCTGGATCTGTGCTTCATTCAATACACAAGCATTACTAACGTTCAGGACTGTAAAACTGAGTGAGGAATTAAGGTATTACAAACATCATTTATCGTGTGAGTTAAAATGTAGTCTTTAGGAAGACAAACTCAATTTTGTCCTGAGCTTTGTTACAGCCTTTTGCTATGACACCAGAGTCACTGAAATCAATGTTAATCACGAGAAGCTGAACTGATCACATAGGTGAGAGTTGTCAATAACAGATAAAACAGGTAATGACCAAAGGTCACAAAGTTTAAAAACAGTATCATCCATTTCTCCTGACCATGAATACCCCTATCCCCATTTGTCTTCCTATAACCTTCTGTTCTAACTGCAATCTACCTTTCTTCTACAAATATAAAGGTTTTGAATTTAATTCATGGCTGCATGATCACCCACAGCATTATGGAAACACAGAATACTTTACTGATGAGAAGTAAGAAACAAAAGACCTTCCAAAGTTTTTCAAGGCCAAAGGCATTAGGATTTTAATGGAAAGTTTGGTAAATGAGAACGAAATTGCTACACATTTTCTGATTTGACCCACCCTTAATGCTACAATGTGGTATGTCAGATTGCAGTTGTGCTTCATTTAATTTCCACTAAATTAAGAGGACAGATATAAAAGGAGTCATTGTAACAGGAGATTTACTTAAACCTTGAATAAATAGGAGATGACACTTTCCTTTGTAAATGTGTTATTGTTTAGGTCTCTTAAGGCAGATGTGACAGGTTAGGCTAAACTGGAGCAGAAATAACAACAACAAAAAAGCTATAAGCCGTTGTTAAATCTGGCACAAGTAAAGTGAGATTTATCCCATAATATGTCACTGCAAAGGTGAAAAACCCCAAGAATTATTAAAACAGACATTTTTTTAAAGTCGTGTGTCTAAGAAGAAATCAATCAAGAAAATGCATATCTTGTAAAAAAGCCCTTTCTATGGGAAAGGACTTTTATTTCCTTTAGCAAAAAGTCAGGTAATAATAACAGTAAAAAATGAAAATCCAAAGTGTGTGTATGATTTAACTTTATACCAGTAACCCCTTGGAGGGCTTACTTTGAACTTTGAAACTTCTCTTACAGTGACTTTTTTTCTATTGCTCTGTCTGTTGCTCTATCTTTGCTATGTTTCATTATTTCTTAAATTCTGCCTGCCTTTGCTAGCTGAGATCCTTTTCTGCCACAACTTCATCTGGCTGCCTCTTACTAATCCTTGCAGTGTTTTCTAATAATGTGGAACAGGATTCTAACACCTACTTTCTAGATGCATGGTTGATTCTATTCATCGAGGTTTAATTCACAGTATAATTTACTATGGAGCTGTTGAAGTTACATAAAAAAAAAACACCTATGTGCAACGGCTGTTTAAAAAGATCCTATCCAGGCTTAGAGGGACTGAGGGTAAAGAAACATAAAGTCTTTGAGGAATAAATGTTGTGAACCTGATATTCCATATGTTTTATCTTCAATTCTCAACACATAAGATGACTCCTATTGGGACTGCCTTGTCCACTGAAATTAGTGAAAAATGTCTGTTTTTCAGTAACACTGTGCTTTTGATATTTAAAAGAAGGTTTTAAATAAAACAATTACCGTATATAAAACAGAGAATATTCCACTTTGATTCCTTGAATTTATTTATTTTGATCACTTTAAACACTTTGTCAGTTTTGGTAATAATTACTAAATAATGTAAGAATGAATGTAAATTATAATGACCTCCAAAAAAAACTTCAAAGGGTTTACCTGGATTTTATCATAAATTTTTTTTTTTTTTTGGGAAAAATAAGATATAAAATACGTATAGCTAAATATATTTGTTGTAGTCATCAACTGCTGATGTAATAGGGGAAGACTACAATAAAGGGTAGCTGGTATATTTGGGAACCTAGCAACTGAATTAGTAGCTTAAATCTTACAATATTATATAGCATTATACAGTATGAATCATATTATCTTTTGATCTGTGATCTTTATTTAATTTCAGAAGCTGAAAGCCATGTGTCATCACTGGACATAAAATGCAATAAACAGAGATTAAATAAATGTATAACTAAACATTTCTATTTAGAATTGTAACTTATTCTACAACAAAAATAAGTGTTTGGAAGAGAGTAAATATATTTTAACTGCTGGACACGGGATAACCAGCCCATCAAAATAATTCAAGCAAACATTTGAAATATTTGGAATCAAATACTTTTAATATTCTGAGCTTAAATTTTCAAAACCTTTTTTCAAGGTAGATTGCTGATAATTCTGAAATGAAAGTCATCTGTAAGTAGAAGATAATGCTTTTTGCTCTAAGAAGTATTAATCTAAATGATATTCTCATGGAGTGAGAAAGAGGAAATATGATAGTGTCACTGACTCTACTTTTTAAAATTTTTTAAAACACTTCTAACTAATTTGAACAAGGGAGATGATTTTCAAAATGAAGAATGCAAAACCTTTCAAATAATTTTGTAGACATAAGCCAGAAACAGTTAAGAACATAGGATCCTTAGCTTCTTAATATTTCAGAAGTAGCAACCAACCTAACTTGTCTTACTGTAAATATTGTTTTCTAAGATTGAAAGACCAGTGAAATCAACAATGTAAATTTTTCAGGAAATAAATTCATCTTTAGGATGTATAGTATGAATAACATGAACACAAATTGAACTCTTACAGGGACTACCAAATGGTTTAAAACGAAGTTGTTCTACTTGTTTGTTTGACAGTTTTTAAGTACTATATGGATAAAGAATGAGAAACAGAACTAAGCTTTTATCATTATCTGTTACATACAAAATACCACTAGAGGGACTTGTACGGCCAAGAGTAAGTTACTTGAGCTTCTGAAATAATTGTGAATAAATTATTAACAAAATCAGAATATGATTAAAAAGTAGTTATAGTTACATTTTTTAATCATACCTAAAAAGAAGTCTACCTTTCCATCTCTGTCTTTTCTTGATAGTATCCAATTTTTTTGGTAATATCTACATCCTAAAATATAACATCAGAAGCATACCTTTAAGATTATCTATATCACATAGCCATAAACAGACTTTGGTTTTGGTTTCTGAGTATGGTTTAAGTGCTTTTAAAATTATTCTCACTCCACTTGATTAAAATTTGATTTGGGCAATTAAAACAATTCACACTGTTCAAGTGAGGCTGTTGCTGTTGCGGGCAGCACTGCCCGGCAGTCCAGATTGATCTTCCAGTTTACCGACTGCTGAGGGGAAAGAGATCACTGCACACATGCTGTGGATGATGCTCAGTCTCCGCTTTATTGTTTATGTTATGCCCTTATATCTTCTGGCATAAGCACCTCCTCTGTCTCTGCCCTGTACCAGACCTCTCACTTCCTCTTCACCGCTCGCGTTACAATCCGAGATCTTCCGGATGCCTACTACATGAGGCAATATAAAACATAATGCATAGTTCAAAGAGAAGCCTCATATATAGAGACAATGAATATTCCATGAAGAGAAAGGATTGAAGAATTTTCAAATGAATTTTGAGAAGGGGTCTTTGCAGTAATCTAGCTGTAGCATGAGTAAGCTGATAAAATGGGATAAGGACATTTCTGACCCAAATTTATTAAAAAAAAAAATTTGAACTGCAGTAAAAAGATATTTCAGTACTTTAAAGTTTTTCTACATATCCATTTCAGGTAGTAAAATATGCAACATTAGTTCAAGAAGAGTAACATTGTGTTGCTATAAGTAAGAAATAAATTGCCAGTAAAGTATGTAGCCAAACTATCACAAAACAGATATTTGGGTAATTGCCTGCTGTAAAATTCAAAATATGGTTAAAATACATTGGCAGTTGGCTTCATATATATTCCAGACATTGTCCCAATTTTTATAGCAGATAGAAAATGAAATGTATAACAATTAAAAATCATGAGAAACACATTTCCTGTGACTGTTTACTTCGATCACTGAAGGAATATAGACAATCAAAGTTTGACTGCAATTTTAGATCTTATAAAAGTGCACTTTTAATAACTTATAATCAATGTTCTGAAATTCCAGACATGAATGAGTTGAAGTATTTAAGACAATGATAATTTTGGGCTACTGAAATGGCTGGGTCTAATTCAAAGCAGAAATTTTCATCTTTTCTTTCTGTTACCTTTCTAGTTGATGCAAGCTATGTTTATTTATATCTAGGAGAATATTTTTGGCAGAATAACAAACAGATTTAAAATTTTCCAATTAAACTTCAAAAATAAAAATATATTGCAGAAAAATGCATATTATCTAATGATAAAGAACATGTTCTTATTTTCAGATTGAATCAAATGGTAAAAACTTCATTTATATTAGTGGGAGAATAAAATATTACAGTACAGAAAATATTCAAATAAATCTAAAAAACATAATTAGTTGAAGAAGAATGCAGAAAACTTTAACATGTGGTTTTAAAAGGAGATAAAATGATTCAGAAAAAATATTGCTAGTTTGATTAAAAGTTTGAGTTTATATAATTCTCTTTTCTTCACATTTTTAAGTACAGTTTTATTTAAATTATTTTTTGCTCTCCATGACAGATCCATTGTTGCGTGCATATGGTTTTGCTGTTAATCTTTGGTTTTGCTGTTAATCTTTGAGAATTGCAAACTTGACAGCAAAGCATTAAACTAAGCAGATTAGTGACCTTACTGTACTCCATGGAAAGAAAAACAATGAAAAGAAAAATCCTATCAGACTTAATCTAGAACATTTTGATTAAATCAAGACATGAGTAAAGCTTTTCCTAAAGCAATTTCCAGTCACATATGCTAATATGCAAGAAGCATACAACATAGGAACTTCTGTACTATAGTGATATGTAGTATATGGGGATGATTATTTGAATCCAGTGATGATAAAAACAAACTCTAAAGACAGATATTTAAAAGCAGAAATAAAAATTACTACAGTTTCCCTAGCAGTGCATTTACTTTTAGAGGAGCAACTGTATCTAATTTATACTTTATTTTACCAAAGAAAGTACAGTAAAATCTTGAGTATCTGTAAATGGGAATCGCTACATTAAATCTGGTTAAAGGACAGAGGAAAGCAGTCATGGTACATGATCAAAATCCCTCAAATATTAATGCATATAATTTAATTGCTATGACTGTATCATTGTATCCTAATCAGAATGCAATAATATATATTTATTGACTATCGAACACGCAAGTTTTTTCTTCTAATCTTTGGTTCATGAAAAGTCATCACTCACCTTTTCCTTGCATCTTATGTGCTTCCTGAACATGGAACACCCACGTAACCTGTACAAATAGGTTGACTTTTGCTGCCTGCAATAGCTACTCACATATGCTGAACTACTGCACTCTCCCTGGAAATCATTATGTGTTTTTCTCTGTGTTATCTTGTTCTAGCTACTAATACTTGGCTTTACTAAAAGAGGATTAAATGACAAGTCTACACTCTGACAAATTCAAATATTTTTTTCAAAATTACAAGGTAAGTGCAAGTATCTTCTGAAACGTTACATAAACCAACCGCACCTTGTAATATCTCCAATTCTTTTGCAGTTTAAATTTTTCATATATAATTGTATTTTATTGTATTGCATTTTTTATATATAATTGTAAAAATAATTTTTAAAAAAGGTATGAGAGTAACTAGGTAAGGAAGAATTAAATAAGAATATCTGATGTAAGAATATTACCAGTACAAATTTGGATCTTGACTAAGCCCAGACACTATTTAAAATGTACTAAGAATGGTTTCTATTCAAGAGAAAAAAAAATATTTATTTGTCTATTTAACACATATCTTGAAGTGAGAATTTATTTGAAAAATTCCATGGTCTTTTGCAATTTTGAGTTGACTTTCATACATGATCCAGCTTATGTTACTCATGCTTGATTATATAAGCACATAGGATAAAAAAAAAGTAATAGGAAGGTATTATTTTCCAAAATTCATGAGAATGTTTTGATTACTAGTCTCAAACAACTTCTGTGTCACTTTTTCAGTTTACTTTTAAGGGTTACACCAGAGAAGGCTGCCACCTGGAGTTTTGGTTCATGTTCAGCAAAGCATCACCCTGTCTTATGTACACACTGTTGTGTGCCACAAACATTGCTTGTTCAGCCTGGTTTGAACTGCCAAAAGCAGCATAATTTCCTGAGTCATGGGCATCATATCATAACATCCTTCAGTGTCCATATTTCATTGACATCTGTACAGACTGTAGGCTGTGAGAGCAATACTAGTGAGTTTGGAAATGAACAAGAGGGGAAGCACAAAGCAGAGCCATTATCATAGCATTCAAACACCTGGCTAACAACCATCACCATTTACTTCTCTAGCTTTTGATCACCTATTGTCATGGTTATGTGTAGAGCTGTTTCTTTTAATGGAGAAGTGGCTGTAAGATAGCTCCTGTAAGTAGTTGCTCGAAACTCTCCTCAGCTCTGGGGCCAAGCCAACTGGGTGTCTCTGTGATCACTTTTTAAGAAGTCAGAAGAGGAGGATTCTTCATGTTCCTTCTGTTCTTCCTTCTTTTCTGACTGGTGGTGGTGTGAGGAGTTGAAGGACAGAGAAGTAATCATGAGGACTCTAAGGTCAGTGAGGGAAGAGAGGAGGAAGTGTGCTGGAGCAAAGACCCCCACTCTGCATCCTGTGGAGAGGACTGATGAAGCTGAGATTTGTTTGCACTTTGTAAAATATCCCGTGCCAGGGGCAGTGACTATGCCCAGAGGAGGCTGGGCCCTGGGGGAGGGACCTTGTATTGGCAGAAGCCACAGCTGCTGGGAACAACCCACACCAGAGCTATTGATGGAGAAGGAGGTAGAGATATCTGAAGCAGTGAGCTGGGCCCAGGAAGAACGGAGGGATGGAGGAGAGAGATCTTAAAATGCTGGTTGTATTTTTCTCATCATCCTGCCCTGTTTTTGCTTTTTGTTCTGTTCTGTTTCTTGTTGGTAGTAGAATAAACTCTCCTACTTTCCTCTCTAAATTGAGTATTTGAGTCTGTTTTGCCTGGAAGTATAATTGGCAGCAAGCCCTTCTTCCCTTGTCTCAATCCACGACATCCTTGGTTATCTTTTTTTTTCTCCCAATTCTCTGGGGCCTCCGACATTCTAATGAGGGTGGGGGCGGATGGGGGGCACCGAGCGAGAGATTGTCGTGGTGCTACATTGCTGGCTGGGAAAACCAGGACACCTATTCATCCAAATACTAATATTTTTAACAAGTCACTCATCAGGCCAGAAGTGGTAGGTTTTGACAGGCAAATAATATAAGTCCTTGCTATGGAATTTCCATATGACTGCAGGAAGGTATTATGGGCTTGTGCCACACGTTTCTAAGCTCATGCATCAGTGAGCATAAATGGCTTCAGAGAGCTAGATGTAATTTCAGTAATGGCACACCTACTTATCTTGGATCCCATAGAGAGGCACAATGGTTCACTATAATTATCAAGGTGATAATTCATTGAATTTCTGATACTAAGTAATCACAAGTGGTAATATGAATATCAAACATCATCCCCATTTTAAGAATTTCAATATGTTCCAGCCTTTCCCCACTGCATGGCTAACTCTCTTGTTGGTATTTGTGATTATTGCATGTTGCCATAGTATGTGTTCTGAAGATCATAGTGCTCCAAGAAAATTCCACTATACTCCCCATGTCTTACAGGAATTGGTTAAATGAGCCTTTATATGATATAAGCCCAAATGACACTACCTAAAAGCTTGATGCTGCTATGAATAGGGATATTGGCTTCTCCATGGTCCACTACAAGTCATAAAATCTGTGAGAGAACAATGGGATTGGAAAAGCTCCTGAGCATATGAAGGAGGAAAGAATGCTACACTGGGCTCGTCAGACACGCAGTATTGGTTCAGCCATAACAAAATCTATGCCAGTTTTTTCTGTTTCTGTGATAGACTGTCTAAAAGATCCAATTTACACACTATTAAGGAAGTCACTCTCCAATCTGGGCACAAAACTACAAACAACTATCCTTCCATTTCAGCAAGGCCTTGGTAGATAAGTAGCTAGCAAAACAGACTGAGGACTAAGGAGTGAGTGAGTGGTGACAGCTGTAAGGCCTGACAAATATCTCCTCTCATAGAGAGTTGTCTGCTGGGGCTCAAGACTCAGATACCTCCCTTTCTGCTAGTAGCCATGGGGAAAGTCCCCATGACAGCACTGCAGAGAGACCTCCGACAGGGCCAGTTCCTTGCCTGTTGGAGATGCTTAAAGATGAGCCTTTAACTCTCAGCTCCTGTCAAAGCTACAGCTCCTGGTGCATTGCAGCTTGGATGAGCTCAGGGGACCCTGACTAAGTTTTCCTTCCAGCTTCATCCAAACCTGCCCTATAACCATGGATCTGCCCCTGCCCCTGAACTGTGGCTGATCTGTTCACCGACACTGGGTCTGATCCTGACCCTGACTTTCTGGCTCTCAGCTTGTGTTCACACCTGCCTCATCACATTGGATGTGTCTGACCCTTGAACAAGACTGCCGTCCTCTGGTAGCTTCTTGGGATTGGGATGCTGGGAGCAGCAAGAGAGGATCTTGCCTGCCAAGGCGTAGAGCAGGTGAGGATGCAGCTGTGGGCAGCCGAAACTGTGGCCAGTGGGTATCTCCCTGGGGACTTTGCATTAGGTTGAGGTCAGTGCCAGGCTCAGCAGAGCAGGGCAGGACTGCAATGTGGTGGAGCTGCAGCTCAGGCTGAGACCAAGCATGAGAGCCTCAGATGAGAGCAGCTCCTGCAGGCAGGGTTCTACCCTAACATTATCGTCCTTGCAGTACAGTGCTTTTGGGGAGCTTCCCCTGTGACCAGCAGCAGGATGAGGACCATCCTTGTCTCCAGTGGCTCTGAGCTTAGCATCCTCCCCACCTGTCCCAGGGCAGGGGAGATGCTCTTAGGGCTCTTACAGTACCCTACTCTGAACCTTAGTCTTAAGTTTGTTTGTTTTTTTTTTCCTAATGCTAGCCTAGCTATGCCATAATTTGAATCTTTTCTGAAAAATCTCTTGGAATACCCAAAATGCTTATCTGGTTATTTCGAGGCATTGTGGTGGCTTAGCCCGATATCCACTCAGTCATAAAAATCATTCTCCCTCCTAAACTGGACAGGAGAGAGAGAGAAATATAACAAACTGCTTGTGAGTTCACTCGGCAATTAGCATCACGGGCAAAACAGACTCAAGTTAGGGAGAAAGAGGTTTGATTTATTAAAAAAACAGTAAGAGCAGGGAGATGAGAAATAAAACCATCTTAAAAACACCTCCCCTCATCCTTCCTCTTCCTGGGACTCCCTTTCCTTCCTCCCCAGCGGCGCAGGGGATGGGGGATGGGCGTTGCAGTCAGTTCATTACAGATGGACTTTGCCGCTGCATCACACTTCCCACTGCTACACTGTGGGGTCTCTCTCCACGGGAGACAGTCCCTCATAGACTTCTCCAGCGTGAGTCCTTCCCATGGGTTGCAGCTCCTCACGAACTGCTCCGGCATGGGCCCTCCCACAGGGCAGCTCCTTGTGTGAGGTGCCCAGCGTGGGTCATCCATTGGGAGAAACAGTCCTTCAGGGAAAGACTGTTCCAGCCTGGGTCCCTCACGGGATCACAAGTCCTGCCAGCAAACCTTCTCTGGCGTGGACACCTCCCCCACAGACTCTCAGGTCCTGCCAGGAACTTGCTCCAGGATGAACTTCTTATGGAGTCACGGCCTCCCTCAGGCATCCACCCGCTCCGGCGTAAGCACCTTCCCCACAGACTGTGAGTGGATCTCTGCTTCCTGGTGGTCCTCCATGGACTGCAGGGGGACAACCTGCTTCACCACAGTCCTCACCACATATCACAGGGGAGCCTTTTCAGTGCCTAAGCACCCTCCTCCCCCTCCTTCTTCACTGACCTCGGTGTCTACGGAGATGTTTTCACATTCTCCCTCCTTGTTGCTGCTGCAGTTTTTCAACTGTGCAATAGCTTCTTTTCGTTCTGAAATATATTATTCACAGAGGCTTTACTTCAGTAACTAATTGGCCAGGCCTGGGTCAGGTGCAGAGTCCATCTTAGAATTGACTGGCTTTAACCCTGTCAGCTATAGGTGAAGTTTCTGGCAACTCTTTTTTGTTTAAGGAAGCCACCCCTGTAGCCCCCTTGCTACCGAAAAACCTGGCCCAGGTAAAACCACTACAGACATCAATGACACCTCTGTGAAAGATGATATTGGAAATATTATTCTTTAAAGAACTCTAGACAGGAGCAGTCATGGTGTATTTGTAACCTGTGTAGGGAAAAAAATGCTCAAATTTCACATAATGCTAACTGCCCATAATGATTAGCACCTGTGCACTGTAAATTCAAAATCCATACTGTGAAAGCTTGTAGCTGAGTTCTACAAGCCTCAGAAGTATGCAATACTGTGCTATTCAAACATACACTTCATAAACCTCTGCTCATCTTCTGGGAAATGACAGTTCAAACAACAAACAGATCTCTTTTCTCTGCTGACAAGACCACTTCTATTGCCTCTTAAAGCTGATCTCACGCTGCAGTATTTGTCACGATGCACATCTTTTCTCTTTCCTATTCTACCTACATAGAAAACTCCTGTAGCATATGGCTACAGGAGACTCTCATCTACATCTCTTTCAAGCCAGTTAGCTCCTTCGCCGTTCATTATAGCTGGACTTAAAACAACAAGTGATCCCTGGAAACACTAAAAAAGATCTAACAAAGTGTTTTGGACATCCAAAGTAAAATTTACTCCATTAGGCATCCAGGAAAAGCGAAGGATAGTAGTAGTCATCTCTAGCATTCACGGACTTGCTGAAACTTCTATTTCAAAGATATTCATCTAAACTTAATTTTGTTATGTTACAAATATCCAAAGTTAGAACTAGATAACTTTCATAATTAGAGGCTGTGATGGAAAGCTATAATTAATACCATTTTAATTTTTAAATGCATTAAGTGAACAGTCAGTTTTTTATATCAGCTGACACTATCTAAAAAGTGACTGGTACTAAAGGACTAAAGTTGGAAAAATGAGAAAATGTGAGAAAAGTAGTTCAACTTATTCCTCATTCATTATTTTTAAATTGCTGTAGAGAATAAAATTCAGACAGATCTCTACATATAGAAACAATCCAGAAATAACTATTTAACTGGAAAGGTTAGCCTTTGAACCTAGCTCCTATCTGGCAGAAATGAAATTATTTAAATAATGTCACTAACTTTTACAAGCATTAACACTTAACAGTAATTGGAATAACAGAAAATACTTTGAACAGTGGTAATTTAAGGGCATATATTAAGACAAAGCTACCTCCTTCACCTGAGAATTTATGTGTTCTCATATTGTCTCTCTCCCCATTTCCTTCTCCTTCATGAAGAAATCTGTTGGATCAGACATTTAATCTTCTGAGGGAAAAGTTCTAATAAAAGTAGCAGATCTAATGCAAAGGAATTAGTTTTTACCATCTTCATCGGATTATTCAGCCTTTTACTGCTGATATTTCTGAAATGAGAACTTCTGTTCCAAATGACTATTGCTTCCATAATGATTTAGCCTTAGATTTTAACTCTAATCTTGCCAAGGACAATATATAGATGGGCTAGGCTTCTGAAGGTGATGTTGATAGATTCCAGTTGAGTACATCTAAAAATGGCTTTATTTAGTAATATAAGGGGACTCTTACACATTCTACTGTCAGAAACAAAATTCTCTTTTCCTAAGTCTTTTGTTCAATAGCCATTCCACAGTTAGTAAACTTTTTGTTTATTTTGCCAATTTTTCACTTAAGAAATGTCCTTCTCTCTCCTAATTCACTCTTCATTAGCTTTTTGAGCACTTCTTTGTCCTTAACTTCTTAATATAAAACCTTTGTTATCTTATGAAAGCAGCTAAGTATCCTTTGGGGGAATATTTTTTTTCCCAGTAAAATGTATATTTCTAAGCATTCTTGGAGATGTATCCTTCTTATAAAAAGTATGAAATCTGGAATAGATACTTGTTCAAAAAGATCTATCATTTTACAGTACAATAAAGATCAAAAGGTTATATGGAATTGTGTTTGTACTATCTTCAGTTTAAGGCTTTCAAGTGATGCCAAGACTTTTTGTAATGTTCTATTGTTCAGTGTTTTCCAGTGTCTTCTAATCTTTTTACTCAAGTCACAAGCATCAATTTTACAGACATTGGAAATTTGTTTATCTACATTGCAGATGTCATTTTTGAGCTGTCAGCTATGAACACAGTGTTCAAGCTGTCCTACTTATTCAATAGTGCAATTTTTGACAGAAAATTCCTTTCATTATACTTTTTCATTTTTAGAAACTCATAAATTCATTAATGTCTTCTGACTTGAGGAATCTATAGCAACAATTATCAACATGTTCTCCATCAAGTCAGAGGTTGAAAGAGACATAGTGCAATAATAAATCCTCCGTGGGATACACAGTGACATAAACCTCTGCTTCACAAGTCACAGGGGACCACTTGCCTGGCATGCTGCTGAACTGTTGCTTTTTCAAGAAACACACAGTAATCACAAGTCCTGGAAATAATGGGGTTTCATCATTGACCTCCAGAGAGTCTCTTCTGCAAATCCTCATTTTCTTTGTTCTGTGAGATCAAAGAGATAATTTCTTGTTAATATCAGGTCTCGTAGTCCGCTTTTATTTTGGATGCAAATCATAATTGCATCTAAAAGTTTGAGCACGGAGTTATGAATTTGATATTTTAACATAAAAAAAAATCAGGACTGGATCCTGTAGTGGAGTTCAGTCTTGATTTAGCCACATGTATTTTCTACCATTCATATGGGAATAATGACTCTTTAGAATGGAATTCATAAGTAATACATCAGGAGATATCTGAACTAGCAATAGGAAATGATCAGAAATTCTGGACTTCCACAATGCATTTTTTTTTCAGCTCAGACTTTAAGATTTTTGAAGCCACAGATTTGCAGGGTAGGGTGGAAAGCAGGACATATTGATTTGCGTTTTGCATTGCAGATAGGAGAACTGCATCTCCTACATCCATAATTAGGGTTGCTTGTCCCTTGAATAATTTGTATTGCTACTTTATTTTATAATGACTATGCTTTTAGTAAGATAAAGACTTTTCTTAGTTTTGTTTTTGTTGTGATTTTTTGTGTTGTTTTTAAAATTATTTTTAAACAGACTATTTTAATTTTTGTAGATGATCTAAATATGAATATGAAGGAATTCCAGTTCCTGGTTGTAATTTATCTCACAAACTGATTCCTATAGATGGAATCTAAGAGGGGATGGGTTATTTGGGATAATATATTTGTCTCCTCTTATAGATGTTCTCATCATCCACATTAGGTTTTATCCTTTTAAAACTTCCAGAAGTCATGGAGGTTGCACACAAAATTGAAAGAAGAAAAATTAGTGTTATTGCAGCTGACACACAGCACACTGGAGAACATCTTTTGAGCTACAGACAGCATCTGCAAGAACAAATGTTGAGATTTTCTAAATTTTCCTAAGTTCACAAATGTAAGCCACAATATCTCATGTTTGGCAGTAGTAAAGTCTATATAACTGAAGAAAACAAAATTATTAGCAATATGAAACTCCTTCAGCTCCTACTTGTAGATAAGAAGACTTTACAGAAAAAAAAAATCAGCATTTTCATACCCTGAAATTGGACAATGTTAAGGTTCATTTCTTTTTTCACAGGTTGCTTAACTCCTGCAATGAGAATGCATAGCTTTAATTATGTCTTCTCACAATGGAATGCAATGTACTTTTCCACAGACACAACGTATTTGATATTGAGCAAAACTATTTCTTCTTAAAATTCCATTCAATTAATTTTATGGTAATATCTATCATCTGCCATGTGTACAGTAAAAAAAAAAGTTCTGACACATTTGTTTTAAACACGTTTGTTTCAGTTTTACATAGTGTATATTCTGTTGTTAGAAAATTACATTTATTGTTACATTTATAATATCTTTAGAGTTTCACAGAGACTACTGTGAGGTTCAAAGGTAATGAAAATACACAGCCATATATTCTCAGTGTTATATTTCTTACATAAACTTTTTATGACTTAAATAGAAATGAATTATAGCTTAGAAAGTTGCAATTTCATCCTGTAATAGGTAATATAGTTCCTAAATTTCTAAGAAGCAGCATTCTCATAAGATATGCAGTAGTCATTTAGTTTATTAGACTTTATTATCTTTTAAAAAACAAAATAAATCACTGAAAGGATAACATACATGAGCATAGTTTGATAATAGACTTTGATTTCTCAGGTACACCATGATTAAGTATTCAAGATATATTACAGTATTTTATTTTTTTCCATTAGAGTTTGCCTATTACAACATTTTCAAACTGTAAATTATTTAAGTCAGTTGAACACTCTGCCTTGAATAATTTATTTACTCTGAAATTGTAAATTGCAATATTCTGTCAAATTTCATGCAATCCAGTGAAAATAATCCAATTTATTGAGGACTGATATCATTGGTTACATAAGCTTTCCCAGGGACTACTAGACAATACTAAAGACTCTAGGTTATTTTAGTATAAAAAAGGAAAAGACAAGGATGAGCAAGAAGTCAGGAAGTAAACAGGTCTAAGGTATGATTTTATTGAGACAGTGAAATCATTGGCATTCCAAGAACATGAAAACTTGCATATTTGCAATTTAATTTGTTATATTGTGTCAGAGGTTTTGATTATACTTTAAAACAATTATCTTTTCATTGACTTTTATTTACATAGCAGTAACTGACTGTAGTGGTTAGCTCTGTTATGAAAATTATTGTATGATTTGCATGAGCTAATATAAAAATTATATTCCAAAATTAGATTGTTAGATTTCTTTTTCAAGGAAAGGAAAATATATGTTGAAAAAGATCAGCAATATCTTTCCTATTTCAGTCTTTGTGAAACCATGACAAATATAAAGCTTGGATGATTTCCAATTAAACCTGGAAAATATTACTTTATTGAGGTTAGTTCCACTAAACTTTCTGGAATAAAATTTTTTGAGTAAGGCAAATAAGATCTGGCCAAAGTAACAATTACACATTATTTGAAAAAATAAACTAACAAACTGTCTGCCATAACAGAAAGAAAAAAGGAAATTTGGATTCCTGCTGATCCCTATGAGCTATTCAGTATCAGCCAGGCATAATGTTTTAGCATAACAGCCCATTCCATAGTGAAAAAGAGTGAATACCTTGTTCTCACATGAGAGAAATACCCTATTGAACACACAATTAACAACTATGAAGTCAATATAGTAATAGATTACTTATTTGAATAAATAAACAAGTTATAGGCAAGATTCTTCATTCCATTTCAATTAGAATTTAATTGGCTAGGCTCCTCACAACCTTATGTTTATTTCAAAACCTAATCCTTTTCTTTGAGATATATCAGACCTACCCTATTTCTCCATTTTAGCTGGCTCAGTGCAGAGCAACCATCTTGAAAGCCAATGGATTGCAGTAGGATAATGAGCAGGAATGCGCATCAGTTTTCACAATTTCTGCCTGATATACGTAGATTAGATACCAAGAAGTCAAATTCTTTCTATAAATGCAGAACTAGGATTCATTAAAGGGATTTCCACTAATGCTGCAGTATTTTATTAAGCAATTTAGTTTTGAATGGAAGATGATAGATTTACATCAGACAGGGTCTAATTTTCATTACTAATTGCACAGTGGATTATATTGTCTATAAAATTATGTTTGCATTCTGCCTTTCCAGAATTAAAAAAAAAAAAAAGAAAAGTAGAAGTTCTGCATGTAACAGCAAGATATCCAGATATAGGTATTCCTATTATTCAAATGGTTGTTAGTGTGACCAGCTTCAGCTTGTTCTGAAAGCTCGTTTCCATTTACTTTCAAGTAATGTATCAAAACTTTTTCCTTCCAACGAAAAATGAATTAAAATATTAAGTGACTTAGTGATTCTTTCTCTTCCTGCACGTCTGAAACTAAGGAAATCTTAAGTTATTAAAATCAACTAAGCTATTAAATCTCCAATCAAATTTGGACTGGTCCGCTACTGAAAATACCATTTATGCCTGCTTCCTAGTTTTCCAGCCACTAGAGGGCAAGGTTTTTCTGTATCTTTTTCCATGTGAGAATGTTTGACTCCTAACACTGCTATTTCCTTTAAAGCATAATATGGAACATGCCATTCTACCAGGTACATCTGAACTTGGATCCTTTTGCCACTGTTGAACAACATTTAAGGAACAAATAAAGTCATATGATGCCTACATATTACAAAGATTTTCTTTGATTAGTGATCAGAGTAAACAGGAGAGAAGATAAACTTATTACACACTAACCTATGTTAAACTAATTATTCCCTTACTTTAGATGTGTAACTTGCACATTTGTGTAAATTGTTTTATTAAATTCTTGAATGCACATAGGTAAATTGGAAGAAGGATGTCAAGTACTCACTTCAAACCTCTGAAATTTGAAAGGCATTGTTTATTCTTGGATCAAAAAAGGTCATCTGCCATTTTTATTAGAGAGTGTCTAGCCTTCTCTTTCTTTTTTTTGTTCTGCTTGTGGATATTCCTTTATTTTTCTCTGGTGCATACATTTCCCCTACTTATTAAAGACACATAACCTCTTATTTTTCCAACAGAAATTTAATCCCGTTTTTCTTAAGTATTCTAGCACTGAGATTTTTTAACTAATTTTGATTTCTTTTTTGTTACCTTTGGGAAACAAAATGTCTCTACTTACTGTCTCAAAAGATTTTAATTTATATTCCTGTATGTTACTTTTAGACAGAATGGATATTATGAAGCTCAATTCTGAATGGCTATTTTAAAAATCAATAATATTTTGAGGTCTTGTCTATATAGCCTATTTGAAAACCAATTGTTGTTGCTTTTTTCTTTATTATTTTTTTGGACAAGGCTCTTAGGAACCTGATCTAGTTTAAGATGCCCCTGCTTACTGTATGAGGGGGGTGAACTAGATAACATTTTGTTCTTATTTTGGCTAGAATAGAGTTAATTTTCTTCATGGTAGGTGGTATGGGCTATGTTTTGGATTTGTGCTGAAAACAATGTTGATAACATCAGGATGTTTTAGTTATTGCTGATCAGTGCTTGCACAGCATCAAGGTCTTTTCTGTCTCTCACACCATCCCACCAGAGAGTAGGCTGGGGGTGCACAAGAAATTGGAAGGGGACACAGTTGGGACAGCTGACTCCAAATGACCAAAAGGATATTCCATATCAGAAGTCTTCTTGATGCTTAGTATATAAAGTTTGAGGAAGAAGAAAGAAGGAGGGGATATATGGAGTGATGGCCATTCTCATCCCATATAACAGTTAAGTGATGGACCCTTGCTTTCCTGGGGGTGATTGAATACCTGCCTGCCATGGGAAGTGCTGAATGAATTTCTTGTTTTTCTTTACTTGCATGTGCAGCTTTTTCTTTACCTATTAAACTGTCTTTATTTCATACCACAAGGCTTCTCAGTTTACACTCCTGATTGTCTCCACCGTCCCATCAGAGGTGAGGGGAGTGAGCGAACAGCTATGTAGTGCTTAGTTGCCACCTGGGATTAAACCACAACATACTGACAGATCCCTTCCAGCTCAAACTATCCTATGATTCAATCAAAGAATCGTAGAATGGTAGGGTTGGAAGGGACCTCTAGAGATCATCTAGCCCAACCCCCCTGCTATATTCTTTAACATTGGTATTCTACCTTGGACATGTGTTCAAGCCATGAGGGCAGTAACATATCTGCAGTCAGATAGTCTACCAGTCGCTCTGTCAAGTGAGTAGGGTTGTATGGTATGAGTGAAGAAACCAGTCTAAGTGGAAAGATAGTTCTAACTTTTACAGTTATGACTGAGAGTATTTTGTCTACAGTTACTCTGAATAGTTGGTACTATAAAAAGTGCAATTCTCCAATTGAAGAACAATTTAAAAGATATTTTACAAATAAGAATTTTTTAAATATGATTTTCAAATAAAAATGTAACACTTCCTAAGCAAATCTTATTGTTAAATATAAAAACAGGAGCAGTGGAGGACCAAATTACAGAAAAGGCCCAATATTATCTTAATTTGTATTCCACTCTAACATTATGACTTGTATATAGACTTGGGAGAAAAATAATAAAGTACTTCCATTGGATGCATTTCCAACACCAATCTAAGAAGGAAGCATCATTCAATATAATAATATGTAGTATAATATGATCTTTAGAACATCATATATAAACATATCTACTACTAATAAAACAATGATAAGAATTGATTGTTAGTTGGTTGAAGAGATAAGCAATAAAGATTAATGCATTTGTTCCTCACTGGCTACCTCCTTAAATCTAAGTAATATTTAGGGAATCTAAGAAGAATAACTGCTGATTTTCTTTAGTTTATCAAACTCACCTATAGGCATCCAAGTCATAGGAAAGAGATTGTTGCTGATAAAGTTTTAGTTGCAAAAGGAAAACAAACTGTCTGTGAAATTATTTTCAGCAAGGATCTAAAGATGCTTCTACTGCATATACAAAATATTCATGTTTCATTAAATATTCAGAGCAATAGATAACAACCAAATTAAATGTTGAACATTAATGCTGAGGCTGGCTCGCTGAGGCAATTGAAATCACTGGTTTCTTGCAGTGAGGGTAGGAGGCAGACTTCATCTAAACCCAATCCAGCAGCAGCACTTGTCCTGTGCTAGTTAATGAGGAGAGCATTCATTACGATCCAGCTAAAAACAGCTGTATGTGTCTTCGGAAATTAACCAAGGATTCAAACCAGCAGATTGAGCATCAATAATCAGTAATGCTAGGTATCAATTGTGCTAGCCATCTGTTTCAGAAAACTCTCCTTCTTCTGGCATAGTTTGCTTAAAAATGTGTAAGTGTTATCTCAGTGAGAGATGTGAGTGTTCAGAATCACTTGGCTGCTGCTCTTTGCTGACTTTGCCCCCTAAGTTAACCATATATCTCAAGAATGATCATTACAGTGTCAAATGGTGCAAAGTTATTTGAGATGTAGTTTGAAGATGGATGGATGGATAGATGGCCATAGTCATTAAAGTTTTATGCCCTACAAAAATAAATACAAAACTCTTGGCAAGTAAAAACACATAATGCAGGGTATGAGCTTCCTTATTCTACAAATAAATACAAGAATTTATTTGTTGCACTTATTAGATGGCAGTGTGAAATAAAGGAAGGAATAACTGCACAGCTATAGTTTGATATTTTTAAATATAAATTTTGTTCAGCGCTGCTTTCAGAACATCTTTAGGTCTGTTTCTTTCTATCTTACTAAAAGATGTAAACTGCTTATAGGGAAAAAATACTATTTTCCCCTCCTCTGTTAGTCTGGTCATCTCATTAGAGCAATAACTTTTTCGTACATAAAATGTGTGTTTTACTACCAGCCCTTTTCAAACTACAGCATCTTTGGCAAAATTGCATGTAGTTTTGTATATTAAATAATGTGTAAAGAGTAATATTCATTATCACTATTTACTCTCTAGTGTATAAAGCACTTTCAAATTTCACTATTATTCAATGTGTAGTTAATATATTTTACATGAAAGACCATGAAAGCTACAAGTTTAATTTCATTGATTTCCTTGTAGCATTTTAATTTACAGTTTGAGTCACTTAAAGAAATATAATATGACAATGCTCTCTTTTTAAATAAAAAGAAAGTAACAAGAGAGTTTGTTTAAACTAATTTATATCCCCTAAATCTTACATTTTCTCTACTGTGTTTATCAGAACTTAGTGTTGTTTTTTCTTCCAAAAAGACTTTATTAAGTCTTTTTAAAGATGCTTTTGCATCTCCCTGTGCCAACCAAAATCTAAAAACTAAATACTGGAAATGTAACATCATGAAAAACAAGTCATCACCTTGAAATTTTAATTTCTTTCCATGGATTTGGGTTTTGATTTTTGAAGGTATAGAATAATATCCTCTATTCTGTTTCTCTTTATTTGTGAAATTGCTGTCAGGGTTTTGTATGTTTGTACACATATTCATACACGATTCTGTACTGATACAAACTATTAAACACTGTTCACATGATGAATTAATGTCCTCTAAAAAGGGTAAATTTCTAACAACTTTTCTTTAGTTACAGTTAGAGATGATACAGGACACTTCAAAATGCAACAGCTATTCAAATATTGAGTGAGATTTTGGGTGCTGCAAGGCTTTGAAAGAATAGAGCAAGATCAAACTACCTGCTAACTTGGAAGCAGAAAAAAATTCTTCTGGTCCACATGCACCAGAAGGAAAATTAATTTAAATCACTAGCTAGAAGCTATGTGTATTCAACTGTCATATCTCACAAGAAATTTAAAAAATCTGTTTTTTAGTCAGGCCAACAGCATGAAACAAAATTCTCATGTGTAATTGGAAAAGTATACAATTTATGCTCCAAACAGTTCAAAATAGAAGCAAGAAGGAACTCCAGATACATTCAGCAGAAAGAGAACCCATTGTGATGCTTTTTAAAACATGCATAAGCTGACACTACACTTCAAATCCAAAATTTTAAAAATACATTTTTCTAAACAGTATCCAGCAAATTTATTCAATGAGTTACACACAGAGAATGCCAGTGAAATTCTAGCAGGGAAATCCTTGCTGTTATTATAACATACAACACCATGAACATACTTTGTATGTTTTGTCTGCTTTTCAAGCTTTGTATTATCTCTTTTATATTTCATTTACAATTATAGGTTTTAAAACCAATTCAGTAAATGCTGATGTGCCTCTCCAAGATGCATAGTATCTATATCACTGGTATAGCTGCATGATTACCCTTAAGTCTCAGTGGTAGCCGCTCTTCTAATGAGCCAAGATAAAATCATTAAAAAGTAATTGCATGGAGGTTTTACAGATAAGTCTCTGCTCTGGGACAATGCAATCCTGACAGACTGTAATATTTCTAAAGCAATATACTCCTCCCTTCCTGTTTAATGAGCCATAGATTTTTAATCTGCAAGTTTTGGTGATAGGCAGAAGGAATGCACAAGAGGTTGGTCTGGAGGCATCTGTATGTATTATACATGGCTGTATTCAATATGGTCAATGAAAAGATGGGAACCAAAACCTAATCTCAGTCTCACTCAAAGTTCTGTATTGCCATCTACATTATCATTTCCTCCTTTTTCATCATGTTACACTAGTCCAAATGTAAATTTGCTTTCAAATGCAAGGCCGTATCTACTACTACTGTTTAATATGGTGAAAACATACAAACCCAGGACTTGAGTTGCACAACAAAACTGGAAGAAAATCTAATTTTAGTTTGTAAAATCATTCCGAAAATAATTGTGGTAGATGAGTCTCCATTGTTTAAAGATGGAATGCAGTTATATCACTGACATATAAAATACAGTTCATGTCATAAAAAGTGAAAGATAAATCCTTACAACAATTCAAATATTCTTAGTATACAACATTCATAATTAAGCACCGTCCATCTGACAGTAATTTTGTAATAGCGTTCTATGAGAGCATGAAAAATAACATATGTAGAAGAGAAGAGAATCTCCCAAAATGTGGTAAGGAAAACCACAAAATCTGCAAGAAGATAATTATACAATTCAGAAGTACCCGGTCTACTTTTCAACTTACAGACATGCATCATTTCATAACAGCAGTATGCCACACAAACATACTCAACTTTCACCATGCTAATTCCAAAATGTCAAACCTTTAGCATTCTCTGTACTGCATTTCCATTATACCTTGACTTTGAGTACTTATAATCATAAACCCATCATGAATAGACATCCAGTGAAATAAACTGGGGACTAAAAAAAGAGCAAATTAAAAAAAAATCTTTGAAGTACCCTTATCTGTAAAAACACTAGTTTCCCAATTTCCCATAACAGGTTGTTATTGTCTCTTAAAGAGAACAATATCAAAAGCAAATAGCAAATGGCATGGTGGAGATCTGAGTAAAGATATTTTTATGTAAGTTGAGTCAACTTACTGCCACTTATTCTCCAGATATTGGTGCATCCACATAAATGAGAGCACAAAATAAACCTACTGACTAATTCCCCTATGGGCAGTATATTCTGTGCAGTGCTTTCATTTAAGTGAAAAAGATCAGAATTTAATTTCTGCATTCAATTAGATGAACTCCCTTCCCCGACACATCAATGAAGAACTTTTGCTTAAGAGAGAAGACAGGAGTGTTGTACTTCCTCCGATGGTCCTTACCTACCACTTTTTCTTCTATAATTTAGGTCCAGAGGGATAAAGAGACAAACTGTAGCAAATCCTAGTAGCAATTAAGATTTTGAGGTTTACAAAGTCTCATTTGGAGCCTTCAAAGGCAAACCACGAGAAGATGTTTAATTTCAGTGAAACTTCTTGAAATAGGAGTATGAAAAATTACTTGGGTATAGAAATATGCAATGGCACTATTTCTTAGTGTAGATATCTACATACACATAGAATTACATTCTAGTACTTTTTTAACTTCCCAGGCAAAAGAGCTTGTTACCCTGAACTCTTCTCATGATAAGAGATTTTTTTTCACACAGTTTTTATGAGAAAGGATAAATATCTTCTCTCACATTACAAGACACACTTCCTCAATCATTACAAACCAAGTGCTACTTGTTCTCTCTCGTTTGCCACCTCTGAGCTCCTCTTACCCCACCTATCTTCAAAGTTTTTCTTGACATTTAGATGATAATGGCATCTGTGCTGTCCAATGCACTTCTCCTATGTTTGCAACCCTCTCCACCACTAGCCTGTGTTTTACTACAAAGCACTGCACCAGAAAAGGGAAATGCTTTTTCCAGGCCCTGATGATGCTTATTCACAGGGGTGGTGTTGTGTTAAGGTTAAAAGAATTTAGCAGAAAATAAACCCCCTTGTGTTCCAGCTTATCCTCAGATATTAGAGGGGCTGGGGGCAGCCGTGCTTAGCTTCTGAATGATGCCTAATTCAGTATTAGAAATCTGTTAGGTGTATCTAACTATCACAATTATGGATGAACAAATAGCATGGTGCATTTTCAGTCTAGATGCATTCATGGACAAGCATGGTCACAAGTTTGGTCATGTTCAATAAGAACTCTAATGGGCAGTTTAACGAATAGTGAAGTTTATTGAAGCAACAGAAATGAAGATTCTTTTGGCTTGCCAGTGATAAATACACTATCTGCAAAAGCACGTGCAAATGTTAAGAAAATGAATAATAGAGATGGAGATAAGCATGTTAAAATATGAAATTACTCTATAGTGATTTCTAAGTTTCCCAGGAAAGTACTTGATATAGCTGTGTTCAAATCTCACCCAACAGGTATCCCTACAGGGAGGGAGAGAGGTTCAAGCCCATTGATTGACCACAGGAGGCAGTGATGATGTCCCTCTGACTTGTTCGTGATGATGTCTTCCCCCAATATCCCTCCTTTCTTATGCCATATTTATATTGTTTGTCTACTTTCAGGTGGACCTTGAGTGACTTTAGCCATGCATACCTTTGTTATAATTGATGTAAAATCTACTTGCTTTGCTTTTATAGGCAGAGACTAGAAGAATTCAGAGTGCATGCTCGGTGAGAAGTTGAGGAGTGGTTGCACCTTGGAGGGAAGGAGTAGTTGCACCTTGGAGATTGGTAACCATTGAGATGGAGATGTGTTTTGGCATTTTAATGACATTATTATGGGTAAATTTCACTCAAAGGATATGATTTTGACAAAAAATGAAAACTAGTTGGCTCAGGGTAGCAACTAAGCAGCTTATTAGTTTCATGGTTCCCATCCCTGTGGTAATATCACAGTGCATGGCCACAGTGTCTTCACTATGCTTCACTCTCCATGCTATTTCTCTTGCAGTCAACATACCAAGTTCCCCTGGTGTAGTTTAACATCCAAGGCTGCAGGTTTCATAATCTACGGAATTATCATGAACATAACAGACACTGTGCATACTGGACATGTTCCATCCTGAAAGTTTCCTTAATGCTAGATCTTCATTTAAAATGTGGATATAATTTTAGTTTCAAGAAGTACAAATAAGTCTCAATAAGTCACTTTTTGTGATTATTCCACAGATGGCTCTACGAAATATTCATCTCACTACTAGAATACCAAATCAAAAGAAACAGATTCTCTCTTTTTTTTTTTTTCTCCTTTCTTGTAGATGATAAGATAATTTGGTACATTAAACACTGAACTATGTTGCAGTAAATAAAATTGTTACTTGTGGCAAGAGGGCTACTGGAAAAATGATCAAATCTGAAAGAACTGGCTATTTTTAGCTTGACATCTAAGCCTAAACCCAGAGAAGACTGCTACATTTGAGAGGGTATGGACTTCTTGCAGTACCTCAGGGTATGGATCGGATTGTTATTCTATCAAATAAGACACATTGAACTTATTCCTTATGGTTGAACACATTTCTCACGTTACCTGATCTACACATTTCTTTTATGCTGCAGTGCAGGTCTACTAGAAAGGCATTTATTAAAGCAGCATTTTTCTAAATGATGCTATTTAAATGTATAAAGCAATTTCTTCAGCCTTGTTAGCTAGACAAGCTGTTCTTACGATTAAGACCTGGAAAGAGTAAATGACTAAAAAACTGGGCTGGCAACGGATTTGAGTTTTGCACCTGGTTTCAATATATTTTTTTTATGTGACCTTCAACAGTTCTCTCAACCATGACACTTTTTCACCTCTGTGTAAAATACAGATTACATTCATCACATCTTTGTACTGCAAGATTTTAGGCCTTGTCTTACAATGAGCTCTCCATATCTCAGGCTTTGTTTGACTGACACTCACTCCATCTAATACTCAGTAGACACAAGGTAGCTTAGAGAGTAACTAATTTCTAAGTTCAGAATATGACACACACAAATTTAGATACCATATCATGATCCTTTAGATCAGACCAACATAGTAAAAGCATAAGCATTTATGCTTTATCTGGACCATTCTACTACTATCCATCTTACAAACTTCAGCTGAAGGGATATACTTTAATTATTCTTATACATTCTTGTTTTACTCTTTGAGCTACAAAATTTTGAAGTCTACTCATGTATCACTGATGATACAGAAAAATAGGATTACAATTCATAAAGACAATGAATTGTTGAAAAGTTATTTGTTTTCTGATTTCATCACTGGAGGATTTAGCCTTTATATAGATAATTGGTGACATTTTCAACATTCTCCAATCTCTGCTAATGTTGGACATTATAAATTGCACACTGAAATTTATTGATTACTGAGTTTCTTTATGTATCTGAGAATGTTTAATAGCCTAAAGGAACTCACTCGTCAGCTTCTGTTTTGATACTATACCTAGGGTATCCACCCCACAAATGACATCATCCATCTTGTTTACAGTCTTTTGAAATGTGGAAAGTTCGTACAGAATCACGTAACATCACTTTAATATATCTCTTTGACCTCAGGGTAGGATAGGAGGATATGAAACTTAGATTAACTAACTTTCCACTGTGGCACAGTGCACACTGCTTGATCTGTTCCTTTTCAGAGTGTCTGTCTATAGAGACACTGACGCAGAATCACTGTTTCTGTAGCCTGTAAGACTGATTATGTTTTATTTCTTTTTTAATGTTACAACACTGAAACAATATCCCTGGTCATAGAGATATACACTCGTGTTCCAAGGGCACTGAAACTTTCACTTTGTTATAGATTTTAGGTTTTCAGGTTAAAAACTGAAGACTGAAATGGGTATAAGAACGTTAAAGCAAATAATATTTCTGTAATTTCAGGAAAATTTCAAATATAGGAAACAAATAAAAAGAAGTATGTAAAAACAGAACAAAGCATGAAGTTTTTTTTTTTTCTTAAAGAAACATCAAAGTATCCCTACAAAAGACATCTAGTGAAGTCTCATGCCCAGACAAAATATTACAAATTTTTATCTACCTCTGTGTTAGGAAGTGCAAAAGTGTCTCTATTTCAGTGGGTGGTGGAAAAAAAAACATTACAGGTGCAGACTCAAGCCATGCTCTTGTTCTGAAGTAGACATATTTTACTTTACAATAGCTATGTCGTACATTTTAGTCAACTATGGGATTTGTTCCTCTTCTTAAGTTTCATGTAAATGAACCTCAATAAATAATTAATGTTCAGCCTTAGCAGGATGGAGACGGACACACATGTGCTCAGATTAAAAATCTTAGGAGAAACATCTCCAGTCTCAACTGTGTCTTAAGGAATTGTTTAATTTTCATTCGGATGCTATGTGAAGCAAAGCACACATGCCTGCATCTTTTTCCAGCAAACTGTTAAAATATGTTTTATTTTTACAGAACATTAAAATACATTTATCATTTTTTGAGTTTATGACAGTAGTTTATTGCTTTCTTTATCTTTTTTTTCTGCAACTTTGAGTTGTGCCACTTCACAGAAAAACCTGTCCCTCTGAAAGGACTATCTAGAAAACCCATATGATTTGATTCTGTTGGGAAAAGAAAAAAAAACACAGAATCTCAGTTCCACCTGAGTGGACATTTTCAGCTTCTGTACTGACTAGCAGATTTTAACTCAGGAACTTCCTTCTGTCTGCTTCCTACAGATATAGCTATATTGTCATGGAATTTAACTTATGTTTAGACTTTTGCTGTTCAACTTTTCTTCCAGAAACACATTAACAAGCATTAGACCAACAGAAAACTGAAAAACCAAATTAGCATTAATTAAGTGGTGTAAAGAAAGCCAAACCAAGTGAAATTTATTCTATAAAATGGCTTCTTAAGAACTATCACTCTTCATCAGTGCCATACAGGGAGGGTAATTACTGGCAAAAGCAGTGGGGAAAAAAAATTCTAAAATGGTCTTAGTATAAAATATGTTGCATAATAAAAGTCATTCCCTGTTTTGCTTCTGTGAGAAAAGATTTTTTTTTTGGTTACAAAAATAACAATGCTAATTTCCTTTGCAATGCAGCAGAATATTGAGTAACAGAATTATAATTACTGTTTAAGAGTTTTAACTGATGCTAAGTAATTAATTCTTTATTCCTCATTTAAAACCCATTTAATGTACATCTCTTTGTTCCACATCTTACAGATTTTTAAAAAGGAAACAAATTACATTGAATGTGTTGGTATTGAAGTTTTTTTGGAATATGTTCATTTTTTTATCCATCACAAAGCAAAAACACTCAAATGAAGAGGAATTTGGGCAAATTTGGAAGTCATGAAAGCTCTTTACTGGCATTGGTTCAAAGACTTCAGCAGCCACAGATATTAGGTTAGCATCTCTACAAGCTAACAATTGTTTTCCCTGAAAGCTTCTTAAGAACTGAAATGAAACATCATTCACCCAGGAGCAGAAGCTGGACCCAGAAAAAATGTATTGAACTACACCACCACTGATAATGCATATGTTTCTCAAAGTGCTGATCATCTTCAAAGGCCTTTGTCACAACAATAAGCATGGCTGCATCTTGCACAGTTGTACAGCAAATCATACCAAAAATAGTGACTCAAGAGGTGAAGCTGGGAAAAAAGTAAAGGTTTGACTGAGTCCACAATTCCAAATTCATCCCTGATCTAGGATGCCAAGCTTTTAGGCCTGCTATAGGAATTTGAACATACGTTTTTATGAATAACAAATTCTAACCCAGACAATCTTCAAGAACATAAGATGCTCTCTACAAGAGATCTGTCTGAAAGACAACAGTAGAAAGGTCAGATAATTTCCACAGTGTCTATTGTTAATGATTGCAATGGAAAGTTTAATGTTTTTATTAGAGTATTGACCTTAATTGATTCACTGGCATTTCAGCTGCAAGAATTTTTTTTAATGAGGTACCAAAATAGTTAATTTCAGCATTTAGTTACAATAATATTGTGTTTTAATAACTCCATTTGAATAAATATTGTTCTGCTTTTGTTGAGTGGGAACTAGAATGTAAAACCTTTGCTGTTTAGTCACTTTCACCAACTGAAAATTTTTATAGTTGTGTGCTGACAGTTTAATTTTTTTTCCCAGGCAAAGTATTCGAGCTTTTCATGACAGCTAAGATAGCCTATTCTGGTGAAATTGCAAAAAGGTGAAAGGAAAAGGCAATGTCTGATAACACCTACCTACACTGAATAAGTCATGCAAAATGCTCTCAAACTGACACGCTGTCTGAGAGCTGTGAAACCAAAGGCGGCCTGACACACGCCTGCAGGTACTAAACCCACACACCATTGCCAAGCTTTTGATCTCCCTTCACTTCTACTGCAGCAATGTTGAAAGAGTTCATGATTAGAATTGATATAAGGGATTGATTTCACAAATTAACTGCTGCTGGAACTAATATGCAATGTTTGTCAAGCTACAGTCTGTAATTTAAAACAATATTAGTATATTGTTTTGCTAGATTAAAAGCTCCTTATAGGAAGGCAAGGGTTAAACTAGTCAACAAGTTAGAATTACTGGAAGAGGATGGAAAAATGTAAGATAAAAGGCCTAGTAGGATCATAGGAGAGAATTCATCAAGAGAGTACAGCTTGAGAAACTGCTCGGCAGGGTGGAAGAAATAAATAGACGCTTATTTTCAAAAGTGATACTGACAACTCTTTATGTCTGAGAAGAAATAGAGGGCCTGGAAGAAGGTCCTATGTGATTTATAAGGTTAATATCTGCTGACAGTAGCAAATAATGACAGTGATGGACATATGGACTTCAAGAAGGTGCTCCATGAAGAGAGTGTTTTTCTGTATAACTATCTGTCATGGTTTAGCAAGGAGTTGCTTTTGCTTGGTAACAGGGGGAGTGGGTTGCAGTGAAGACCCGGTAAAAGGTTTTTGGACTCTTCCCCCAGCTCCTGGGTGCAGACCCACCCACCGGCCCGACTGGGCCAATCTGGCGCCTCTGCGATCACTATTTAGGGACGGGAATTTGAAGTGTTTGGCAGGAGGTGTAAGGGTGATACAAGATGGAGGTGACCATGCGGACCCCACAGTCGGAGAAGGAGGAAGGAAGGAGGAGCACCAGACCAGAGACTCCTCTGCAAGCCGTGGAGAGAACGCAGGCGGTACCCCTGCAACCTATGGATGGCAACGGCAGAATTGAGAGCCAGCAGCAGTTCCATGTGAGAGCGCCCAGATGGGCGAGAGACTGTGTGAGGAGGCGGCCGTGGCGCTGGACATGCTGGAGAGCCTGTGTGCCGCAGAGCAGGCTCACACGAGAGGCAGAGAGGAGCTGCAACTGTTGGGATAAGTATGCGTCAGAGCAGCCCGTACAGGGCTGCCGTGTGTGTGAGGTACCCCACGGACTTGCAAGGAGGACTGGTGCAGAGCCCACCTGCCCTGAGGTTAGACAAACGGCAGAAGCCACCAGGAACGGACTGACTGAAACTCCCACTCCCTGCCCCCCTGGGCCGTTCAGGGGGAACGAAGGTAAAAACACCGGAATCAGGGCTCTGAGCCCGGGAAGAGGGGAGGGGTGGGGAGCAGGTGGTCTTAAAGGGCTGGTCGGACTTTTCATCTCTGTACCATTCTGTGTTGTTTTGTTTTGGTTATGTTTTTGGGTTTTATGCTTTAGTTGGTATTAAATTATTTTCTATTTTCTTCCCCAAGCTGAGCAGCCTGGTCTGTTTTGTCCTGCACCTTAAGCGGCAATTAAGCTCTCCCTGCCCTTTAGCAATCCTCAAGTCTTTGGTACTTGAGGCTAATCATGGTCTTTTGTTCCCTGATGGGCCTAAGACAGGACACTATCTCAGTTATGACAGACCTTCACATTTTAAGACTAACTATAGCCACCACATTAATACCAAAAAAGGACAAAAATCTTCTGCAGTATTTACTGCAGCAAAGCTGTAGTATAGGTTTGCTTTTGTCTTTCTGTAGTCTTTTAAAGTTCTTTAAAGCATATAGAATTTTTTTTATTTCTTTCAATTATAAATGGAAATTAATGTCTTTCTCAAGGAAACAGAAAAGACATGGTTTTCAACAACTTTCTTATTGAACCAAAACTAGATCTTATATCTGGAGTGATACTACAGTGTGAAAATAAAAGTATAATGGCTGCAATTTGTCCAGTTGCTAATGCACTGTTTCAGAAAGTTGCTAGATGCAGAGTATCCAGCAATAAATCACTAGCAGCCTATATACGTTGGAGTATTGAATGCATTGTTACATTTGTGGAAACTGTTTCAGATATTCCACAATGACTTAATGCACTATTTGCCAGCAATATAGAAATATAAATTTGAACTTTATTATAGAGACATAGAAGATTACTGGTTCTTAAGATGTAAGAAAATTGCCATATTTCAAGAGGATACCATGTCTTTTGTTAAATATAGCTAAGAAATATTATTTTAGAAATCAGCTACAACAAGGCTTTATTTATTAATTCCTGAGAATTCTTATGATGATTTCAACACTGTTGATCCCAGCTACTGCACTTTATTGAAGACACGGGCCTTGTTATTTGTGACACTGATGCTTTTGCATTCAGTATATGTCTGTGATTAACCAACACGGAGGGCTGAGTGTTAAATAATGAGATTAGAAGAAAATAGCAGTTTGAAGACTTCCACTATTCTGAAATTCAAAAGAACCAAACAAGCTTCTTAGCATGGATCTCTAACAATGGAGCATGAATGCCCTAGAAACTTGTGTGAAGCTTGTCCTGTACTTTTCTTTAGTAACACCACTCTTACAGACTTAATTATGGCCTTTATTATCCTATTATCTTTTGTGTCCACCTTCTTGAAGACTATTGATACAGAATCTGATTTCTGTAACTCTGTTTCTTAGAGGACAATCCAAGCATTAAAATGAACGCAGAGGCAAATCTTGCCAATAAGGAGGATTTAATTACATTGATACTTTGTGGTGCAGTGAATAGTTTGTGGTGTATAGTACTTTACTACTGAGAGAAATTGCACATTTCTGTGATCAGGCTCTAGTGACACCTTGTGGGAGAGTATTGGGCTGCAGGCAGCTTTAACCTTGAGACACAGCTCTTCCCTTGAAGCACACAGATAAACAACTCTGAGAAAGAAGTGATGACAGAAGAACTGAAGTATAAAATCAGGATATGAACATACCAAAGAAGCAGCAAGAGCAGCACGTGATAAGTATAGAGTGACCAATCATTATGTTAGCATAGGTGCGTGCTTTGAGACTGTTAGCCAATTAACACAGAACAAGCTGTGCGTGATAAAGGTATAAGGGTATATTAGGGACAAGCTTTGTCAATAAAGTATCTGATCCACCATGAACTACATCCGTCTCTGTGAGTGATTCTTGGCCTCTACGACATTACCTAAACAAAATGAAGTATGAAATATCTCCCACATGTATGCCATACAGGAAGAAAATAGTTCCTCAAAAATCTTGTAATGTTTATTAGACAGTGTCATAAATGTTTACTAACAACAGAGTGATCTATACTCAAACAAAAGATGTCATGTATCGTTAGGTGTAAACTAGTTAGAAGAAAGGGTAAAGTGCCTAAATATATTCTCCCAACCTGTGCCACAGGAGTCTGAGCAGTCACGTCTCCCTTTTCACAAGGCAGTAAAACAAGAAAAACTTTATCCTCACTGTTTGTGCAATGTGCAACATATTTCTGTTCTACAGGCCTATTTCACCAGAGAAAATATATTCCCTTTAACATGATACCTGGAAGGCATGGAAATGCTTAAATATCAAAATCCCGTCTACAACTGGTGTTTCTGAAGTTTATCTCGTATTATAAAGTTGTTCCATAGCTGTATGGCTCCCATGAGGGAAAAAGAAGAAGTCATTTACTCTCTATACTGAAGCACAATTGCTTGAATATATTCACAGTGACTAATCAGTTTTGAAGAAAACACTAAGCTGTACTTCCATCCTCCTTACTGTGGCTGTGAAATGATTTAAAGTTCTATTTTTTTCAATCTTGACACTTAGTCTATGAATACAAATTACTCAGGGTGGGCGTTCAGTCACAGTTCCTATTTCTTCATCCAGGAGCTAGATGCGATGCTAGATTGCCTGGTGCATCAGGTTCTGAACTGGTGCCTTTGTGCTGACTTATGGTTTGCATAGGGAGTCAAAGTCAAGGCAGAGGGGAGACAGGAGCCTGATAGGTCTCTGGCTCTTCCGGAAGGCTGTGGAAAATGCTTGCCATGCCCCTCTGTACATGCTGATTGCAGAAGGAACTTGAAAGCAAAGTGAATCACCTTTCCTGCACTGAAAATGAATAATAGCAACAACTATTCTGAAAGCACCAAGGCATTAGGTTTGTTTAGCATTATGAGGAGAGGAAAACACTGATTTTCAAGATGGAAGCTGGGAGAATGTTTTGAGGAGTCCTGTGCACCAGAGGCAACTCCTAAATTCTGACTAAAATTTCAAGCACTGTGGGGGAAGAGTTGTTTCAGAATAAAGCCCAAAACAGTAAACGACCTCAGTCTCACAGCCCTGATCTGAATTTCCTCCTGCTCTGCCTATGCACATTTCAGGCTCACCTTGATGCGAGAAGCTGGCGACTCACACAACTGGCGATGGCTCGTGCAGAGGAGGGAGAGACTCCCACCTCGGTGCTCCTGCAGGGAGCTGTCAGTGAGCAGGGCACAATTGCCAGGACAAGATGAGGGTTGTCTTCATGTGTTGGGGATCTACAGGGCCCAGGGCCTCCCAGGGAGTAGCTGGGCAGGGCCTGGCAGCCAGGGACCAGGGCAGGTGGGAGCTCCAGGGCAGCCTCAACCCTGGGCAGGCATCAGGTCTCTCCCTGGGGACAGGCTGAGGCCAGACTGGGCCTGCAGGGCCCATGGCTAGGTGGAGCTGTGGAGAGTTGGAGATTGGTCCTGCTGCAGAGTTGCTGGGTCAGGGACTGACAGCCCTAGGGCGCTGACGTGGCGCCTTGGGTCCTATGTGTGGTAGAGGAGCCCTGGGGAAGGCTTTTCCTGGGCTTCTACCACTCAACCTACTGCCCCTCAGTAAGGCCCACAGTGTACCTCGGTACCACAGGGAAAGAATGACAAAAAAGAGATAAATAAATATTTACATATTTAACCTGTTTTGTTAATAGCAACATAGTGAATACTAGTTGTTTTTACCACAATGAATTATAAATGATAAAAGAATATTGAAGAAACCTTATTGCTCTTAGGTGAAGGCCACAGAAAAGCTCAAGAGCTTTACTTCAGCAAAGAGCCTCCTCCCTGCATCACATTGGAGTTGACTTTGGTATGTCTATGGACATAAGAAGCCTTGTTTGAGTATAGGCAACACATTCTGCTGTTGCTTTTTTGTAACTTGACTGCCTGGCAGTTGTTCTGATTGTAAGGGTTTATGTAGAGTTACATATACTCCATAACCTTCAAAAATCTGAGGTTCAGCCTGTCATTTCTGTGTTCATATATTTATTCCTGTCTCCAAACCCCAGTTACATGCAAAGCATTAGAAATAAACTGTTGATTTTTTTTTTTCTACAGTGTTACCAGTTGTCGAAAATGAACTTATTTAAGATGATCCATATTGTAAATTAATTACCACCATTGTGATTACGACTGAATATACCATATGTCTGCCTCACTAGACTTTGGGATTCTCAGTGATAAAGCAATTACCGAACTCAGTCCACAAAGTCTACACCAAATACTACTTCAAGATCGTCTTACCCCTATCATGCTTCCCAGAAATTTCTCTGCAATTCTTCTGTTTTCTGTGACTCCCAGGAGTGGTAGTCTTATTTGCTCAATCTTGGGCTGACAACTATGATTTACTCACTGTCAGCCATCTGACTTATGCACAGATCTGTCCAGAGCCCTATCAAAAATGTGTTTAACAACAAACAATAAAATCAGTTCAAGCAAGAGATGTGTCTGAAATTACATTTTAAATTATTACCTCTAATAATTCTATCCTATTGTTGTTTGGTTTGTTGCTTTCATTGCAGCAATTCTAAGGTTTGTCTGTAATATGCATGAAACAAAATTCATGGAATACCTTGCTTTTTAAATGCTTGCTGGTAGATTTGAGCAAAAAGGCTATTTTGGGTGAGTTAAAATAGTGTATTAGTTAATGAATGCACCAGGCAGATCTGGAATTGTTTCTCAGCTGTAACAACCTCCAACTTCTAGTAGTTCAGAGCAAAGAAATATTGAAAAATAATGTGATAATATTGTCCTGGTTTTAGCAGAGATAGTTAATTTTCTTCCTAGTAGCTGCTACAGGGGTGTTTTGGGTTTACATCTAAAAGAATGTTGATAACACAGAAATATTTTGATTACTACTCAGCAGTGCTTGCACAGCATCAGGCCTCTTTCCTGCTTCTCAGTGTGCACTGTCAATGAGTAGGCTGTGAGTTCACGAGAAACTGGGAGGGAGCATGGCCAGGACAGCTGAACCAAACTAGCCACAAGGTGATTCCATGCCATAGACAAATGGGAAAGAGTTGGATGGGAGAGGCAGATTGCTGCTGGGGCATCGGTCAGTGGGTGGTCAGCAACTGCATTGGGCAGCACTTGGTTTTAATTCGGTTTTTGTCCCCCTAGGGTTTTATTTCTCTCTTTCTCTCTGTTACATTTATTACCATTATTACTAGTATTATTATTAATACCTATTTTAATTGTAATTATTCTATTTTATTTCATTTTAGTTATTAAACTGTTATCTCAACCTATAAGTTCTACTTTTTTTCCCCCAGTTCTCCTCCCCATCCTGCTAGGGAAAGTGGGGAGTGGGTGAGTGAGTGTGGTGCTTAGTTGTTGGCTGGAGTTAAGCCATGAGAAGTGTCCTTTAGGCAACACAGTTTAGAGTATGTATTATTGTATCGCCCTAAATGTTCTAGACACCTGCATAGAATTTCCTTGCAATATAGTTATGGAAATATATGCAAATTCTGATTAGTTTTTCTTTGATGAAAACACTGTTTAGCACCAGATCTATAGGATTTCATCCTGTTACATATGAGCAAGATCCAGGGGTCTTCCATGCAGCAAGACGTCTGTTTCCGGTAGAGAATATTCTCAGAAATGAGACAGTTTTGAAGTATCAGTTACTGTTAATCATCTGTGATGTCTCTAGTCAAGCTATCCCACTAGTCTTTATTTTAAAAACTTCATTTTATTTCAGGGCTCTTTCCCTCCTTTTCATTTTGTTTAGTGTCCTTGTCAGCCTCTGGATTGACTGTCATCCACTAGATGAAATCCTTACAAGAATTTGTTATTGTACTGTGGGAATAGAAACAACTTCTTGGACTACTTCATTTTTGTAGAAAACAAATGTTGCAATATCAGTAATTTCCTCTGTGAACTGGAATATACATCTTAAGGATCTGACACTTACTCTATTTTCTTTAAAAACTTCTTTATTCAAAACATATCTTCCCACTGTCTTTAAGGAAACAACTGCATGACCAGCTAGTATCTCACAATAAATGTCACATCTTTTGCCAAGGAAAGGATTAGTCCATTGCAAAGACAAATGGTAGAGATCTGAAGCAAATCCAAGGCAAGATGTAAAATACAGTTGAAATTAAAGAAGCTGTGAATCAGCAATGCACTAACATACATAAATAGAGCAATTTATTTTGTTTGGAACAAACAAACAACCCTGCAGTGATATACAGTGTATTTAATTATTTTCTAAAATTGCTGTTTCACAGGTACCAAAGTACAAATTGACTCTAAACATCATCATATTTGGCTTTGTGCTCCATCTTTAACAAAGGGTCACAGTTTTACATCTAGCACACCACATTAGCTTGGCAGCATGAGTTCTGATTGTTGCAAATTCTACAGTGATTTTTTCAAAGGATGACCCAAACTGATTCTTTCTTGTAATCTTAAGGTATCAAAGTAACACTGTGTTATGCTGTATTAATAATAATTGTTCAGTGTTTCACCAATGAGATAAAATGTTGGTATCAGAAGTTTACGTGACTGCATGTTTTTTTGTATTTATATTGTATTTTTTAATACAATCTGACTAATCTGACTATATATAAAATTAGGCATAATATCTATGCTGATTTTGTATTTTAAGGATTTTATTGAACTCAGCATTAATACTTTACAATCTTAATTTTAATAAACTATTTTAAATCTCCACATTTTATTTTGTAGATGTCTTGCATAGCAGTTGATTAAACTGTTAAATGAAGCATTTAAGCTGAATTTAAAGTCACATGTCATCTCATTTTCATAACTTCTCAACCTTTGTAAAATTTTCATTTAACTATGAATATTAACACAGCAGTATCTAAACATATGATTATCTTTTATTCTTAGCACTCGAATCGTACAGCTTTTCAGTTGCATAAACTATTTTTTTCTTTTAATATTTTATTGTTTTGTTTTCTCATTGCAGTATGAGCAGTGTTTCTTACTAGTCAATGTTGCAGGAATAATTTTGAGCCTGAGCTATTAGACTGCAAGGGAGGAAAAGATTGAAAGGTCACAGGAAATTTAGAAGAGATTTTAGATTAAGCTATATTTCTAAGATTGTCACTGTGATAAGAATATGTGATGAAAATTGCAGATGTTTGTACTACAATTTAACTAACACTTTGCCTTTAATTATGTCACATTTTGCCAAATATACTAGCAACATAAACAGTGCTGTAAATGAAACACATCAAACTTAGTAGAAAAATGGGTCCAAACAGTGGACTGGTGTCAATTCCATTCATTTGTTATTCAGTGATTCACGGGATTAGTAATTAGAATACTTTTTCTTATTTGACTATCTAAATAAAGCCTCAAGCCCTAGTTTGAGTTTTAGCATTTGTACTTGCAAAAATGAAAGGTAACAGAAAACAACTTACATAGTCATCATATATTAAGGAGAGTGGAACGTAGCCTAAAAGTTAACTTTTTAAAAGTAAATCCAGTAATCAGTTGAAAATAGTTAATGCAGATTAATATATTCTATGGGCTCTGACATAAACTTGTAGGTAAATCAGAATAGAAACTATCTATACACGGGTGTACACCTTGAAAGCATTAATTTAATCTTCCGTTTAAGATCTTTAGGATTCACAATGAAAAGTGTAAAAATTCTGTATAGTACTTTCAAAAGCCTGAATTATAGTAGCACAAAACAATGTGAGCAACATCTTGTTGTATTCTTCAAAGTAGTTCTATAGATGACATTTTATCTCTTTTTTGTCATGCTGATCATATGAGATTTGTTGTTAGAAACATACTAGAAGATGTTATAAATATATGTTGTTAGAAACATAACTGTTGTGGTTTTGGGTTTTTTTCCCATGGCCTATTATTAGGGCTTTTATTCTTAAAAAGAAAACGTAAACAAAAAAGATATTGCTGATTCTTTTTCCACATGTGACTATTAAGAATACAGTATGAATGTAATAATATGTTTTGCCTTTGCAGTATTTTAAGACATAAATTCTCCTGGATGTACCTGGTGATAGAGATACTCTGGAGTTAGAATCAAGAGGTCAGGCTGAGTTTGAAGGCTTGACAGTTTAAAAATATTTAAACTGAGGCTATTGGCATTAAGAATATACAAAGGTTAATTCTGTACAGTATTTTGAAAAATGGCAGATATTACCAGGATATTAGCTGGTATTCAAAGACTAAACTTGGAATCCATCTTGAAGTTTAGGCCATGCTTGTGATGTGTGTAGGGGTGTTATGTAGCTGGAGGAGTTTTATTTGGTAATGTTATTCAGTCTGTGTGGACATTAAAGAAATTAACCTTGTCTGGTGTAAAAATCAGGCAATTGCATGTGTTTTCTTAAAACATGCAATACTGAAAAAAAAGTTTGCATTCACCCTCAAATACAGAGTATCTCCTGTTGACGTATCCCATTCATTTTAAAGAGATGGCATCATGCTTGCACAGATATACCTTTAAGCAGATGAGCTCAAGCTCTTGCCTTAGCATGAAATCAAGTACCACGGATTTGCATCCCAGCCTTGCATCTTCTGTTTCATCAAACAAGCACAGATGGCAGGGGATTTTCTAGATTAACTGTCACCTTCCTTTGTCCCTTCTATCTCCAGACTAAGTTGCTGGTAAGTCTTTCTACTGGTCTTTTCAAAGGCTTTTAAAGGTAGAAAAGACCATAGGTGTTCACATTATTTTCAAATAACACCCCTTAGAGAAAAAAAATTATTCTGAAACACTATTAAAAATGGCTATTCAGTTGATGTGAAGTGATACTCTGTGAAAGTGCCAGCAGAATGAGAAAGGCAATGATTGCATGTGCTTAAGATAACTGTTTTGAAGAAACAAGAAGGTAACTGCATAAGTTTATAATTATAATTATTATATAAATATATAATTATAAATATAATTATAATTTGTTTTTCATGTGGAAAAGCAGGTCTACAGTCTGCAACTTTGGGTTTGAGATCTGGATATTTTCACAGTTGCTTAATATGGTAGCCCAGAGGGTCTTAATTTCTAAGCACTAGAATTAAGTTTTAAGTGAACTAAAAGACTTCATTCATGGGCACAAGCCATTCTGAAGTATCTTTTGGGGGTTTAGAGTAAGTAAAGTTGTTTGTACAGACACAGCTGTAATGTCACTTATTATTAGTATCAATAAGTATAACATAATTTGACCTAAAAGTCCTGAAGCAAGCAATTCTAGGATAGTGACTCAGTTTGTTTAGCTCACAGTGTAGCTTAATAAAGACCATGTGTTCATAGAAAATGGCATATTTAAACACAAATGTTGATTTCACAGATGCAACACTTCCTGTGAATTATTTGGAGAGTAGTGAATATTTGTGCTTTCTACACTAATGCCTCAAACTTTTCCTATTTGCAGAGCTCAGAGGTTTGGCAGCAGACCTGAAATATACTCAGGTCTGCTGATTTTTTTTTTTTTCATATCAGCATAATTCCAAACCATTTTCTACAATGTACCTGTCAGGGTACAATTTTGCCAATAGAAGTTCTGTGGTCTGTGTAAGGTAGGAGTCAAAGGGCACATCCCAGCGGGTGTGAATATAAATTGAATTAGAACTGCTTACTTATATGCATACTTATATGTCTTTAGAAGATTAATAACTAGTGTGGAAAAGTTTCCTACCCTGATTTATAGGGATACTGTTTTCTTTATAAAAAAAAAGAGCAAATTAATACTATTTTTTTTCTTCTATAATCAAAACAACTTATATGTTTTCTAAACATTTATTCTGTTTTTACCTGCATCTCCTACTGTTTCAACTGTCCATGGTTCTGGTAAGTATTATATTCTCTGAAAAATACAGGGATTACACATAGTTGCATATATTCTAATATGAATGTATAAACAAGTGCTATTGTAATACAATTCCAGTGAATTTTTTGAGTTTGAGAAGAAAATAAAATATCAGCTTTTATATGCTGTGGTGGTTTAACCCTGACTGGACCCCATGTGCCCACCATGCCTCTCTGTCACCCTCCTCCTCAGCAAGCCAGGGAGGGGAGAAAATAAGATGAGAGTCTCATGAGTTGAAATAAAAGCAGTTTAATGTGGAAAAAGCAAAGCTACACGTGTGAGAAGTGAAGCAAAGTAAAATAAGCTGTTACTCTCTACTTCCCATCAGCAGCGATGTTCAGCCACCTCCCAAGAAGCAGGGCTTCGGTACACGTAATGGTTGCTTTGGAAGGTCAAAATTAATCATGCCCCCCTTCCTGCTCCTCTCCCCGAGTTTGTATTGCTGAGCTGACGTCTTATCATAGAATCATAGAATCGTAGCATGGTAGGGGTTGGAAGGGACCTTAAGAGACCATCTAGTCCAACACCCCTGCTCAAGCAAGTTCACCTAGATCAGGTCACACAGGAACATGTCCAGGTGGGTCTTGAAGACCTCCAAGGAAGGAGACTCCACAACCCCTCTGGGCAGCCTGTTTCACTGCTCCATCACCCTCACAGTGAAATAGTTTTTCCTTATATTTAAGTGGAAATTTTTGTGTTCCAGCTTCATCCCATTACCCCTTGTCCTGTTGCTAGCTACAATAGAAAAAAGGGTTGCCCCAACCTCCTGACACCCACCATTTAGACATTTGTAAATATTAAAGAGATCCCCCCTCGGTCTCCTCTTCTCCAGACTAAACAGCCCCAGTTCCCGCAGCCTTTCCTCGTATGAAAGAATTTCCAGTCCCCTGGTCATCTTGGTGGCCCTGCGCTGGACTCTCTCCAGAAGTTCTCAGTCCCTCTTGAGCTGAGGAGCCCAGAATAGGACACAGGACTCCAGATGAGGCCTCACCAGGGTAGAGTAGAGGGGGAGAAGAACGTCCCTTGACCTTCTGGCCACACTCTTCTTGATGCATCCTGGGATGCCATTGGCCTTCTTGGCCATGAGGACACATTGCTGGCTCATGGTCAATTTATTATCAACCAGGACTCTCAGGTCTCTCTCTGCAGAGCTGCTCTCCAGCAGTTTGACCCCCAGCCTGTACTGATGCATGGGATTGTTCCTTCCCAGATGCAGGACTCTGCACTTATCCTTGTTGAACCTCATGAGGTTCCTCTCTGCCCAACTCTCATGTTGGTTGAGATCCCGCTGTATGGCAGCATAGCCTTCTGAGGAATCAGCCAGTCCTCTCAGTTTGGCCAACTTGCTGAGGGGTACTCTCTGTCACCTCATTCAGGTTGTTGAATTTCTCCTTGATCAGCCTGCATCAGCTGTCCTGGCCATTGCCCCTCCCAAGATTGTGTCCACCCACAGCTATTTGTGAAGGTGAGGGAAGGAATGCTGGAGGGACAGCCCTGATGCTATGTGAGCAGTAGCCACAACATTGATGTGCTATCAATACACATTTTTAGCTACCAACAGAAGGCACAGCACTACAAGAGCTGTTGTGGAAAATCACCACCACCACAGACCCACTACATATGCACAAAGACTTGCCATTAGTATATGGTTAAACAATATTTTTATTCACAATTTTTTAAAGATTAAATGCAAAAGTATTTAATCAAGTGTAATTGCTCTTATTGAGTCTGAAACAGTGTTGAGAAATGAATAGGCTTATCTGAACCACAAATCTATTGCTAACCAAAATCAATGAGCAATACAAAAGTCACTTGAATTATGAGCTGACCCTGCTAAATAGGATTCGGGTGACCAGTAGCAGATTTCAGTTATTGGATCTACTCTAGGATTGGATGCATACTTTAGAATAAGTTATTGATTTAATCAACTTCCATACATCATTCTTTTGTCTCTAAACATAATGTTTTTGTCACTCTTTTTTAACTCCCCAGTTGTTGTACAGCTAAAATTACACCCAAGCCTAAACATTTGGGATTTTTTTTCCCTACATGATATATCCTGTAAAGCAGAGTAATTTGTCTTGTAATCAATGAAGAAAAACTAAATTAAAAAGTAACTAATCGGGGCTGTTAGAACAGAGTTTATAAAAGCAGGTCACAGGACATGTCGAAGAAAATAAGTTATCTTCAATTAGAATCAAAGTTTTCACTTTTTCAAAAGTATCCTTTCAATGAGTAGAAGTAATCTTGTGCAAAGTGTTCTGTAGTGAAGTCTAGAAGCAGTGCTTTCAAATGTAAATGAAAAAGAATGGATGCATTGTGAGTAAGATTATTGTAGTGAACTGCATTTGTGAGGTCTTTCTGAAGGCTACAGACAATGATGTTTCATACAATAACAAAACAAGTGAGGGCATGACACAGAACAGTTTTACATGAATTGTTACAAATGCATTGTGCTTGTCCTGAGAGGCGTTTTCCAGAAGAAAGGCAAAGCCAGGGTTGTCATTGTTCCCAGCTGAAGGTCTTTAAAGTAATTTTTCACCCAGAATTCTTGAAGGATTTGACAAGTCTTGGCTCTGGAATAAGTGAATAATAGTAAGCAGCATGCTAAGAGTACTATGGTGAAATGAATGAATACTGAAAAAAAAAACCTAGCCAGAGGGGTTTGCTGTTCCCTTTTTTTCATTTGTTATCCTAATAATTGGAACTGCAACACGTGTTTAGTAAGTAACATGTATTCTTGATTATACTAGTTAGAGGACCTGATAGAGCAGTCTTTTTAGAAAGAAGAAATGAAACTAGAGTAAGCACAGACTGTATCTTAAATGTTCAATGTAATATATGTGAATGAGAAAAGAGGGAAATGTTGAATAAAAAGACCTGAACCTTTTCTGTCTGTTGGTGTGTAGTGAAGGCACAGAGCTGCCTGTGGGCCAAGATACCAGGAGCCTTGGTGGGAGTTCCTATGGTTGGAACCAGAGCAGAGCCTGGCAGTCGCGGCCCGTCCCATCGGTCCCAGCCAGGGAGAAGGGCAGGCAGGCGGGCAGATGAGAATAGCTCTTGCCCTGGATATTGAGCACCTCTGAAACTGTGTTGGGGTCAGGATCAGACCTGGTGATGAAAGCTGGACAGAACTGGTAAGGCCAGTTGGTGCCCTTAGGACCCTAACACTTGTGATAGAGAGCTCTGATTTCACCTGGAAGATTGTTATGTGAAGTTCACTACAGCTGTTAACTCTCATTGGAACACAGTAATTCTCTGGCATATCCCTTTTCAAGACTGGAAGCTTACTTCTGTAAGATCATTAGTAGATCTCAGCACCTTATGAGGATTTTATCAACAATGTCTAGCCAATTAGTGTTTCACCATAGTATATGTCCATATCCTTATGCTAAAAGCAGTGAAATTGGTCACTGGACTGAATTCACGGTAACAACATCATTGCAGAATGGGGATGTTTTTTCGACCCATGGGTCTTTAGAGTGTATCAGTTGTAGGTAGTCCACTAACATTTTTCTTCTGGTCTTCTTAGACTGGCTTCCTTTCAGGTAGATTTAAACAGAAGAGTGTGTATTCCCTCTCATGGTGAATGGGACATCTGTGTAGTAATAAAGTGTTGTCAAATCATTTGTTATAATGAGAAATCTATGGTGAAGCATCTGTACATGCTTGTTAATGTTTTTGAGAAATCTCTTCATTTGCATAGATACCTTAATGAAGCATTACAAAACACTACAAACTGTATCTTTTGCAAACATTCAACTGCTCCAATTTAAATAGAAGAGCAAAAGGTTGGCAGGAGTTATTTGTTTATGAAATTGTGAGTTTTGAATAATTGTCTTTTCTAAGACAATTGCTCAGTTTTAATAAGCTTTTTGAAACCATTGCTTTCTGAGCTCTTATTGTATCAACAGCCATCAAAAGTTCTGTCATATGTTCTAGGTTATGATAACTTGAAGAGAGTTATAACCAGTAACTGAACAGGGATTTGGACTCGATTTTCATTTCTCTAGTTTTTGAAGAGAAATCACTATTCAGCTTCAGGAAGAAACCTGGAGAATTTCTTTAACTAATGAGGAACAGCTTATAAAACATGATAACGGTGATGGAAGATATTCAGTCTTTTTAAAGATGTATATGTCCATGCTTGTATCTGAGTACCTCCAATAATTTTACACTTTGTTATTGTGATTGCACCAACTCATCCTAGTGAGATTAAATGTACTCCTAAGTGTATAATCTCATTTTGCTCAATAACAAATCTGTACTCCACCTTTATTAATTGTGGTAGAGCAGTTGGAGAGTAGTTAATTCTTATGTATTACTAGTTGATTGCATGAACTCTACCTTTGTCATTTCTTCTTCTAGTGTGAAAGGTTTAAGTGATTTACAAGCTAAATGAACCCAGTAGTTTATCATAACAAAGTCTAATGGCATGGTGTGATTTTAAATGATGATGTTCTTTTTGCTACCAATTAGTGTTAATTTTCTCTAACACTCTTACTTGATATTTTCATTTTAGGAGCGGTAAACAGAAAATGAAAATTGCATATCTAAGCAGAGTGACATGGGAAATAAACAAGCAATAATTTTTTGATGCTTGACACATGTTACCATAATAGAAAATAATTGTAAGCAGTCAAAAGTTTTAGTAAATACCCAACTGAAGTGTTTATCAAGATTTTTGAAGGAGTGTTATGCCAACAAGTCTACTTGTTTATTAATTTAATCAAACAATGTGCTCGGTTTGACAATGCAACACAGAACACTTATGTCTAACTTTTGTAGAAACAAACTTTATGCTTATTTTAGAGATGGAGATAAGCTTTCTCGAGAAATGTAACATTATTTGGATTTTGAATATATAACATGAAATGGCTGCTTAAAATATATTCCTATTAGAGATATTAACAAGAAAGTAATCCTACTATTGTTCAAAGTTCTTCAAAAGAGAGTTAGAACATCTTTGGGGTTTTTCTCTTTCCTATAACTGAGTAACTTTTTTTTCCTAAGTGCAATGTTTTCTTCTATATTTTTTCATAACCTTTGTAATGTTAGTGAGACTTTTGAACACCTTTCAAAAAGTACTGCAGGCACACAGAATTGACCAGATTTCTGCTGGTAATTTGAATTTAAACACTCACAGCTTGCACACATAGCTTGACTATTTGAAATCCAGCCTTAATTGAGCTCGGCAATTGCAAGGACAGGCAAAATCCTTTAAATTCAGAAAGGAAATGAAAAATAAACTCTGTCTTTGGTAACCAAAATTTTCTATTAAATAGAATATAAAAAGACAACTAGAGATAATAATTTCTAGTTATTTTGTTTAGATTATCTTTTCTTTTGGATGTACAGGGATTTGGAGGTTAAGATTTTTTTTTTTTTTGAAACATTTAGTTACACTGACAATATTCAGGGCTAATGTCCAACTGGATATACATTACAATCTGTAATTCAGCATATAAATACTTAGAAATGCCGTTTATCTAAAATCAGATTTTCATAGATTTTGAAGCTCCAATGGAAATTTCACTCCTCCAAATTTATACCAATGAATCTAAACTAACTTGGATTTACCAAATGTCAGAAATGTTTGCTGATGGGAACAAAATCTTTTTCCAAAAAATCCCCACTGCTTTTCTCTGTGGACTTGTCTAAGAGATGGGGTTTTTTTCCCTTTTATTTGGGGCAGCACATTTCATAGCCATTATCCGTTGTGCTCACTTATGCCTTTCACAACACTCTCGGTCTACATTATGATGTGAATTTTCCGTCCAGTTGTTTGGCTTCTTTATACCTAGATCTTTACTTCTTTCCCTTTCCAACCTACCACACATATTTATGTCTCATGTTTGTACCTTCTATGCCTCTCTCACTTATCTCTTTCACCCCTCACCTACCCTTTGTGCATATCTCATTGTCAGATTTTCTCTTTCCCTTGCTGCATGTGGAATACTCATTATATCTCTAAAATGATGATTGTTATTCGCACTTCTCACATCTGGCACCAAAACCTGCCTGTCTACTAACTACTCAGGTGAAAACACTTGAAACACTGAAGATCTTTATACTGTCTCTCACTAACTTACCAGTAATACGTTTTGTCTTCACTACCTTCACTACCTACTTCACTACTACTTGTACTCTTATCATTTTGTTCCTCAAAGATGTCCACACTGTCATTGGATCTTTATCTCTGTTTTAATATGACTATTTGGTTTTCACCAGTTCAAAAAGAGATATTGAGCTTTACTAAGCATGGCTCCTGCTCCCTGTTGTATTAATCAGTTGGTCTTATTGGACATTGTCCATCAGCCTCTTTAAATCTCCTATCACATGGTCTTTCTAGGATTGTGGTGCATGAACAATACATATTCATCATGTCCTCTAGCTCTTTTTTCACCTTTGCTTTGGTTCATCTGTTTTCTGACTCCTTAGAAGCTTCTTGTTTCTGGCTCTTTTGCCCTCTTGCTGAATTTTAAGATTGTTAAAACAACCTCCGGCTTCATCTGAATATCTACTCCTCTGCTACTGTCATATGGTAAAGTATCTTTGATGGCAGTATCATGCACAGGCTCTGTAAGAAAACTAATTTTTGTAAGAAAAAAACCTCTGTTAAGAATAAAAGTCAAACTGGTCCCACATGCCACTTATAATGACAATAAAACACAAATATAATAAAAATTACTAAATATTGAAATTAAAGATTTCAGCATCTTTGAATACGCATAGCATTTTAGTCTGTTGCTGAAAAGTGGTCTAAATATTTGAAGTGATGATCTACCAAAACTTCTGAATTTATTGTCTCTTCTGACAGGAAAGTAAACCTAAAACCAGAGAACAAAAAAGGAACTCTGGGATCCTGAAGACATATGTCTAAAATTATATTTTCCTGTTTCTCTAACTACTTTCAGTTTTCTGTATCTGACTGATATGCAGATGAGCAGAGTGGTAACTCTGCTTTAAGAATAAAGTAGAGTGTACTTAAGTAACAAAGTTGAAACACAGAGCTAATCCTAATTAAAAATTTCATAAACTGATCAGCTGCTGCAACTGCAGTTTGACAGTTACTGTTGTATTTTGTATATGATATAAAAACTACAAATCACAAGGATAGTTTTATCTCCCTGTCCACAATTCCTTTAAACCACTTTCTCAAGACCCCTCACTGCTTAATGTAAGTTATATGATAACTGGTTAGATTTTATTTAATCTTGCCATAGTGACTGCTTATCAATATTCAAAGAAATTATTTCATAACAGATCCTAAATGGTAATGGCTAAATGGCTGACTTCAATCTGTCTGTCTATCTACCTACTTATCTATCTATTTATTGCTTACAAGGGGAAAACTTGTTAATCCTAGAGATGTCTGAATATCTTTCATAATGTTTTTGGGGTTTTTTTTGTTTATTTGGTTTTTTTTGAGGGGAAAAAGGAAAGGAGAAAATTAATAAGGCTTAGGGAAGCATTTTTCCTTATGGTAAGCAAGTCCTTTAAGGACATGATATGCATTAGGCATTTTTTGCCCTGTCTCTTATCTCCCTCATTCTCCATCTGCATAAAAATCTGTGTTTTTCATGTGATCTTTATTTTACAACTTCAATCACAAAAGTGTACATTTTTACTAGACAATGACCTTGAATCTCTGGAGTGTATGTATTAGTCATTGTAAAGGAGAAGAATTATGTTATAATTAACCTTTAGATTTCAAGAGTTCTTAATGATGGCTGATGGTGAACTGAAAGAGATGAGGTGATAGCAAGGTCCAAGTAAATGAAGTCTGTACAAAAGTATGTTGCAACATGCTTTTGGCAAAGTAGGCAAACATAAGAGCTTTTGCTTTTTCTGCTAGAGGAAGAGGTATTTTCAGACAAATTGCTTTGGTACCATTTGGAAGCTTATAATGCAACAATAAAAGAATACATTTATATCTGGTAACATCATTATTTCTCTTTTCTACAGATTATTTAGATGAATATAATTATACATCATGTCAAAGCATCTAATGCCGTGTATGCTTGATAGATGCACTGAGGGAGTATTTCTCTTATACTGTGAACCAAACTTTGGGGCATATTTATGGCTCTGTTCTGTGGCAATGTGATCTGCATAGACAGGCCAGACTCTCTGGGACAATGCTTGTAGCAATCTGCACCTTTTAAACTGTATATTGTATACTAGAGTTTCTGGCTGATGCGTTGCAAATCCCTTACTAGGCTGCTACTGGAAGAATTAGGGTGGTAAGCATATTGATATTTGCCAGAGAATAACCAAGAGCTCAGACTCTTGATCACAGGGCTTTATGCAAGTTTGGAGAAGTATGCTTTTTGAAATATTTTATGTGTTCCCAGCCAGTTCCACTTAGGGGATGATATTGTAAAAATGTATTGTGACAGTACACAGAAAAGGGGAGAATGTGACAAGACTAAGAAAGAAAAGAAGAGATCCAAGTGAGTAAAAACACTGTGACTGACAAACAAGGGAGGAGGCTGGATTGAAAGAGGAATATTGTAAAGCAATTGCTTTATCAATTTATTTGTTTTGACATTGCAGCCTGAATATGGAACACAGAGAATTACCTAGACCTTTTTTATACAGCAATTATCATTTGTCATAGAGCTTCTGCACTATGATATAGAAAATGAAGTGGACCTGTTACATATTTTTCCAAAACCTACTTTAATGAAACATTGTAGTAGTGGCAACAAATCACAAACGGTAATTTGCACTCATTATGCACCCAATTAAAATTCTGTGTAAAAGCAATGGTAAGATAATATTTTCTGTCTAATATCATAGATTTTGCCTTAATTTCTTTTGTTCTGGGTACTTTAAGTGCTAATGCACTTACCTTTCTAACATTTATTTGCCTGGTTGTTAATAGATTATTTTGAAGGTTGGAAATATTTTACATGCACGTACCAAGTTTCTGCAATATGTTGAAGCCACTGATTTATATACTCTCTAACAAATAGATGAAATATTCTTGTCATGGTTTAGCAAGGAGTTGCTTTTGCTTAGTAACAGGGGGAGCGGGTTGCAGTGAAGACCCGGTAAAAGTTTTTTAGACTCTCCCCCGACTCCTGGGTTCAGACCCACCCCCCGGCCCGGCTGGGCCAATCTGGCACCTCTGCGATCACTATTTAGGGACGGGAATTTGAGGTGCGAGGCAGGAGGTGT
>WBNH01007680.1:15054-31867 GCA_013401255.1 Urocolius indicus | reverse complement strand
TTGTTTTGGTTCTGGTTTTTGGGATTTTGTGTTTTAGTTGGTATTAAATTGTTTTCTGGTTTTTCTTCCCCAAGCCGAGTAGCCTGGTCTGTTTTGTCCTGCACCTTAAGCGGCAATTAAGCTCTCCCTGCCCTTTAGCAATCCTTTAGTCTTCGGTACTTGAGGCTAATCGTGGTCTTTTGTTCCCTGATGGGGCAGAAACCACGACAATTCTCTAGTCTGATAAATGTTCCATGGGAAATTATTACATAATAGTTTAAAAACAATTAATTCTTCATCACAAACTTTCCACAGATTTTCACTTGATTGGCAATCTAGCTTATGGAAAAGCATGACTAGAATCAATATGGTTTTGCAGGCCACCAATGATAAACAAACAAATATAAAAAAGGAAATGTTAATGCTACTTTTCTACAGTAAGTTTTGGGTCAGCTTGTCCTTTACGTTCATTACACCTACTCCAGACCTCAGAAACAGGGAAGCATTTCTGTTGTTCTTTAATACTTCACAATGACTACCTCCTCAAGTCCATTTAGTTTGCACTTTTTGATATAGTAAAATATGCCTCATTCTTATATATAACTCTTGAGAAAATAATAACATTTTCTTATAAATGGAGAATTCTGTCTAGGTTTTCATGACAACAAAAAAATTCTTAAAATATGTCAAGAATTTAGTTCCATGCTTCTTTTGAGACAAAACACTGGTGACAGAACTGTCATTGGCATTCTAGGAGATGCTTGCTAGAGAACAGACGCTATTACACTGGACTCTGTTGAGTGGTAACTCCATGTGTGGAATTCTCTGAGGAGCAAATATTCATTCATACTTCAGAAACTTCTAAGTACAAAAGTATGATGTGACCATGTTTGCACCAAAGGATCATTTCTTCAAATCTTTGTGTAGGTGAAGTTTTGTTCATGTGATGCTTATTCAGGATTAAAATTCTGGTAGCTAGTGCCCATAATAATGAGATCAGACACATTTATGCAGAATCACAGAATGCAGACAACTGTCAAGTTCTGGGAGGACTACTGCATGGAGCAATCTTCCTATTGTTATGTGACATGCCAAAGTGAATCCAGAAACCCCTGGCAAGAATGATTCCTCTCTCTAATTGGCATTCATATAACTGACCCTTGAAGCTTAGAGAAAAACAGATTGACAGAATTATGGGAGCATTGTTTCAGAGTGCTTGACTCAGAGAAGAAAAGTTAATCAATGCTGCTGGGTTTACTAGGCCTTTGGGGAGCCACAAGTTTGCCAGTAGCCCTGACATAATAGACTCATTTTGAAACAAGCAAAAAAGAGTCTCACTGAATTGCAAAGCTTAGACAACAGTGTGCAGACAGACAAAAAAAAAAAAAAAATCCTCTCTTTGTGCTGGTTCCACCTTGTTTTTTCACAGTGGTTTCTGTGTTCTTGTCAGTTACAGACTCTTAAGTCCAAACAGAACTCCCCGGAAATTGAGTTCAGTGCTTCAGAAAATCTCTTCAGAAATTCTCTGAAAAAAAAAAAAAAAGAAAAAAAAAAGCTTTGTCTTTCCTACGTATGGTTCAATATATCCTTATACTTTTTGTTCAGTAGTTTCCTGAGTTTGGAATCCTGGGTCTTGACAAATGAGTCAGTCAGGAATATCAAATGATGCTTCATTCCATGCCTGCTTTGTCTGCATCTTGTCGGATAAGGTGTCAATCATGATGCCTGTAAGGATGCCCCTCTCTACTTATCTATTCAGCCATCTTGAAACCCATTCACATACAAGCAAGATTTTTTTGACATATAACTGTAGCAGAAAATTCTGGATTGATACTTGACCTAACTGGTAATAAAAAAAAGTGTGAACAAAATCTTTTTTTTTTGTCTTAGAAGATCTAAACTTTCTGAGATGCTGTAAATGATCAAGTGTAAATAGTGACTTGAGAAACTGAAAACTGCATGTGGATAATGTTTAGTATTTCAATAGACAGTAGTAATAGCAAAGAAGATGGAGATTATAGTGTTTGAAATAAATAGCCTTAAACACAGTTTGCTAGATTTAGGAAAGGAGACATGTTTTAGACTGCCATGATACCACCCTTCAAGGAAATAATCTAGTGAAAGTGCAAGTGCAAGTGGTTATGCATCTCAATCATTGTAGTAGTTGATTGAAGACTAAATTTTAGCCTATAGTTTGTGAAGGATGTTTGTGCGGCAGTTTTATGAATCCTCTCTAAACAACTCCCTGTTTGTGCCTTTGTTCCCTCTTTTAAAGCAACACCATGACAGTTTTTGAAGCACAATTAATTCCACTGGACAAAAGATGCTATAGCTTTCTTCACCTTTGCTTACTCTGAACACGTTCTTCCATCTCCTAATTCTCGGAATGTCACCTCTATCTTTGCATCTGTTTACTCTCTCCACCCTCATAATTCATGACCTCCCTTACTTAACTTTCTTCTCTTCTCAGAGTGCCTGCAGTCCCCTTGAGATCCTTCTCTTGATCCAGGAGGTACTCAGGAGGACTGTCAAAGCAGAATAAAGCTGTTTCATTGAATGACTTTTCTCAGGCTTACTTTGAAATGAGCTATAAAGATAGGGCAAAGGTGTACAGGTCATAAGATACTAATTGCTTCCTCAAGTTCTGTGAGCAGGCAGAGGAATGACACTGCCACTTACCAGCTTTTGCACTTCCTTGTGAATCATGCTGTGTTTCTTGTTTTGCTTTTAATTTCCTGTGTGCAAGTGATTACATGACTATGTGATACTTTGGTGTGATTCTTTTCAGGAAAGCCATTTCTGCCTTTTACATATATGTCATTAGAAGAATGGAAATAAAATCCTGAAGGTTTTAATACCATAAACAAAAAGACCAAACTGTTAAGTATCATGATTTTTCATCCAGTTATGATACATCTTACAGTAAACTTCTTTTAAAATTAAAAAAAAAAATTAAAAAAAAGCCAGTACAGAGGGAAAAGAGATTTCTACTTTTATGAAATGCTACTCTTAAAAGCATGAAATAATAGTGGTTGTAGCCTTTTGCAAACCCTGATTGCTTGCGCCACCTTATTGGGCTGGTAGCAACATGTCAAAAGCTGTAACATCTGTGACTTAAGTCCTTGAATTCTTTTGAAAATAATCAGACAGGTATATAGGGATACCTGTCTCACAGAGGCACGAGATTGTTACACTGGTTTTGATGCTTGCATCGCTAATTTCACTTTGCCTTTTTAGCTTTTAAACATTAGTTTAACAACAAAATAAAATATAACAAACATCAAGACAAACTGTGGAGTTTTTTCCTAACTCAAATTGAGGCTTCTCTGCAACCACAAGATGCTATGGTTTAGAAGTGAGTTTCTGCAAATCTACTAACGGTTATAGATATCAGAAACAGAAGTAGAATATGCTTGCTGTGCTGTACTTGCTTATTCATTTTCCACTTTATCTAACAGTCTGTGCTTGGGACAGTAATGTGGGATGTTTTGAGAATGTACGCAGAATACCTTCACATAGAATCAGTTTACTTCTGTATGATCTCTAGAGATGGTGTACTAAATGAAGAAAACTGGTGTTTCTGAAGCTGCCATGTGTTTGAGCTTCTGGCTTACAATGTCTGACTTAGAAACTGTGGGTAGCATAGCAGAATCTTCACTGATCAAGGAGAAACACCACTAGGTCTCTTTTAGTGTTATTTAAGTAAGAAGGAGGAAAGAAAAGCTAATATATGAGAAAGAAAAAAAATCAACATCGGATAACTCTGGGAAAAACTGCTCTTGGAGCTAAAATAGGCAGAGTCCAAGTAGTCAATAGCAAGATATCATTAAATTTTGTTAATAAACAGCCCATAAACATACCAGCTGACTAAACCGTCATCAGTAACAAATTCAAATAAGTAATTTAGCTGTAACTTGCCTTGTGGCAATTTTAAGAGTCAAACAGTTGCTCAAAACCATGAAGATTTTCTGGGGAAAAACTGGAAAAGTTGGGATAGCTTCCACAGTTAATGAAATCTTGCTGTGTATGAAGTTAAATGGATCAATCAGTTTTCAAAACATCAGAGAAAAAGTGGATGGGAGAAAGCTAGCAATGTTTTACAGAAGCTACGTTTCTAGTTTGTCAATGTCAGGTGTAATAAAAGCATCATGAATCTTTCCGGAAATGGCTACTAAATATGGGATGAGGGGATTCTACCCTAAAGCTGATAAGTTTGACTCCTTATGACATTCTGTTACAATACTGTAATGGAAGTATTATAGTACTGTAACACTTTTAATGAAAAGAGTTTATTTTTCCAATAGTTCAGAAATGCATTATTGCAATGGGAAATGCAGCTCATGCAGCTTAACAATTTTTCTCGTTATAATATGTGGGTCTTTAATCAGAGCCTGAAGTGATTGTGGTGCCTGGCAATCACAATTCCAGGTTTTTGCACATGGTGTGTTCTCTAGCTCTGTCCTGCCTCTAGGTGAAGTAAAACTCAGTAATTCATACTCCACATACACACATAATCGCCTTGGGAAGGCAGCTACCTCATCTAGAAGGTATCCATGACACAATCTAGCCAGATTCACGGTTTTGACAGCTCAGAATCTGGAACAAGGGGCAATACCATCTGCTGTTCCTGCCTGACTCTCAGTGTGACCTTTATGGCTAATAAAGGCAAATTCCATCATGGGTCAAAGACTGAAAAGTCTGGCTGTTTAAAAACACCTTTCTTTTTCTCTGAGTTATACCAACTCGTGTTTCCATGGCAATAGAAATGAAAATCTATTGGCAACTTGTAGGCAGGCAGCAGATGACAGCTCTCAGTACCAGATTTCAGCAGTTGACGTTCAAATAACGATTCCAAGAACCCACTGCAATAACAAGCACAAAGATTTTAGTACAATATTGGCTCTTCCTGAATGTATTACTTTGAAACAGATGGAGCGTGGCTTGAAGATAAACTTATTATTGAAGGAAATGTTTATACCTCTCTATTGTCAACTACTTGCTTGTGCTTTTTGGCTTCAGTCCCCCAATGTACACAGTGTACATAGATGTAATTGTATAGTTTTTATACAATACCTATATCATAGCACAATTTTTAGTAATTCAAGAATATATTTGGTGTCTCTAAAAGTGAGATAGTTTAGGTAAAGGAACTTGAAAAAGGGTTCAACCATTCCAGAATATGACAAAGGAGAAACAAAACTTTGGGAAGGAATGGAGGATCTTTTTTCTTGGTACCCGTCAAATGTAAAGGCAGATTCCAAGAACAATTCCATCTGTGAAGAGAGGTGATCTGAGGATTCTCTGAAGAGCTTCCCAGGAGGGAACACAACAGTAAAGTACTGTTAAAGAACAGATTTTTCACTCTGCTTGTGAGTCTTCCAGGACTTATCAGGAGCAATCACATATAGTCATCTTGTGAGCTCTAAACCTGTACTCCTCTTACAACTGCATTTGCTGCCAGTAATATTGCTGGCCTTTTTCGTGCTGCCCAGAGCAGTATTCACAAGTCTCTACTACTTTGTAAATCAGATCATGAGGAAAAGAAGTATTTCACTGGCTTTTTTTTTTTTTTTTATTTCCAGAACACAGGTGGTGAAGTTGTTTTCCATGTTAATAGGAGTTCTAATTCACTGTCATACTAGCACTGGCCAATATTTATTTTAACCTGATCTAGAAAACTCTGAGCCAACAACTGTTTGTATATTTTATGAATTCTTGTTTATATGTGGCTTTTGTAGTTTGTATATGATTTTGTTAGTGAAATTTACCTTTTGTGAGTGAAAACACATCAGTTGGCAGCAATTAAACCATTTCAATTATGTCAGTATTACACAAGCCTTGTGGAAACCCTGTGTTCATAGAGAAATTTCTAAGCTGTTTTCTTTCTTGTCACTGTCATGAAAGTTCACAAAAAGGTCAGTGTTCTAAATAACTTCTCATGAAAGGCCTTGAAAGTTCTGAATTGTAAATCCCAAACTCTTCTCCTAAACTCCAGGACTAGAAAAATTATATATAATGCAATTTCTGATGAATACATACCAAAAGTCAATGTCTTGCAGTTGGCTGTTCAGGAATACTGACTTCTCTCTGTTGCTTGAATAGCTATGAGTAACAATAAATGTTTTTTGGAAAACAACAAAAGGAGTAAAAAGAAAAAAAGATGATCATCACTAACAAGATGATGCATTAAGATGTTTCATTTTCTCTGGGTGACACTTTTTTTGGTAATGCAGCTGCCTGAACATGTAGATATACAGCTGATTGTTCTTGACAAGGTGGAATGTGTTTTTTTCCTGCATCTGCTAGTGCTTTCCTAACACATAGGTCCAGCTTCTAGCCCTTCTTCCATCCAGCCCTGGCTGTATCCAGCTTTCACATCGTACTTTCTGTCTGACAGAAAGTTGATTCTTCACATGTACATTCTTGCCTCTATACCCAGTGTTTATCAGGAAATAAATATATGTGTGAATAATCTCCTTTCACCTCTTGCCCTCCAAGAAAGAGACAAATAATTTGAATTTATGCATGTAAGCTTTTAACAATTTCCATGCACCCCAATTGTCTTGCTTCAGCAGGATGACGATTTCATACATGGTTACATAACATCAAGCCACTTCTATCAAAAAAAGTCTTAGAAATTGTACTCCTGGTCTAAGTGTGCTGAGTGGCCTATTTAGGAATAAAACCTAGGGTTGTGAGGCTTCTGTGAAATTCTAGCTATTGTTTTATCTGTTGATGTTTACTGATTAGCACAACATCTTTAGTTAGCCTCAAAACACCCAAGATTGACAGAGGAAGTGAATTTTCATGAGTGCTGCAGGAGAGGAAAGAAGAAGATGTAGTTTCTTGGTGGAAAAGTCTATGTTCCAAAGGCTAGAATAAAAGCAATAACAGAATTGCTTGCAAATGAAGTCCTTTCCTTCTCTTCCAGTTCCCCTGTTGTGCCAATCTTAGCTAGAACACTCCATATCCTAAGACGAATATTGACATTATGGGATTAAAATAGGGAACTGGATTTGTTCTTTAGTTAGGTCTTCAAACAAATAGAGTTTAAGTGTTAGATTGCTGTCTTTAATGTGGCACATGACTATAGACTTTCTTCAAGACCTTGTTTCAGGACTTGAAAGTTTTTTTTTTTTTTTTTTTTTTTTTTGGCTCAGGACCGCCCCCTTTCCTATATTACGATTCTTTGGAATTATCTCCTAAGGACAGACTATCTTATCCCTATAAACAAAAATGTTTTTGTAGTAACTGACAGTCCCGGTCAAACAAACCATTTGCCACTTGAAAATGTAAAGCTGACTGGACCTCAAAGCAGAAGGTAGCCAGGTTTATTGTCTATTAAGTTTACTCTGAACTTACAATTTCATCCATCTGCAGTTTCAGAGGCATCATGTTGAGATATATTTTCTCTTATTAAATTACTTACCCCTTTCTTTAAAGGTAGATAATATATTTTATTGCATGCATTTTTAGGATCTAAAGTGCTAACATGTATAGAGTTCAGTAATTGCCAGGTACTCTGTTGTGAGGGCACAAAAACCTGCTCCTTAAAGAGAATAATCATTAAAATACTTTATTAAAAACAATTCTCTGGGAGTGATGCTAGTTAAAAAATCTGGAATCACTCTAATAGACATTGAAAAGTAAGATTAAATTAACCAAATAGAGTAATGACTGGATTAAAGACACAGGAAGTGCTGCTGAGCCTATAAAGATGCTGTTGGGAGACATCATACCGAAAACTGAAATGAATAGTAACGAATGTCAATTCTGACCCTTTTGTTAAAGGGAAATTGATGTTAGGATCTGCTCTTAGTAATATAAGATGAAAGTATGGATATTGAAGTGAATAACTGCAAATATGCTAAATTTATTATAATTTTTTAATGTCCAATATCCTAATCAGAACATGGATAGGTTGCCATGAAAACAAAATGAAGAAAAAAACCTCTTTTGAATAATGAGACTTGTTGAAGCCAAACAAATATTTTCTCATCAGGCATCAGTTATTTATGTTTCAGTTACTGTCATATGGGTACCTGTTGTGGCTGCATCTGATAATTACTACAGTACAAAAGTTTCTGTACCCAGCTGATGCCCTCTTTAAGCTACATGTTTTCTCTTGTCATCCAGATCCAATCTTTTTCACTGAATCGTGATTACTTTTTTGCAGATGTTGTAGTTTTATTCTCTTTTTCACTAATGAGCCACTAAAGTAAGCTGCTGCATATATGAGAGGCTCAATCTTGAAATATTTGTTAAAAAGGATATCTAAAACTCCCATATATTTGAGCATGGAAAGCACTTCAGTGCTGCAATTTGAATTCCTTGTGTCCCATGACTGATGTGAAGAGAAAGAGAAAACTTCATTTACTCAGAGGTGGATATATAAGGAAATATTTTTAAGAAACTAAGCTTTAGCTTTTTTTATGCTGAAATATTTTACTTCTAACTAATCTGCCAAAGCACAAAAAGCTCTCAACATGACTTTCCTTTTTTTGTATCAAGAGCGTGTTTATAGTAAAAGATAGTTCTGTATGGGGAAGTAGCTAAAATCTTTATTATGCTGAAGACCATTACAGACAATATGGTGACACATTTATCAATCAAACCAGAAATTGGCACTGCATGATTAAATTATCTAATTTATATTAATGTGCAATCCTGTGTAACTGATATATAACATTTAAGGTTTTTAGAGTCTTCCAGGTTTCCCTTTTTTTTTTTTTTTTTTTAATACTGTTGGTTTGACTTTGGTTTGTTTTTTGGGAGTTTGTAGGTTTGTAATAAAGATCAATCTATTAAAGTTTAGGAAAATAATAGAATGTATTGATAGAATGCTGATAGGCTGCAATGTAATCAAGACTATTTAAATCTTGTCAGCAAAAACAGAAACTGGAAGAGAAAGTAATGCAAGAAAACAGAAGGCACAAGTCTATGTCTGTTAGCATAAATTTCCATAGGCTACTCATTCAGTGGACATGTGAGTTTATATTAGCGATGTATAGCCCCAAAGTACAGAGTTATTTTGTTATTTTTGTGATAATCTGTAATGTACTTCTCTGCTGAGATTACGTTAAAATTCTCAGCATTTAATGATCATAGAATCAGAGAATGGTAGGGATTGGAAGGGACCTTTAGAAATCATCTAGTTCAACACCGCTGCTCAAGCAGGTTCACCTAGATCAGGTCGCATAGGAATATGTCCAGGCGGGTCTTGAAGACCTCCAAGGAAGGAGGCTCCATAACTCCTTTCGGCAGCCTGTGCCACTGCTCCATCACCCTCACAGTGAAATGGTTTTTCTTTATATTTAAGTGAAACTTTTTGTGTTCCAGCTTCATCTCATTACCCCTTGTCCTGTTGCTAGCTACAATAGAAAAAAGGGGTGCCCTAACCTCCTGACACCCACCATTTAGACGTTTGTAAATATTAATAAGATTCCCCCTCAGTCTCCTCTTCTCTAGACTAAACAGCCTCAGTTTCCGCAGCCTTTCCTCATATGAAAGGTGTTCCTGTCCCCTGGTCATCTTGGTGGCCCTGCGCTGGACTCTCTCCAGAAGTTCTCAGTCCCTCTTGAGCTGAGCAGCCCAGAATGATCCTTTGAATGAAATCACAGTACATTAAAGTATGTACTTGTGCATTTGCACACGTATGCATTTTTCTGTATATATTTATCTGCATTATATTTCTTTTTCTGAGAGTGTTCTAACATCTAAAGAAAGAAAAAACTGAAAGCCATTAGAATCAAAGCATAATAGCAATTTTTAGTGCGCAGCAGGACTTTAAAGAAATTAAATATATATTATATATATTCCAAGCAAAAATCTGTGTCTTTTATGTCTCCGGAGCTGTTAAATAGCTGAAAAAAAAGCTGAAGTATATAAAAATTCAGATGTGAAAACCCAGTTCTTCCACATGCATCATGAATCTAACAATTTTTTTTGACGTTGTACAGAATTTACAGAATTGCAACCAAATATGCCTTTGATATAACAGATACTAATAAAAACTGTAATGAAGTAGTGCAAGTATGCTGCATGCTTTAATTTCAGGTTAATTTAATATATCCTGTTTATTACTCCAGTCCCAAATTTCATACACTATCAAGCATTATAAAACACTGGTACCTGCAAAATCGCCTGAATCTTTTTTTTTACTTCCTCTTTTTTGGTAGACTTTAGTGTGCTCATATACCAGAGCTGCTGTAAGTACACGAAGAGTTTTGCCTTGTGTGCTTCCCCTTCCCTGGGAGACATAATTGGATTGTTTTCTTTCGTTTACAGTAATATTGCAGAAACTTCTCATTATCTAACTATTATATTCCACTTATCATTTTTTAAAATAGATTTTTCTTTAATTAATGCTAAATCTCCAGATAGTTTTTTCCCTTTCTTTTACCATTATTCACTCTTTATGTTTTTAATCTGTTTTTCTATCTCTTTTTATTACTTGTGGGATTTAATGATTGTATTTGGTCGACTTATTTTGTCTTTATCTCACTTGTCCAGTATTCCTGTTGGTTTCAGCTTGCTCAACATTTTTGCATAGAAACTGCAACATAAATTAAAATGAATTAAAACATAAATTAAAATAGCTTGACTGCAGTGTATAGTTGAATTTTGACTCTTTTCTGAATTACAACAGTATAAATAAGTGTGCAGTCCTTTTGGTCACCTGCATTATACATTTTGCATATATTTAAGGTCCACACATTTATCCTTTTGTGATGGAATCTGTCCTTATTGCTCTTATTGTTCTATTAATTAAATGGCTTTACTCATCAGTATTGAGGTGTACCTGACATATACTGAAAGCTTTAGGTTATTTTTTCTAAGAGTCTGTTTCTTTCATCCATTTATTTTTATGTTGTTGTTTTATTCAATGACAAAACAACTTTATTTTTCTTCCTCTTCTTTCTTTGTTTTGTGACAGTTTTATATTGATAAGGTGCACCATTCTACAGACAAGTTGGTTACTTGCACATTATTTGTATATGACAAAAATATTGAGGAGCTTAAAATTATTTTTCATTTAACTGTTGCTGAAGTAGATAGTAGCAAATGCCATATTCTCCAGTACATATTACTACCACAGAATGACAAGAGAAAGCCAAATCAGTAAACAAAATTCACATACTATCACGATTTCCAAATAAAAATATGGTTTTTTGTGCTGCAAATGTAAGGATCTCTCTTTAATTTGAACAGCTAGTTGGATCATTCTCTAGAAACCAAACATTCCATAATGTTTAGTTAATTACAGTAAATCTCTTGTTGACATCTATTCACCTCAGTATTTTCTGCCACTCTGAGGATGTCAGAGTTTACTTACCTCTTAGTGTTAGTAGAAGGATGAGGGAGAAGTGGGGGTGTGCATCTTACCTATATCACTCCAACTATAAATTGGTTTTCACTATCTCTTTTTGCAGCAGGAAATATTGCTTTGGTATCTGTGTTGGTTAATAGTTTTTTATTTAGTCTTAAAACCTGTAAAAATGTAGATATCAAAACTTCACATACTTGACACTTTAATTTTTTTTTCTCTGACAGTTTTTCATCAGACAAAGTATTTGTGTTTATTTAATGGAATGGCAATTTAAATAAGATAATTTTATGGTTTTTACTACTAGAGTTTTGCTCTGTGCCCCGCAGGCTGCTGCACTTGCAATGTGATAGATTTAGCAGCAAGTTGCTGCAGTGGGGCTGACTCATTCATATTTTGAAGAGTTTGCATGGGGTTAAAATAGATTTTGACACTAGATTTTGTTAAATGAGCCACCTAGTGTTAAGGAGTGTGTCTGAGTGTAATAGTATCTCACTCCAAAAAGATACTCCAAATAGCTTTTGACAATACAGTAAGACAAAGTTTGTTCAAGGAGACACAATTATGTTGAGGAGTGGAAAGATGAAGGGTGATTTGCAAGTAAGTTAGCAATGAGAAATGCAATATAACTCCATTCCATACAGAGCCTAAGAAATGTTTATCTACTACAAAGTCAATCAGGCAAAATATTTTAAATGCACTTAAACTAGTCCAGATCCCTTGGACCTCACCATCATTGTGAATTTGCTGGTCAAATAGCTACTGAAGAGTTGCTCATATATGTCATATATTATCAAGACAAAGGCTGATGCAAGTCCTGATCAGAGATAAAGCTTTACTCTAAGCTTCTTTTAAACACATTCTCAAATCCTAGTTTAAAAGCTTTTCTTTGTAGGGATAAGCTTAAGTACTTTATGTGTCTTTATGTGTCTTTAATGAAGGGCTGTTTCTTAGACATTCCATTTTTAAAAAAAAACATGTATTTCTTCTTTATTCTGAAACACTAGTGAAATTATTGTTTTCTGTCAGTATTCTGATCATTGACTTCAAAGTGGTTTGTTTCTGAGGCTTGAAGATGTAATACTGTATGCGTTTTGTGAAACTAATATGTAACTAAACCTCAGATTGCCCTTATGATCTCTCTTTTCTAACTGTACTTTCTTCTGAAGGGCTTCCAAGTGATGCACATCTAAGTTTATATTGAACACATTTGTTAGTTCCTTAGTTTTCACTAATTCTGGCCTTTTGTACACTAAGTCTTGTCATTAATTAAAATATTAAAATCTGATTTAAAAAAAAAAGATCTTTTTTTTCCCTTTGTGGTCAGTGCTTCACTCACTGTTGGTTCCTGAGGCTTTTAGGCACCACAGGCACACTCTATAAGAAAGTTTTTAGAATAATTATTTAATGGGGAGCATTAACTAGCTGTAAAAGAACAGCAGATTTAGAACTTACTAAGATTTTTAGGAAGCCTTCACATCTTGAGCTACACAGAGAAAACAAGCAAGACAAACTGGGGCAAGAAAGATATTAGAAAGCCCAATAAATTTACATGTAGAACCTATTCACTGTAAAGTTTAGCATTTGTTACAGAAACAAGGAGTTACACATTTAAAAGGTGCTGAGCACTAGTGAATTCCTGTGTTAATGCTGGGAGCTGCACAACACAGACCCAAACTAAATGCTAGCTAAATCTCTGTGCTATTGTTTTCTAATTATTCACATGTAGGAAATCAATAGGAAATACTTCGCAGTAGCTGACCATCTGGTTACCTGCAGGTGGCTGATAGAAAATGTAATAGGGGACTTCAAATGGGAGGCATGTATTCTGAATTTGTAGCACACCAGTCACTGTCTCATAAAACAAAAAATATAAAGATGGCCTAAATAGAAGTTTACAAGCTTTAATCACAACTTTGAAAATCTATATTAATCCATTGAATAAAATGAAATATGTATTTAGTTGTGTAATTTCTCTTTTTATTCTAATAGAAGAAAATTGACGTTTTTAAGGACGGTGTATATGGACTATAGGTAGAATTATATCTGCTTTTGTAATATATTTTATTTGTAATGGTGTTTAGTAGCATTTTGAAGGTTACATGTGAAAACATAGCCAGTTAGTAAGACTAGAAATGTCCTATAAATGAGATTTACTGTAGCATACTTCATTTATATCAATTTGCACACTGCACTCTGTTATTTTAAAAAGTTTTCTTTCTTACAATGACAATTAAAAAACCACCTGATAGTGATGTAACAGGTAAGAGAAGCATAGTAAAGCTCTGCTACTATCGTTTATGCAAGTGCATCAAAGGGAGGCTTTGGATTATGATGAATTGTTTAACAATTGAAAGAGCATCACATATTTCAGGGAGAATATATTTCTTGATTTGTAATTAAGTTATAAGAAAAATAGTGCGAGTCCTTACTGCACTGAACAAAGAGCATACACATTCATTTAAATCACTTAATCCAGCTTTTTAAAGGTGTAGTTCAGGACTGTGTTCTTTTTGTGTTTGCAGTTAGAAGGTGGAACAGATGTGCAAGGCTTAGGTTAAAATTAAACGGATTTTTTTTATAGTTATTGTTCATACATAGAAAAGAGTTTATCCGCTGATTTGGATATTTATTCTATTTGAATGTATTAAAGATGTGTAGGATTATAAAGGATTTCTTTTGTCAGCATATGATTGTTCTAAAGTGATTTACTGAAATTTCTACTTGAAATTATTATTGTAATATTAAACTGGAATTCTGCTGATCAATTCTGGTATAATGAATGATTCACAAATGCTGTTAAAGAATATTTAGGATTCTCACAGTTAGATCATTTATGTGCCCAAGGTAAATCATGCCAATGTTCTTCAGAAAGGATATTTTTTCCCTGAAGATTTGCCATAAAACTGCATTTCTTGTAGTTGCTTTGATGGAACTGGAACTCTTAATATGCCCAAGATACGATTATACAAATTCACTAGGTAAAAGAGAAAAGAAGTCACACTTTTCAAGTAAATTTTTTCCAAAACTGTGAAGTAAATAAAAGAATTATTTTGGTTGTGAAGTGAGAGGAACATATTACTAGTTGCTATTGAAATTCGAAAGGAATTGGCTGTATCTAATGAAAAGGTTTGTTTTTTTATCACCTATTTGCTGGTAGAATAGGCTACCAAAGGCTAAAATACCATGCCCATACATTCACCATTGCCCTCCCACTATTTTTTTAATTGGGTCTTTATTATTTTGCTTTCAAAAAACAGAATACTTGTTTTGCACAAGTACTTTGTATGGCTTGAATTGCAGGCAGTAATCATATATTCCACATATGCTATGGAAATGTGCAATTTTCTTTGTTTTCTTTAAAATAGAAAGATGTTATACTTTATAATTATTAAACATTGTCCATAGAATAAAGTCTGTAAGAACTAGAACTGCCAGAAAGAAAAGGCTACAGTCTTTGCATGCAATATAAATGTAAATTTTTATCCTAAATGTAGACATATATGCTCATATACATTTAAAGAAACTTGCTCTTTGAAACCTTCGTCAGCATCAAATAACTGTCATGTCATAAATAACAGAAGGTCACTAATCTTAACTTAAAACAGTTGAGGACAACAAACACAGCATTAGCTATGGAAAGGATTGAGCTGGAAGCAACTCCTTGAAAACTGAGAAGTCTGTGTATTAATGAATGGCGATTGTGATTAACATAGCCCCAGACATAGTTTTATAATGGCAAGGATTGAAAGCATTTTGCCACTGACAAAAACTACTTTTAAAGATCCTAATGCTATTTATAATTATTTATAATAATTATTATAATACTATATATAATAATATATATTATATTCAAATTTACATGATTTAAGAAGCAAGGAAGAAACTTGCCTGACACAATTATTCTGAATTATACCTATGAAATCATGCCAGACAGTACTTTTGAATATGCTCACTGAGTATTCTCTCTTTGCTTATACCTTTTGTTCATACAGTCTCTTCTCCTTGTTCATCAATGTTACCTACAGATTCTCAGTGCTTAAGTTTTGTATGTGTATGATATCCAACTGGGGGCTGAATTCTACTACCTTTATTCATTTGGAGCCATCTCTTGAAGTAAAGTTGAACTAAAGTAATCAACTTTTACAAGATCTCACCCTGAAGCCAAAGCATTTGGATTGACCGGGATAGTAGCTTAACTTTGAAGCATTTAAATAAATCCTTTGAAGTTTGCACAGTATTATTAGTGGTATATAAAATCCTTCAAAGCCATTTTGTTGACATAGATTTGAGACTTCTAGAGAGATACTAAATTGGCATCAGTGAAACTACTGTCACCGTGGGAGANTCTTTGTTTTCTTTAAAATAGAAAGATGTTATACTTTATAATTATTAAACATTGTCCATAGAATAAAGTCTGTAAGAACTAGAACTGCCAGAAAGAAAAGGCTACAGTCTTTGCATGCAATATAAATGTAAATTTTTATCCTAAATGTAGACATATATGCTCATATACATTTAAAGAAACTTGCTCTTTGAAACCTTCGTCAGCATCAAATAACTGTCATGTCATAAATAACAGAAGGTCACTAATCTTAACTTAAAACAGTTGAGGATAACAAACACAGCATTAGCTATGGAAAGGATTGAGCTGGAAGCAACTCCTTGAAAACTGAGAAGTCTGTGTATTAATGAATGGCGATTGTGATTAACATAGCCCCAGACATAGTTTTATAATGGCAAGGATTGAAAGCATTTTGCCACTGACAAAAACTACTTTTAAAGATCCTAATGCTATTTATAATTATTTATAATAATTATTATAATACTATATATAATAATATATATTATATTCAAATTTACATGATTTAAGAAGCAAGGAAGAAACTTGCCTGACACAATTATTCTGAATTATACCTATGAAATCATGCCAGACAGTACTTTTGAATATGCTCACTGAGTATTCTCTCTTTGCTTATACCTTTTGTTCATACAGTCTCTTCTCCTTGTTCATCAATGTTACCTACAGATTCTCAGTGCTTAAGTTTTGTATGTGTATGATATCCAACTGGGGGCTGAATTCTACTACCTTTATTCATTTGGAGCCATCTCTTGAAGTAAAGTTGAACTAAAGTAATCAACTTTTACAAGATCTCACCCTGAAGCCAAAGCATTTGGATTGACCGGGATAGTAGCTTAACTTTGAAGCATTTAAATAAATCCTTTGAAGTTTGCACAGTATTATTAGTGGTATATAAAATCCTTCAAAGCCATTTTGTTGACATAGATTTGAGACTTCTAGAGAGATACTAAATTGGCATCAGTGAAACTACTGTCACCGTGGGAGAAGTGTTGTCATGGTTTGGCCCAGCTAACACAGCAGCACCACTACAGTCTCTCGCTCGGTGCCCCCATTCTCCCCCACCCTCATTAGGATAGTGGAGACCCCAGCGAAATGGGAGTAAAAAGATAAGCAAGGTTGTTGTGGATTAAGACAAGGACAGAGAG
>WBNH01007680.1:0-14730 GCA_013401255.1 Urocolius indicus | reverse complement strand
CCAGCTGTATCAAAATGAGTCTTTGCTGCTGATGCGGAGTCTTTAAAGACATGAAAATAAATCTCAGTTTAACCAGTTCTCTCCATAGAATGCAGGGGAGTCTCTGCTCTGGTACACCTTCTCCTCTCTTTCATCACTGACCTTGGAGTCCGCGTGGTTGTTTCTGTCCCTGTTTCTACTCCTTGCACCACCACCAGCCAGAAGAAGAAAGGGACAGAAGAAGGAAGAAGCAGGAAGAAGATGAGGGAAAGCAGACTTCTCTTCCGGCTTCTTCTTAAAAGTGATCATGGAGGCGTCTAATTGGCTCAGCCCCACAAGTGGGTCTGGCTCAGAGCTGGGGAGAGTTGCCAACAACTTCTTAGGGGCGCCATCTTTACAGCCCCAGCCCCCTTACCAGAAAAGGCTGTCATGTCAAACCATGACAAGTGTACATGAATAACACTGTCGGAGTCCATCCCTATTTGAACTTGTAAATATAATCACAAATGCTATGCCAAATGAAGTAACTAAGAAACAATAATGTCCTTCCCAATCAATGATATTTAGCAGCTGCAGAATGAACGGGAAATTTCTGCAGCATTAATCATACTTTTTGCCCTCTGGGGAGCTCATCATTCAAGGACTGACCCCGCGTCTGGCTTTCTATGAAGCGTGATTTCGTTAATTAAATACCAGCCTCTTGAATGTGCTAGGCTCTTCAAATTAGCCCATTAGCAGTTAAAAATTAGTTTAATTAAACCCAGCATCCTCACTTAAATTAAGACAGTGTTTGTTATTTCTTTATAGCCCTTTTTGTTTCTATAAATACACATTTCCCAGCTGTTTTAAAATAACATGTTGCAAAGGCTGTCCTGGCTTCTCCAGACAAATTCTGCCATTCTTACTCATGGTGAAAACCTTCCCTGCCTGAACCAATTCCTTCAGCTAAAGAGAGCTGCTTGTCTACCCTATGGAGTTGAAGTGGCAGAATGGGATCCTGGCTGAAATTATGCTTTATAAATGTTCACAACATAGAGTTTTGGTGGGTGGGATTGTTAAATTATTTGGGTGAAAAATTTGATTGACAAGAGTTCCTACAGAAAGCATAATCTACAGAACCCCTTCCTGCTTGATGCAAGGACACCTTGGCCCACCAGAAGGACAGGCACATGTGCATCAATAAAAGAAATGATAAGGTCAATAGTCATTAGTATTGTAAGTAGTCTCTGAAAGAGAATACAGATGTTTGGAAGAGTAAGACTGAAAAAGGCAAGGTTTGTGTTCACGTTTTGTGTTCACATTTTTTCTTAAAAAATGCAATCAAAATAAAAGTCTAAACCCTTCAGATGTGATAGGTTAAAGTTGCTCTGTCACCCTGCTATCTGATTTATTTGAATGTGTAGGTAGAGTTTAGGGGCACGTGGGTTGTTGTGTGATGGAACTCTTCTTTGAAGAGGATTTGAATATGCAGTAGCTAGCATTTAAAAACTGACAGATTTTGCATAGCAATTCTTAGAAGCTTGAGTGTGATAAATAACCTAGCTACGATTTGAAATGAGCTTTTTTTTTTTAAAGCAGAATTTCTGTCAATACAGATACTGCTATTTTAGCCTTATTCATCAAAAGTACTCTCCTTTAAAAATGGACAAAATTATGCAATTAAAGTTTTCCAAAATCCTGCAGTTACTTGTATAGAAATCAGGGGGAATGGTGTGGAGCTAGTAAGCAAGCCTAGAATACAAGTAAACCATTAGTAATGAGAGATGGTTATGAGAAACACAGTCATGCCTTTCAAAAAACACTGTACATAGACATCACTTCATAAATATTTTATTGATGCTCCTCTTCACCAAAGTATAGGCCTCCACCAAAAAACTTAGTGTCTAATACTAGGTCTCAGAGCTGTACCCTTTCAGTTAGTGTGAGTTCTATCAATCATTACAGGCTAGACCAGGCTGTATTTGGACAAGTGCAGTCACAAGAACAAGTCCAGTTAATCTGTTTTGCAGAGACTGAGTAGAAAATGACTGAGAAGTATAATAATTTGTATGAAACAACAAAATATGAAAGATCAGGGTGTAGACAGAAATTTTTTTCTTCCCCTTTTCTAAACACTTCATACATTTATGCATGTTCAAGACTGACCACAAATTGGGAACACTTCTAATACCAAAATTAGCACCTGTGATAAATTGCTAAGAAGTTCTAGGAGCTGTCTGGTACTTTTGAAAAAAATTGATAAGCCAATACAGTTGGCACTACAATATAAAGAAATAAACCAAACATTTAGAAAACTTATGCCTTAGAGATTCTGTAGTGTGCCTAGTCTACCTTGTTGCCAGAGAATACTTGATCCATGGAATAGAGACAAGGGTATGGGAAAATCATATTGAAATATGATGGATATAAGTGTTTTGTTCATAAATAATGAGTCGTTTTAACATAATTACATTGCCACTGCCTTACTTCTTTGGCTCACGTTTGGTACATAGTGCTTTCTTTTTAAATGGGTTTTACAACTTGCAGTAAATCTTCAAGTAACATAAGTGGTGAATAATGGATTCTCAGTGATTCAGCAATTGAAAACGTGTAAGCTAGTTTAAAAATGCAGGCCTAGGGTGTATTATGCATAAAGTTTTTTAGTCTCTTCTTGGTATGTACAACATTTTAATTCTAGTATGAAAATTAATTTTAAGTTAGACTATCATGGATATTTTTAGAAATGCTCTACCACCCACACAGTCTTCCATCTGGGTTTATTTTGTTTCTTTGTGTTTATGGGGAGAAAATATTTGTTGAGGTTGTGTAATTCCAAGAACTGTGCTAACTGCTGGAATGGTTTATTTGCATTGTATCTTAGGATTTTATTAAGACTTTAGTTTTGGTCATATATAAACACAAAAAATAATGCTGTAGTAACTAAGATAAACATTCTTCCAGGAGTAAGACTTACAGAGTCAGCAAGTTTGTTATCCAGAATAAAGAGTACTAATAGAAACATACTGCATGATAATCTAATTTCATGGCTATTACCTGTTACATTTGTGTGTCAGTATCAGTAATAGAAACAACAGCTGAAACTTTTGCAACGCCTTGAGAAAGCATTAGGTTAATCATCCCCATGGCAGCATACATGAGGTATGTGTTGTTGGTAGTAAAACTAAGATAGTAAAAAAGACATGCATTAACTGCCAGCAAATCTGTTAAAACTTGAAGTTTGAAACACAGTCTTCCTGATGATAAAGTTGATCTGTATATGCACCACCACTGAAGAAAAAGAGAAGACATATCAGTGACATGGAAGAATATCAATTCAAACATGAATTTACACTTGAATCATATGTGTCTAGACATGTGTTCTGGTAATTTTTCTCTTTGCTGAGTAATAATTCAAATCTTTAGACACCTAGTGCACACAGGAGTTGCCTTGTCTTTTAGATAACAGATGAGAATATCATGAGTGTTGAAGGGAATAACTGGTAAAGCTACTTTGATTCTTTAAACAAGGAAAGCATACTACATGTTTCTGTAGCATGCAACACCATACTCCTTCCCTTTTCAGTCACACTTAAAGTATTCTGAGGGAAAACAACATAGGATTCCAGAGGTACAAGGGCTCTAACAGCTTTCTTGCTTTTCTGCTTCTCAATGTTGTGTATTATAGACTTTTACACTTGGTACAGGGGAGTGCTATAAACTGACTTTGTATACAGAAACATTTCTATAATTCTGAAGTGTTTAGGACTGACAGTCTATCATATCAATATTATCATTAAACCATCTTGTTCAATAATCTCATCTGTAGTAGCTACTTGGATGTCTCTAAGATTAAAGATCTTGTACTTAATTTCAGTTTATTCTTTTCTCTTTTACTTGCTTTTTTTATTTTACCCACACTGCTTAACCAGACACACAGGAATGCTCATCTATTTCTGTTGGACAGATTGGAAAACTCAGAAAGATTGCATTTAGGGGGCTGATTCTTTTTTTATGCCACAACACTTGTTCAAATGTACAAAAAACCTTTCATAAAACAGTCTCCAATTTAGTTTTTTCTTTTTTTTTTTTATGGCATGGATTCTGAAGACAGAGAAACTGAGATCAAAACAAATGAAATCGCTCATATATTAGAACAATGAAAACACATTGTCATTCTGTTCCTCAAATCTCTTGTTATTGATATTCACAAATACTTGTGTTACATCTGGCGTTATGTTTCCCTTCCTTTCTTCCTAAAAATTGTCTTTATTTTCATTCTCTCCTTTATTCCCTTTCCCTGCCACCAGCCCTTTTGGGGGGGAACTTTTTTTGGTTTTGTTCTCTTACCTGCTTTATGATTCTTCATCTGATTCTCTTCACCTATTTTTTTTTGTCCGTTTAGCAGATGTTTCCTTCCTGTGCCCAAACTCTGGTTGCTTCTCCTTTCCATTTTTCATTTGTTTTCTCTCTCTCCTGCTTGCAGACAGATGGGGGACGGGCTGCTTGGCGCTGAAAATGTTATGGAGAGGTTTAGTTCCCATCCTGCTATGAGAACAGGCTGTTCCTGTGATATTTCTTTGCAAATAGAAGGAGAACGCTCTGAAGTACCAAATGGCACCTTTCTGAGACTGCTCTGTTTTCATGACATTCTGTATAGCCCTCAAAGACGTTTGTGCAAAAATTTGATATATGGATGGCAGCCTCATTTGAATCCTTTTGTCTTCCACACTTTTACTAGTGTCATCTACCATGTACTTGATCTATTCAGCACTTTTTTTTTGAGTGATGCATTGAAAGACAAAGGTGAAAGAGTAGCTAGCTTGTACTCGTCCAGTATAATCCCAAAGTTCTCAAAACACAAAATGTTCTTTTTTGTGAGAAAGAATACTTACTGTATATGTTGAATTGAAACATTTTCTAAGCAAACATGAGAAGCTCATCTCATATGCTGTTTTTATCTGAGCAGCCTGTCACTACAGCCATAGTATTAATGTGCATCATTGCACTCAGAAATGTACTATGGAAAATTTCTGCCACTTTTTAGATAGTAGATAAAAAATACATGGATTTCATTTATTTAAGTTCATATGAGCTTGGTTTGAAAACTAAAATGAAATTCCATTCCAAAATTCTTGTTCACAGTTACAATTGATTTTTCCAACTGAAAAGGTACTGGTAGAGAGCCTTCACCTAGGAGGATTGCTGCAGCTATTTGTATCTCAGTGATTACCCAGTTCTAACCTCCTGTGTTTTGGAAATAAGGTCTTATCTCTCATTAAAATACTGATTAAGAAATTTTGCCAAAACATCCTTTCCTGAAGGAAAAATTCAAAAGAATCACTCTGCAAACAGTATCACCTTGACTCTATGAGCATCTTAAACCTTTTTGCTGATATTAAAAGATTGTCTTTATATGACCTTGAAGGAGTTGAAGTTCAATAAATTAAAAGCCTTTATAGTTCTAATGGACTGCAGTACTCTAAAGCCAAGAATCATTATATTATTTGCATTTCATTTAATCATTCAGTGGTAATTTTCTGTTCAGGATGGGGTTTGAAATATTGAGGTCTGAATTTACTTTGTCAAAATAATTGGTTGAATTGGGAAATAAGTAAGGAGAATTTGTCATCTAGTGTTGCATGACTCATTTAACTTGTCATCTTTGCAATTGTCATATGTGTAATTTTGAAAACAATATTGTAAGACAGTACTTTGAGGCAGTTCTGTAGTTAGGAGCTTGGAAAGTCAAAAGAGAATCCTTGCTTCTTTCTGCTGCAGCAAATTAGTTTGGACAGACCTTGATAGATATATGTTACAGAGAGCTGACATTCGGTATCTGAAACAATTTTTTATTCTCTTTGCAAACACTGCCAATCATTTTAAATTTCCCTATAATATTTTATACATAAACATACACACACACACACACACACGTAAAGTAGAAAATAGAGCCTTAAATCCCTTAGGAAATTTTTGAATTCCTGAGGAAATGTGATTTTGAAGTTTTGTATCTCTATTTGATAAAGATTAAAAATATTTTACCTCAGTAATTCAGGGGCTTAACCTTTGAGCTTATGTTATTTTCAATGAGTTGGGTGGTTTCTATTTGCAAAGGAAAAATCTTTTGAAATTCTAAGCCTTCAGGATCTAAGCACACGTATGGCTAATTGGCTATACAAAAAACTCATGTCTGTATTTTTCTTTTATAATCCATGTGAATCTATTCTACTTTTGTAATTGGCCAAGACTACAAAATATTTGGTATGATGTTATGACCTAACTACAGTGACTTCCCTAATTGCATTTTGATATGGAGAATACTCAAATATGGACCGTCATATTTATCACACAGAAAACATTGTGTGATGTTTCCCTATTTGTTGTATTTTCTTTTAAATGGTTCCACTAATTAAAGAAGAGCAGGGAAGATTCAGTCTGCTATGGAACAGTCTAAGATGAGGAAAGAAAGAAAGAAAGAAAGATTTGTGTTGAATGAATGAAACAATGATAGAAAAAAAGTAATGTTTTATTGAGTTTACGATTAGTTATGTAAATATGTCATACTCCTAAAACTTGTATGTGCTGTTTCAATAGTTTACTTTGTGAATTGCTTTAAAGGATAGTGATACAGATAGAAAGTATTTGCAGTATCTTTTTTTCTCTTTATGTTTGAAGTGAGTCTGATACTGGTCTAGTGAACTACTATTCAATTATCTAAACAATGTGTTAGTTTTTTTAACCATGTCAGAATTCTATGGACTAAGAGCTTTTCATGTCTTTTGTATTAATAATCTAGACTTTGACTTTATAGTGAATAGTCATGAATATGACTAAAAAAAAAGTTTATATAAAATTTCCTGTTTTCATTGTTCCAGTCTAAAAGTCTGCTCTAAAACAACCATCATTCTCCCTTCTACTGGCTGATATTTCTAAACAGTTTCTCATTTGAAATCAGAAAGGGCTTATACGATCTCATTTTTCATTGTATATTTCTTAATACTAGTATGTTTCTTCAGGAATTTTTATTGTTTAGCATTTTTTGTCTCTGTGTTTTTCAGGGCTTGTGAATAAATCAAACACAGGAGATAGATAATTCGTTTAACTTGCCTTCAAAGAGAGGCTGGAATTTTCATTACTATTAATTTTACTATAATTCAATGAATTTTCTTTTAAAAATAATATATTACAAACAGCTAAAGCTAATCTAGAGATGTCATTTGCAAATTAAAATCTTTTACTGTGAACCTTATGATCAATGATACTGTGCTAGAAGTTTAGTTTGGGAGCCCTTTGTATAAGTATTTGATCAGGATGTTTCTTTAAAAAAGTGTAATAAAAAGGAACAGTTAAGTGTTGTCAAATCATTCTTCTGAATATATTGCCTCTGAACAAAATAAGGTGTCAAAATGCTGCAGTTTAGCTTATTACTTTGATTATTTAATAATGCAAATTACAGTCCTTAGTTGGAACACATCAGTCCTAAAACACAGGGATTTTATGTGCTGACAGATATACCTTACTATGCACAAGTAGGACATTGGTGGTGCCTGTGAGGACATACCATAGTTCACTTTGCAGAGATGTGTACTGATTAATGCATATTATGAGCTGCTCTCAAAGTCAGTATGAAGAACTGCTCCCACAGTCAGTGTAAAGTTAGCATTAAAACCAGAAGCTATTTAGGTGTATAATTTGTATGCTTTGATGTGCAATGATAGCCAAGGACTTTGACAATGCTAAACTTGAGCAATGAGGTCAAATAATTTCTTCCTTTTCTACTTCTGCACTAAACTCCTTGTAGAGATGCTAGTTTTAACTTGGTTTGCATTCAGAAGGCTATTATATTCAGTTCTGCAAATGAAACACCAAACTTACATTTAAGAGAGTCATAAACACATGTAATGGGTTGTCCCCTTCCCCAGCAAGCACTCAGTAGTCACTGTGCCATACATGTAGACTCAGTGACTTTATATTATCAAGTTAACTCCTGATTTATTTGCTTCTGCTGCTGCCTGGCCGCTCTGAACTAGTTTAGATCCTTTACCATTAATGCAAGAGTTGTAACTCCCCCTTTAACCTGCTTAGAAGCAAAGACTCTTTCTTCAAAAAGTTCCTTGTTCATGGAATCTAATCTGATCCACAGGACTGATCAAGAACTAATAAAACCTATCTGTGTGGCTTATAGTTCCGGCTATCAAATCTGAGGCTTGCCTGCCAAGACTGTACTGTGCAGACATAAGACAATTACTTCTTCACTAAGTAATTTCTTCTTTGATGGAAAAAAGAGAGAGCAATGTATCACCTCATAAGAGGCAGTATTTCCAACTAGAAAATGATACCACAAGCATGTATAAAACATTATCACTCTAAATCCTTGAAATAGATAGAATTTTCAGCAATGTTTCACTGGATAGAAGGTAAAAAAAGGCTCAGGGCTCCATCCTAACCAATCCTTCAGTCTTTACACTTCTAGAATCCTAGGATTTAAGAAATACAAGAAATATACCCTGAAGGATAAGGAGCTGTTAGACTTAACCAGCTAGCTTGGAGATGGTGGACAGTATTATGCAGAATTTAAAACCATGAAATCCTTCTAACATGCACAACTTCCTGTTGATGTGACTGAATGCATCTATGTTATACATAAATAATTGCTATGCTTTTAAATTTAAATATTTCTAGGCTACATTTAAAGAAATTGCCTAGTTCTCAATTTCATATCTTTCCTTATTATTTTATTGTTGTAACGCACTAGATGGACAATAAAGTAGAAATTTTTTCTAACATCATACTGCCTTAGGATAGATTTTTCTTTACACCTCAGTCTGGAAGGTCTGGGGCTTGATGATTACTAGATGTTTGCTGGTCTGGTTGATACTCTTTCAGGGATTAAAGGGAAATCAACTCCGGTTTTATTTTCTTATAGCTGCTTGAACAGCAAGTACTGCTTGCACTGGGTCAACTCTAGTACTTCAAAATGATCCAGTTCCATATACTTCTAAAGACTATGAAATGCATGTGCTAGCAATTATTTATATACTTTCTTAAAAAAAGAAAATTTATTTGAGAGCGCACCAATGCTCAGGACAATATCTATACCTCTTCAGCAGCCTCTCACCAAACTGGTGTGCTTGGTCAGCTTGGCCGTGAGTTTCCAGGATACCAGCATCCTCAGATGGAAATACTTAGAGAAAAGTCACCAAACTGGACAGCTGTGATGATGGGAAATTATCTCTGTCAGCTGGACTGCCTGTCTGGTTACTACTTTTGTCACTTCTGCACCTCCAGAAGTCTGATAGAAGTAGCATTTTTGGTTTCTAACATATGGACTCGTTTCCATATTTTACCATAACTCCATCAAAATATATTTCAGAAGAAAGCTTAAAACCATTTAGGTTGGAAAATACCCTCTGAAGAGCTTTGAGTGCAACCATTAACATAATGATGGTAAATTTACCACTAAACCTTGTCCCTAAGTGTCACATTCATTGCCACTAGGCAAGTAAGATTTAACCAAACAAAAAATAACTGGCAGAGACCTCCATGTACGATCCAATGTGATCTAAGACATCAGATTAAACTCCTGCCATCCTTTTTCTGCCAGAACTTGACATAAAGACATAGAGCTATACTCTGCTTCATAGACACTCTCCTGGTTTACCATTCAGCTTTCACATCACCATGATATTTAACGGGCAGACTCAAGCCTTCCCTGCCTATGCTCTAGTAGACACTGTGTCTGTCCATGCCCTGTGCTGCCCAAGAGTATATGGCCTCATTAGTGTGATGTCATAACCTATCTAATATATTTTGCTTAGGGCTTATTAACTTGGCCTCAGTCAAGACTAGAGAAGCCACACAGCTTCCAGCTGGCTTGAAGTACAGAATGAATACATAATCGTGTGTGAAACAGCTTAAGTTCATAGCCCAACTTAATGATGCTTTTAGAAATCAATTTAAGTTTCAGATAACAGAAGTTAGGATGGGCTTATGGAGAGCAAAACTGTTTTTGCTTTCTCCCTCTCATTAAGCACTCAGTGGTTTTGAATATAGATTAAGAAAAGGTTATTTAAGAAGTTTATATTAATCAACTATTTTACAACAAAATACAGGTTATGCTACTGACAGACACTGTAAGAAATAGATAACTGTGATACTAATATATACTAGTTATTAAATGGCCCCTTTTTAGAGGCCGTTCAGTCTTCAGTAAGATTTTTCAGTGACACCCTTAAAACAACGTTTTATCCTTTCCACATCAATCTGCAATACATTATTAGAAATACTGCCTATTATTTTCTGAAGACATAACAAAAAGAAGTTATACAATCTAAGCCACAGTACAAGTTTTCTGGAGTCATCACTAAGAAAAAAACCCTAGGAGTGCATTATCCTAAACAATTCCTCTTAAATTTCTAAATTATTGAACATTAGCTTTTACTGAGTATTGATAGAAACATATTTCATGCCTATTGTGGTAGTAGTAATCTCTTACATTAAGAGTAGAATAAATGGCTCCTTTTAATCTCCAAATAACCATACTGCCATTTGACAAATCATTAGATAAAATAGATAAGCTTCCTCTATTTTCTGCAGTAGTCCTGAAAAGTGGAAACTATATCTTGTTGTTACACAGTGATGTTCAAACATAAAATAACACGTAAATTCTAGTTATATCACTTAGCATGTCCAAGATGGGCCTCGTCTAACTCATCAGTTAGTCTCTGTTACAACATTAAACAGCTTCAAACTTCATAACAATAAACCATATCACCAAGATGTACACCCCAAAAAAACCCAACCAACTTTCTTTGAAAAAGTAACATAACATCACTAGGTAATAGCAAAAACTAGAGGGAAACTTTCTTGCAATAGGAACTCAATTTATCCACAGAAATGTTTCTACCATTACAGGTCATAATCAACACCTCAGTCCTCCATGCAGACTTTTTAAAGTGAGGTAGATATGGGGCAATTAGCATAGCTGCTCAAAAAAGAAAATTAACTGAGATTGCTGACACATGGAATCATACTTTCTTTGCTAAGATCTTCGTAAAATGTAGAAATAGGCTTAAATGTGTAAGCAAACTATTTTGGAGGCTTTTTCCAAAAGATTTTATCTTAGGTTGCTAAAAAAGCAACTTCTAAACTTGAGCGTCTAAGGATAGGTTCCTTAAAATTTTTACAGTATGACAACACTTGGTCTTTAGCAAACAGCTATGCAACTATTGATCTTGGTGAACTATCAAGTTGCTTAAGTTGCTTAAGTAACCTTTTTGACCTACTTAAATACTAATTTTGACCAACTTGTATCTTTTTTTTCATGTAGAATAATTTTTAAAGAAAGGAGGGAAGTTACAGTTGAATGTCCTTTGTACAGATACTATCTTAGTGCTTCTGTTTGTTTAATTTTTATGATTACAGATCCATTATCTTGCCTCTTGAGACAGAGAGTGACAAATAAGGGAACAAAAAATGAAAAGCAGAGATAAGAATTTACAGCATCTGTTTCTTATACTTTTGGTTTTGAAAGGATCGCAGAAACAGTAAAAGACGCACTTCAAATTTCCTTTTCTCTTTCAGCTCTGGGGTTCTTGGGGAGCTTTTATTTTCTTCTAACCAATCCGTGGGATCTAAAACTATTACTAGGATCAGGCTGTGTAAATATCATTTTTAAATTGATAAACAACATCCAGCAAAGAGTTAGGGCACATCTGAAGAGACATGCAGAAAATAAAAAATGGATAAGAAAGTTGAGTGAGCATAGAATCCCCTAAAAAAGGGAATGGGAAATTGATTCATATTCTGAGGTTTATTCTCTAGTGTAAAAACAGAACTAGTGATGTTATTTCTTTTTGCCTTTCAAGACCCTGGATTTGGAAGTGACTGATGAAATATGGTGAGTAGGTTGAGGTGGTGATACCACCTGCAGCACTGCAATATGCAAACGTTTGCCTTGGTTATATCATCTTGCTTTTTTCCAGTCATTTGTGACAAAATAAATTTTCTTCCAATGCTAGCTTTATTTTGATAATAAAGTTAACTTTTTTCTTCTGAAAACATACCCTTCATACACTGTAAGGACTGCAGAACAATTTACACTTAGCTGTCTGTATCAATTAACTTGATGTGATCTAGTTCTGTGTGCAGCATCTTTCTAAAATTTCATGGACTTTTAGATATTATCTATTGCTTCTCTGTATTCATTTTCCTAATGGAATAACAAAAACATGAAGAGCCAAACTTCTTGTTTCCTAATCTATCCAAATTCACTTTTTGTCTTTTTCTACAGTTTAAGCATGTAAAATATTCTCTACTGACATGACAGTGAGATTTTCTGTGGCCACAGAAAGGAAAATTGCTTCCACAGTATGCTTATTTTTTATATTAATATGTCAGAGACATAAGCATGAACTAATCAAATAATGATCTAAAAATGTCCAGGAGTTCTCCTATTCTTTTCAAATGATCTCTTCCAAATATATATATATATTTTTAAAATCATTGTCAGCAGCCATGGCCTCTTTCATGTGGTAAATAGCTCTGAAATCAGTTGGATTGTTTTTTTTTAAAAAAAAAAAGTTTTCCATTTGTCCATACAACCAACACAAATGGTATTTCCTGCAGTTGGTGCTTCCTGTCTGGAAGACTGACAGAGAATAGACAAGGAACACTGGCAAGTTGAAGGGAGGTTCCTATGTATTGTGTCCTGGATTCATGCTTGCCTCACTTGCTAGTGTACATTAGCAGATGTGAGCTTGCAGGAAAACTTGTGTATAAAAGAGTAGTATCACATAGCTGTATTTGGTTCTTTTTTTTTTCCTGTAAATATAGAAAAAGGAAGAATGATAACGTGTGCTAGTGACAAGATGGATTGAGAGGAGATGGTTGTAGTACTACTCTTTGTATCTGTTACAGTTTTCCAGTCAGTGGGTTGCTTTTCTCTCCCTCTCCTTCTCATTTTTTTCCATAGTGCTCAGATCATGTGTGAGACAGATGCTCAGCCTCAAGCCACTATCCTCCTGTGGCTTTCATGCCTCCAATTTGATTGAATATGAGCACAGCAATGTTTTTTTTTTCCTTGAGACAGTCTGACAAACGTTCTTTGTGTGAATGGTGCACTTGGTTGCTCTAGTAAACACAGTCGTCTTTTTATCCAGATGTCAGGAGAAGTGATGACTTCCTCACAGTGCACCTGCATTGTACCATATCTCATTCCTCCAGGGATGTAGATGCTACAGATGCCATCTGATATTTCTTTCAGCTGATTCAGAAAGGTTTGCAATCAGGCTAAGGTCAAATGCTTCCTTGTCATGGAAAAGCTGTAGATAGCCACTCTTATTCAAAAAACTTTATAGCATTCTCTTTGTAGAGTTCTCAAGAAATGCTCCCACCTGAGAGGAGGCATTTTCAGCCACACAGCTGTGCAGCAAGACAGAGAAGACTGCAAGAGCTCAAGCTTTTAAATGAGTCACAACTGAAGAATTTTCAGACAAACAAGCAAAACCTCTTGGCTCTTTGAGTGATTATCCTTTGTGTTCACTGACCCTCTCTGTTATCATCACCTTGTAGGTTAATTTCCAGGGGTTCCATGCTAGGATCTCATATTGCAACTCATGCTTGTGAAAAAAAGAAAAACAAAAACAAAAAGAAGTTACTAGCACACCCACATAATCTGAAAAAATAACTTTCTTCCCTGGAAAGGCAGAGCTGTCTAAGTTTGACTTCCACAAGTAAGATTAATAAGAGATTCCCCACACCACTGTGGTTCTGCCTGACTGCAGAAAGGTGTACTTTTTCATCAAGGTGTTAAATTTTTATATTACTACCTCAGGAAAGTACACCTGTGTGCTGGTGAGCATGATTTTTTTTCTTTTTTACTTTAATTATTTTGTTTTTTTACCTTCCCTCTGGCTGGCTTTGTTGACATCTGTGCCTTTCCATTTCCAATAAGGAAGTGAAAAATGGATGTTTTAATCTCCATCCAGCACAAGATACAGTAGTATAAGACTGGTTATGCTATGTTAAGGACAGATCCCTGATATCAAAAGTGTTAAACTCTCTTGCCGCAGCCTTCCCGGCCTGACCTTTGCTCGGTCAGGGAGAGATGATAGTTCATTTGCCTTCAGCATCCAAGGCTCAGGTTAAAACTCTGCTGGGAATTGTTTTTCATTATTTGTCATTGTGGTGGGTGTGGAGGGTTCAAGTTTTTTGGGGGGATTTTGTTTATTTGTTTGAGTGTTTTTTTTTTTTCTTTTGTTGTGTTTTTTTTTTTCCCTCAAAACCAGAGGGAACACTTCTTTTATTCAGAGTGCTGTTTTCAAGGAATGAGAAACAATTCAGTGTGTTATTGTTACAGCATGATCAAGTTGGTAAGAAAAATACTGTTGGAACAAAAGTCTAGCAAGCCACCCAAGTGAGATGACAACTTAAGTATAACAAAATAAGGAGTGTTGAAAGGACTTTGACAGTTTTCATTAACAGCATTGTCTGAGTGAAATGCCTACTTTGCCAGTTTTGGCAGCAAGTCAAGATAGCAGTATAAGGAGTGTAATTACCTTGGGCACTGAGCCAAGTAATTCCGTAGCAGCATTTTCATGCAAAACACATTAAAGATTTGACATAAATTAGAGAATATCAGTATACCTCCTATTTTAAATGTCATGTTCTTGGCTTAAAACTATTAAAACTAACTAGGAGGATCACATGGAAATTTCTTAAAATAAGCAGTCTTACTACCAAAGTGTGTTACACAAAGATTTTTTTTTTTTT
>WBNH01007679.1:0-14447 GCA_013401255.1 Urocolius indicus | reverse complement strand
AGTTTTGGGCCCCTTTCTACAAGCAGGACACGTTGGTGCTGGAGAGGATACAGAGGCAGGCTACCAAGCTAGTAAAGGATTTGGAGCATGTCTCATATGAGGAACAGCTGAGGGATCTGGGGCTGTTTAGCCTGAAGAAAGGGTGGCTCAGGGAAGACCTTATTGCTCTCTACAAATACCTGTAAGGAAGTTGTAGTGAGGTGTGGGTCAGTCTGTTCTCCCTGGTAACAAGCAATAGAACAAGAGGAAATGGCCTCAAGTCGCACCATGGGGGGTTCAGGCTGGATGTTAGGAGGAATTTCTTTTCTGAAAGGGCTGCCATCCAAAACCCAACATCCAAAAGAAAGAAATTAACAGTTCAAATAGACATTTGTTTTTGTTCCTGCTCCACCAATCAATCTCTATATTTTCAATATTGTATGTATAAACCATCAGCTGTAAAACTAAAATACAATATCTAAATATTTCTACATATAAAAATATGTAGGGAGAGTGGTATTTTATTTTTATAAAGAGGCAAAGTAAATTATCTGGGGTTTGTATAAATTCATTGAGATAAAAGAGAAAAGAATAAAAATAGCTCGACATGATTGTGTGAGATTAGACAGTAAAATTATCCTCCTGTAGTCATAATTGTTTAAAAAAAAATAAAAAACCCCAAAAAACTCCCACAAAACAAAAAAACAAAAATCCCTAAAAAAAACCCCAAAAGCTCAACAGCCAAATACATCATTTATCATAGAGGGGTTTTTCTTTTCTAGCTTTGTTTTACTCTGTTCCAGGTATTAAACAAGTTAGAAAGACTATTAATACTGATTTTAACATACACTTTACTTCATGTTGCAGGCTTCTGAAAATTTAGTTCGGGGCTAGCTCTGGGCAAACTGGAAATCACTACTAACAGTAGGAGTGTCCTTTTTTGTTTGCTTGGCTGGTTTTTGCTTCCTCAATGTATGAATGTATTAGCACATACAAGTCAGTAAAAAACAGCTATTATTCAGTCAGCCAAAGAACTTACAATTCCTGGCAGCCTTTACTTATGCATCCTTTTTCTGTCTCTTCCTGTCAGCTTCTGTGTCCCATAGAAATCAACTAGTAGTCAGCAGAAAAGGCCTATAATAGTTAGGTGGTTTTGACTTTCAGGTAGCCCAGGTGATTTAAATTGTCCTCTGTTTCTTCAAAAGTCCTCTACAAGGTTTGCAACTAATGACTTTTCTTCCTGGATATTGTTGAACAGAAACCCAGTCGAACTCCACCCTGAACAACCGAAGATATTGTAGCTAAACCAAAGACTGTTAGGTGTCTCAGGTTTTTAGGTTCATACAGGCAAGTATAGCAATCAATTCCCCAAAACAGTTAGTGTGTTGGAAGTTTGTGTGTATAGCTTTCTTTCAGCAAAAATATAATTTTCTGGTAAAACTAATCTTCCAATGTCGTTATTACATAGTAAATTTTAGGTACTTGTTATCTGCTGTGGGACAGATGCCACGTTTGTTTACAATAGTTTTGTTAACAGTGATTCATTTGAGTTTTTTTCCCCCATACCAAATGGAAAGCGAAAATGTACCTTGGGAAACAGTTTAGATGAGCAGTAGAGAAATGCTTAGCAGGTAAAACATTCAGGCAAACCAAGTTGTTTTTTTTTTCACCAGCAATACTATCTTTCCAGTGTTTCAAGGCCTCTTTTACAAAAGATTTTCCTCCACCTTAACCTGTGGTGTATGTATGACAAGCTTAAAAGATAAGTAATATAATTTTTGTTTTGATCAGTGTTAGAAAAAAAGTTATTTTGAGCATGTAACTAGAAAAAGTAATTTTCCCCTTTTACTCTCTAATTGTAGCTGTGTCTCAAATGAATACAGGTTGCTTATAAAGAACGCCTAGCAACAGGCTACAATTATGTGTCAAACTTCTGGCAAGTTTAGATATTTTATCTAAAAATCAGGTGTGGAAAAAAGCAACAGCAACCTGCAGAACATTTGTAGTACATTGACATAGATTTTTGGTTTAGTTTCCAGTTGTCCAAAAGATAGTTCAGGAATTTCTATAGTGTATGTAGCATTGTGAAAGCTCTTTTCTAGCCTTTACAGTCATTAGTAAAATCAAACCCAGTTTAGGTAGAAAACTGTGTTTAAACAGGTATAAGTCTATTCTGAATGCAAAAATCTAGGCCATATATTTCGTGCTGTTGGTAAACATGGCATGCACCTGAACACTAATAAGGTGCTAATTAAGAACTGCCATTGTAAGTCTATCACGGTTTTGCACACAAATTCACCATATGCTCTAGATCAGATTTCCTACTGTGGAAAAATTGAGATGGCTCAAGTTGATCACGTGCAATAAACCATTGACTTTCAATATCCCCTCTAAAAATGCCTTTCCTTCTCTAACCAAAAAGCACAGGCATTTGATAAGATTCCCATATGTTTCTGCAACTTTTTGTTGATATATCATATCTATTCAAGAAACCTGCTTTGGAAAATTATGGTGCATTGCAAGAGAATAATCTGTAATTAATACCATGAGCTAGGGACCTGTCAGCTTGCTGGAGCACAAGTATTTACATTCTTCCTAGTAATCCCTAGTAATGACACAGATCAAACCAGACAGTGTTGCAGAAGAAAAAAATATGTTGGTCTCAGGCTAAACCTGAAGTAAACAACAGAAGTCACCCTCCTCCATCGGCACTGCCCCCTGTCTAGATACTGTTTTTTAATACACCAGTGCAGTGACTGTGAAAAAGATATATCTATTTCTAATGTTATAGACAAGAGATGCACAGGAGTGAAAAATATTGTTAAAATGCCAGTCATCTGTTTGTGATGTCTGTTTTTTAAATATTCTCCTGAAACAAGGATCATAAAAGTCATACCTTTTTTGATAGACTGTTATAGACTGAGGTTTTAAAGAGTGTCCTTATAGACCTTATTGATAAGAGATTATCAATGAAACTGGACCTATGTTTGAATGAATCATAATTACATACAAATTATAAGTAATGCAAACCAAATTAAGTCTCATTTTTGGGAGAAAGAACGAAATTTTATTCAGTGATTGTTCCTCAAAAGGAGCAAATCTGTCATTTGTTACAATGGCCTTTCACATACATAAGTATTTTTATTATTAGCTTTCTAACTATTTCTGTACATCCTTGTATTTATTTACAAAAGCTCAACTACATGACACATCAGCTTTGCATTTACATTTTGAGACTTAAATTACATCACAAGTGCTGATCCAGGAGCTGCAATACAAGAATAGCACTTGTATCTTGTTTCCAAGAGCTATCTACGCTATTGCATCCTTGAGGCATTTAAAATAATCTATTTACTAATATTCAAGATTTTCAGCAAAATTAATAACATATTCAAACAATGCTGTTCTCCATTGTAACATATTTGGACTATTTTAAAATTATACTTAAGTGCCGCTTCCTTTTCCTGTCCAGACATCAAAAGTAGAAGAAATATTGCAAGTAAGCCACCCTGCCCCATGTGGCTTCTACTTGTGGCTTTTTAGTCCTGCATTTAACCACAGCATATAGAAGCAGTCTTTTTCATGTTGCAGTACAGAGACAGTTTTCAAATCATGTATTTCTCAGAACACAGGTATTGTATGCAAAGCTAAAAATGAGAAGGCCATTTTAATTTGTAAACAAAACAAGCCACGCAAAGTTGTTTGACAGTCAATTCTGTGGCAGTCAATATTTCAGCTTGTTGTTATAAAAATAAGCCATTATGCCATACCAAAGCCTAAAGTTGTTGAAATCTGAATTAGGTTTGGATGTTTGCAAGGCAATAAAATGCATGTTCTGAGTAACATCAAGAGTGCATCTTGTGTGGGTAATTGAGATCTGACTTAGATTTGTTGATTTAGTGTGAAAATCCAGTGCTCAGTATATATCAGGATTTTCCATTTCTTATCTGTGTTGATGTGGCCTACTGGTAACATTACACTGTGTCACAAAAAATACAGTCTTGATCCTGCAACTCTAAGTCATGTACATTGTCCCTAGGCATAGTTCCACATGGGTCCATTAGAAGAAAAAAGAATGTATTTACAGGTATAAGGAATACAAGGTCAAACCCTAAGGAATGTTTGAGATCTTCTAAGACTGAGATTCAGCCTGCACTTCTTACTTGTCAACAGCTCCATGTTCAGTTATCTAGACAAGATTTTCGTCTACCACATTTGGAAGGAACAGATTAGATCTGTATATTTGTGGTGCAGAGGGTAAAATCTAGATTTACACTTTGTAGGAGGTATTGCATTGTTTGACTAAGTGTCTGCATCACAGCAATTTGAGAAAGGTAGCATTAACCATAGGGGCTCATGGGCTCCACTCCAGCAGAGAAGATGATACAGCACTGCAGGACAGACAAGATACAGAACTAACTTAACTGTTTATGGAACACTGTCATCCTTAACTGATCACTCCTCTAGCTGAGGGCAGGAGTGTCAGTTTGCTGTCAAGACTGTAGGCAGAAGAGCATGTAATTATATTGCCCCAAAAGCAACCTTGCTGAGAGATAGTGAGTTGAAAAGTCATAATATCCCCCATGGCCTCTCCGTTGTGCTGGACAGGAATGTAGTGACATATATCTGCACCTGGGGTGATATACGAGCCAAGAAACATCAATGTCATTATACCATCAGGTGCACTGGTGAATTATGCTGCTTCTCATTCTTCATCTTCATCCATCTCTTACCACTTGTCTGCACAAAATGGGTTCGTATTCATTCCCTGGAGCTCACTCATCCCTGCGTTCAAAAAGCCATGATAATTCCTGAGCTTAAAAGAAGAACGGAGTAACCTACTCCTTCCCACATTTTCAACCTGGAATGCGGAAAAGGTCTTTGTTTTTGACATCACAAGGCATAGCCATTGGTTAATGAAGAGCAATGCACATTTCTCTCCTACTCCTTCCTTAGCTTATATATTTTTCCACCGACTTAACCAAGAAATAGTTGTCACATACGAGAAAATGTTAAATACAATATCAGAAGAGAAGTTTCCACAAAAGGTACTAAAAATGCACAAAGTTTAAATCCTTTTCACAATTTCTATGCAACATAGTGAAAGTTGTGAAAATTAACTTTTTTCTATGTAAACTACTAGCCAAAATGCTAATGGAACTTAAAGATTAACAGGGGTGCTAATTTCTGAATTGATATTGCAAATTATGATAGCAGAGTGAGCTCCTCCTTTCTCAAAAAAAAAAAAAAAGTCAAAAAAAGAATCAGCAAATCAATAGCACCATTAGATGCAACAAAGAGCACCCAAGATTTGTCTAGCTGATTATTTAGATCTTTCTTTTTTGCCAGGAGACACACAAGTTCACCAAATGATGAAACACCATCACATTTTAAGAGAAAAATATGAAATATGAAACTCATACTACTAATGGAGTTTTACAAGACATCTAAGGCAATAGTGTTTTAAATAATATTTGCAAGTTACACAGCACAATAAAAGCATGTGGCATAGCAGAAAAGTGGCAGACAGTCTGAAGAGCTTAAATGTTTATAGGCCCCTGAAAAGGCACAGGCACTCTCTCCAAGGAAGGGAGTATAAAAACTCAAAAAATCAGGCTCGCTGCACTGATCTTTTTATCGCTTCATCCCTCTATGAAAACAAAACTAAAACAGAAAATAAACTGCCGATCTTTGACCTGCTGTGCTTCTCTCAGGGCTGTACTGCTGGCATTTGCTAATCGGCAGCCCAAAATACAGACCTGAGAGAAGAGCCCTGATGCTGCTGGGAGGTCACCTGTCCCTAGAGGACCCCAAGATGGGAAGCCCACTGATCGGTGCCTGTGTTGCTCCAGTCCAGAAAAGCATCCTCCTCTCAGCTCACATAAATATCTCACAGCAGCTGACAAATTTGTGCTAGCAGACCAAAATAACTCTGCAGAAGAAGTTTACAAGCATTTTCTGGTATGTATAAATAAAAGTTGCTCTTTCCAAATTTACCCAGGGTATGCACCTTTCACATATCTTTGAGCCCACCCATAACTGCAGTTTTTCAAAACACTGCACTGTAGAGCTGAGATTAAATTTAACTGTGTTAGAAAAATACCTGGCATTGGTGTAAAAAAGAAGTGGTGATTTTATACATAAGACACAGGACAAGGTTTTGGAAGAGCAAGATCTGGCTAAGTGACAGTCAGGTTTTGTGACCTCATGCAATACATTTGCATCTCAACTATTCATCTCTGTAAAACAGTCCTCTCAGATCTATCTGTCTGTTTCTCTGTCTTGCTGTTCAGATTGCAGTTTCCTCAGACAAATTTCTTGTATGCTGTATGTAAAAAGACTCAATCTGCAGTTAGTATGCATTATCTGATGGAACTAGATATTTATTGTAATGAGTTAAAATGAGACTATGGCTTCCTTCAGTATAAACAGGATCTCAAGACTACCATCTGATTTGGTTCTACTCATTTAACTGCTGTGAACCAGACTTGCTCTGACGCATCTGTGCCATGAACATTCCTATTTGGATGATCTTCAAATTTATTTAGAGGAAACTAAATCTTTATTTTACTTTTTCAAGAAAATAACCTTATTTGAGGTCTTACATAACTTACATTGGCTGTGGAAACAAAACATCAGGAAATTAATATTTTGCATGATGGAAAAGCTTTCAGAGAGAATTGAATATGACACAGGAATGAGTAAAGCAGAAAAACTATCCAAGTTTTATCATGCTGAAGATGCAATTCAGGTAGTATATTGAGGGAAGTGAAGTTAAAAAGAGAATTATTAGAAAGGTTACACTGTGAAAACTTCATAGGCTGAAACACGAAGTGTTTTCTTTCACTTGGGGTTAAAATTCATCCAATGTCTAAAGCAAACACTGGCTAAAATTGCCTTTATCCCCACCCACCTAAGTATTTTGTACCACGGAATAATCCCTGAGTGGGTCTGCAGGGGAGAAGCAAGGAGACAGGGAAGGAGAGGAGAACACACAGGAGTGGCCAGATCTGACCTTTCATTCCTTTTGCCTGAGAACTCCAGTGGTTCCTTCCTCTCTTGTTACCATACAGTTCTGCTGCTTCCATGAGGAGTGGCATTATTGTTCTCAGCAGTTAGTCAGTTATTCATGGAACAAGACTTTCTTCTTAATTTAAAGCAGTTTCTGAAAGAATACCTGGATAGCAACCTCCTTATTATTGCTCATATTATTTTTTTTAATAATCTCTTCCGACAAACAGATAAACACTATAAATTTTTATATCAATTTAGAGATTGAATTCCAAGAGAAGTAAAAGATAAGGAGTGCCAGTGTGGTGTTACTCAACTAAGGAGCAACTCTTTTCCTTGAAGTTCATACAACTTAGGTCAGAGCAGATTATTAGTCTGTGGGCATGTGTCGCACAGGAGATGTAGCATAGCTCATGAAAGCACAGTAAAAACAACTTTACATTAGTATCTTCAGGCCTTTTCCATCCTTGAGAAGCCCAGTAGATGTAGTTTTAGTTTTAGTTGTGTCTCTGTGAAACACAAAAATATCTAAAGTCTGAGAAGAGGCTTTACCCTTTGCATTAAGGGGTGTTTGTTAGATGGTGTGGTGTTACAAGTATAGACCTGGCAGTAGAACTCTCACAGTCATCAGTAAACAAATACTTCCCAAGGAAGTCCATTCATTTCTGTAGGGCCATCTGTAAAACAAATTACTATGCATACAAGGTAATAAGATAGCATTAATGACAACTGCTTCCTGCAGATAAATAGTGCCTGAAGGCTAAGAAACCTGGTGGAAGCCTTGTTCACTTGAATAAAGAACAAAGTTTGAATTTAAAGTGTGAATTTGTTAGTTTATTCAAGTAGTATTTAATCCAACCATGACAATAATAGACTATTTTAATTCTATTTTTCTGTCACTCCAGAGCCATAATTTGCAAAAAGAAAAATTACTTACTGCTTTAGCAGTCATCCCCATTTCTCTTTTCTTTGGATGTCTGGTTAGTATCCATGGATCACTGCTGAATTAATTTTATAAACAGTGCAAGTCAATAATCCCTCATTCATTATCAGTTTCTAGAAAAACAGTTTCTTCACCTGTTGCTTTTTTTAAACCATCAACAAAATTGTCGTGGAGAATAACGACTTAGCACTAGCTAAGCATGTTCCCTGTTACAACACAATAAGCCATTCATATCACTGCCTCAAATCCTATTTTTAAAAATAATCAAAACTTTGCATGCCACAGAATCGACAGCAAAATGGTAAGTGTTCAGTCATTAAAAATTCATTTGGCATTCACTGTAACAGCGTTAATCATAATGTATTCATTTGGCATTCATGTGGCTGTCACATGTAAGAGTTCAATTATAATGCACACTAGTTAATGAGCATATAAAGTGTTACTGAATCAACATTACTGTGCAACATTTTCTTATTTGCATTATTCATGTGCTTCAGGTTTAAAAATCTATCGCCAGCAAGCTGTTTAAAAGCAGCAATGTATTATAAAAGACACATCTTGGAGACCTTGAATTTGAAATCTGTTCGTCTGTCTGAGCAAGTGCTTATGTATCCTCTGTCACTGTAGTATCTGAGTACTTGGAGAGTTGCCATGGTTCTCACGTGCCTAAACCATACTGTTAAAATGTGGCCCTATTATTTTCAACATGGACAGTACAGCACAACATATGAGTCCAGATGGATTGAGGCAATTAACTTCTCATCATTTCAGTGGGACATCTAAACGCTTTCAAGGAGCTGAGCAACGGTATTCAGAGGAGGGAATGTCTCCTTGTGATCAACACCCAGGGTATCACAGAGGCTTAATAAGACTGTTACAAAGGTAAAGCATCCACAATGGGTAAAGATCCTGTCAAGTTGTGAAGCATGGTGCTAACTTCAACTTTTAAAAAAAGTTCAGCAAAATCTTGGACCCTGAGGGACAAATGAGAAGAAAAGGCTAAGAAAGAGATAAGAACTCCATCTGCAAAAATGTTGTCTTTGGAAACTCCTGACTTCCTACCCAACTCAAGCTGGGGTTTTAAAATACGGGACAAATCTGTCAGGGAAAGTTTACTTGTTTATCCAAGGCTGGTTTTCATATGAAGGGACTCTGATCTGAAGATGATCTTGATCAGGAACAGCATTTGTGTCCATTAGGTGCCAGGAGCAAAAGTACCTGTCAGAGATTTTAATTTACAAATGCAAATTATTTCAAGATTAGGGGAAGCCTAGGCCACACAGAAATCACTTTAATTCTGGAGATCTGCAAATAAATACAGACTCCATCACATTAACAGTGAAGGAGATTTTCCTTATGTTTCTTTGGAACCTCTTCTATACCAGCTTGTACCTGTTTCCCATTAGACATCATTGAGAAGAGCCTGACTCCATCCTCCTGACACTCTATATTTACGTATCTGTAAACATTAATAAGGTCACCCCTCAGTCTCCTCTTGTCAAAGCTGAAGAGCCCCAGCTCCCTCAGCCTTGTACCATAAGAGAGATGCTCCACTCCCTTCATCATCTTGGTGGCCCTATGCTGAACTCTCTCCAGCAGGTCCCTCTCTTTTCTTAAACTGATGGGCCCAGAACTGGACACAGTATTCCAGATGCAGTCTCACAAGAGCGTAGAGGGGGAGGAGAAACCTCTGCAGTATTATCAACAAACTTGCTGACAATGCTCTCTATTCCCTCATCAAGATCATTAATGAATATATTGAAGAGTATCTGTCCCAGCATTGACCCCTGAGAGACTCCACGAAATATAGGCCTCCAACTAGACCCTGCCCCATTGATCACAAGTCTCTGCCTTCTTCTCTGCAACCAGTTAACAATCCACCTCTCTAACTGATCATTCAGCCCACACTTTCTCAATTTTGCTGTGAGGATGCTGTAGGAGATGGTTTCAAATACTTTACTGAAATGTAAATAAACCACATCCACTGCACTATCACCATCTGTCCACTTGGTTACATCTTCATAAAAGGCTATCAGGTTGGTCATACATGGCTTCCCTTGGGTAAAACCACATTGACTGTTCCTAACGCCCATCTGGTTCTTTATATGCCTGGAAACAGCATCCAAGATAAGTTGTTCCATCACCTTTCCAGGGATGGAGGTGAGGTTGACTGCTGTGTAGTTACCCAGCTCCTCCTTCTCGCCCTTTTTGAAGAGTGGATTGACATTTACTTTCCTCCTGTCCTCAGGAACTTCTCCCGTTCTCTACAATTTACTGAAGATGATGGACAGTGGTTTAGCAATGACTTCTGACAGCTCCCTCAGCACCCATGGGTGCATCCCATCAGGGCCCATGGATTTACGTACATCCAGATTGCTTAACTGATCCTTAACCCAGTCCTCATCAATCAAACAAAACTCCTCCTTTAGCCTGACTTCCTCTGGAGTCTGGGACTCCTGAGGAGAGTCTACAGCATTATAGACAGAGGCAAAGAAGGCATTCTGTAACTCTGCCTTCTCTGTATCCTCTGTCACCAGGGCACCTGCCTCATTCAACAGTGGGCCTACATTGCCTCTAGTATTAGTTTTGTCCACAATGTATTTGAAGAAGCCCTTTTTGTTGTCCTTCACCTCCCTTGTAAGGTATAGCTCCAATGAAGCTTTAGGTTTCCTAATTGCGTCTCTACATCCTCTGACAACAGTCTTATATTGTACCCAAGTGGCCATCCCTTCCTTCCATGATCTATAGACTCTCTTCGTCCACTTGAGTTTGCCCAACAGTTCCCTGTTTAACCGTGAGAGTCTCCTGGCTCCCCTTTTTTATTTCCTACCCACTGGGATGCTCTGATCCTGAGCTTGGAAAAAGTGATCCTTGAATATAGACCAACTATCTTGGGCCTCTCTACCTTCTAGTACCCTGACCCATGGGATGTCCCATAGCAATTGCTTGGAAGGCCAAAGTTGGTCCTCAACTGCCCTCAGCCTTCACCTCTTCAATCAGATCCTGCTTATTCATGAGTACAAAATCCAGCAGTGCTCCTCTCCTAATTGGCACATGCACCATCTGCATCAAGAAATTATTATCAATGCACTGAAGGAACCTCCTGGACTGTAAATGGCTAGCCATGTAGGCCTTCCAACAGATGTCTGGGTGATTAAAATCCCCCATGAAGACCTTCCACCCACTTTCTGTGCATTGTTTTACACAATTGTTTAGTGGGATGAGGAGTAAACAATTTACAGACTAATTCCTGTTTCAGGTAACTTTCCAACTCCGTTGTTCACAGCGAGCTTTTCATTTGGACCCACTGCAAGTATCTGTTTCAGAATATGTGCAGAAATTCTGAAATGTCAGCAAATTCTTAGCAACTGCATCAATATTTCAAAGGATATTGTGCATTTAGTGAGTAGAGACAATTTAGTATTGAGTATATTGAAAGCATTGATGCTTCAATACCTCCACCCATTCTATAAAATTCAACAGCACTAAATTGTTTTACTTAGCAGAACAAGATTTTTCTTTGGGTATTTAGACATCCTAAACCCATAGTCTAAAATTAAATCTCCGTAAGCAAGTACTCTAAGTAATTAGATCATTTTCTTGTTGTCTGAGCTGAAAACTGTTAAAACACAGTAAAGTTAATAAAAGCTTGTCATGACTACAAGCATGATTTTGTAACTGACTCAAATACTTTAAATGGATGCAAGAAACATGACTTCATTTACATCAGGAAGTTTTTTTACCATCACAGTTACCATGCTCCCAGCTGTGTTTGCTTAAGCATTTAAACTTATTTGGGCCTAGTAACTAGCTAAATGACAGCAGTTCTTGTTTGTTAGACTTTAGAAGCAGCATAATGAGAAAAAGAAATCTTTGTCAGCTAGAATTATCGAAGCTTTGCCTTCTTTAAGTTAACACAAATATTTGTATGTGATTGAAATGAATGAAAAAAAACAAGATGTAAACATAGATTAAAAAATGAGACTATAAATAAGAAAGAGTAGTAAGGAAAAAAAACCAAGAACTTGGCTAAGACATCTTATCAAAATGAGAGTCCAACATCAAGAGAGAGTCAAAACTGCATCTACAATCTCTCTTTTCAATCTCTATAATATAAAGCACATCTAATGTAACTTTAAAATAAGAATTTGATATAAAGACTGCAAATATAACAGACTGCTTAAGGTATAATTTAAAGTAATTTGAGGCAAGTTTTTTTATCATTCAACCTTCCCTTGCAGAATTATCAGCATACAAAACCTGAGAGATCTCTGAATTCCTGCTGTCTGCTGGAACTGAAGTACTGCTTGCTGCTTTTTGTTGAGGTCTCCAAAGCTGTTTCCATACAGCAGCTGAAATGTTGATCACAAATTAGATATACCAGGTGAATATCACCCAAAATGTGCAAATACATGGAGACATTGTGTCTACTAAACTTCTTCCCTTTTTCTAAATATATTGCTTTCTTGGAAAAAAAAAAATGCCTCTCATTTTAGTGATTCTGTTGCCAGGTTCAATCTGCTGCTCATCTGTAATTCAATTTTGGGAAAACGTTCAGCTTCTTATATTCTCTACTCAGCAGACTTGCAATTGGTTTGAGTTTTTTTTTTCCTAAAAATTAGAAAAGTGGTTTAAGCTACTGAGCAAGCACACAAATACAGCTGTTAACGTTTATAAATTTCTGCTCCTAATCACCTGACTGTAAGAGTATCCATATAACTAAATACTTTTAGTATAGCATAAATTACTCATTTGGCAGGTGTTAAGTACAGGAAGGTAAATTGCAGTCATAATACTGTATTCTACTAGAAAAGCATATCCAGCATGTGATATAAACTTCAGTGCAGCAGGGTTTTAGGCTTTATTGGCAAGACCAAAAGCATTACCTCATCATTTATTTGCACAGAATTCCCTAATACTCATGGAGTTTGAGCATCCTATGTATTGTGTGAAATGAAATATGCATATTAACAATTTAAAACAATGAATATTATGCTTGGAAGAAATGTATCAATTGCGTGTACTTCAGGCCTTCAGCCAAACTCTTTCATTAAAGAATATTCATTTCAGGCTAAATATTAAAAAAAAGGTCTTTTTTAGGTAGAATTTTCCATTTTGTGTTTTCTGATAGCAATAAAATCTGTATTGCCATTTGCTTGAATATAAAATGTGTTTAAACAGAAGATATAGTGAAGTCCACCTGAAATCACAGCAATTCTATTTAAGGATGCACAATGATAGAAGCAGGGCTTTCAAGTACTATTTTCATGTTTACCATTTGCTTATATTATTTAGAGAGTCTGAGTTTACAAAGAGTTAATGACATAGCATCTGGCCCATCTCTTGTCAGACTCTCCAGTGGATCCAAGGCAAGGTTACATGCCAACACTCTAAGAATAGGCCTGGCTAATCCACCTTGAGCCTTCTGAAAACCCATAGTGATGCAACCTTAGACTTTTGTAAGAACAAATGCCTTTTCTGTGTCTGCTGATATCACCACAAGATCTTTGAGTATAAGGACAGTCAGATGCTGAGCATGCACAGCTACACCTGGGACCTGTCCACCCACCCTGCAGATAAGTGTAGTATGAGGCCTTAACTAAGTGTAAGTAGAAGCTCAGCTTTACTTCTTTTCCATCTTTCTGAACTCTTCCAAAGTGGTAATTTATGTTGGGTCTGTGTTCAATTAGTTTGTATTATAGGAGATAATTCCATCTGCCAAGTATTGATTTGTGCCATACAGGCATGTACATTCAAACAAGTTGGCTGGATGCCCTTTACAGTCCATGGAAAGTTTAATTAATCTTACACTAAATTAAGACATCTAAATCATTGCCATTGAATGACCAAACAGATCAAAGGACAGTGAGGCAAAGGACAGATTTCATTTTCTAATAAGCTTTGTTATTTACTTGTTCTCTACATAAATGGCTATGTCTTTTTCCTTGTAACATTATTCTTTGTTCACTAATACATTATCTCCTTATGTCTTTATTCTCTGTCCGTTATAGGAATCTTTCAATAACAATGACATTTTTTAGACAATATTAGTAAAAAATGAAAGCTGCCAACATCCACTCTCATTTTCATTAAATGATCTGTGACTTCTTATAGATCCTATTATTCTTTTAGCCTTTGTGTAATGGTGAGCAACAGGTTTCTTCTCATGCAATACATTTTTCATTTGTATTTTTTAATTTAAACTTACTTTATTTACAGGGAGCGGGATATATTCCTATAATATATTTCAGGGATCTATTGTTTCTGCATAGAAAATCAGGATAAAGGACTAGAAAAGGTAGTTATACTTGATGAACTTACTGTATGCATTTAAACAGTTCTTTAAGCATCTGTCTCCGTAGACTGGACTCACTCTTGGAGAATTCTGGGTTCAATGGACAGCTAAGTACATTTCATTTCCTATAAAATTGGAATAATTGTAATGACTTCCTTCTTTAGGTGAGGACAATAATGTTTTACTCTACTAAATAATTTGTGTAGTAGGCGTCCAGAA
>WBNH01007678.1:0-132252 GCA_013401255.1 Urocolius indicus | reverse complement strand
GGGGGGGGGAAGCGAGAGGAAATCCTTTGTGTTTTTGTCCTCCTTTGTTCCGGAATTAACTTGACCAGTGGGGCTGGGAAGCAGCACGATTTCGTTTTGAAAAAGCAGGAGGGAGCGGGGGGGCTTTTGATCCTCGTCGGGGAAAATGGTGCTCGAAGAGGTGACTGGAGGCTTTGGCACCGGCGCTGGGATCTCTCTGAGGAGGCTCACAGCAAAATTTCGTTGAAGGCAATATTTCTGCCTTCCATGGGAACTTTCGGCGTTAATTAGCCACGTTGCTTCTGCGAGAGGGGCTTGCTCTTCTCTGCTCATCCCTTCTCAATGTGAGAAAACAGTTTGTGTAGGGCTAAAACGCAGCAAGACGAAATAATTAGCCTTAAAAGTACGTGTTGGTTTGGGGCGGGGGGGGGGGGGGNGGGGGGGGGCCGGCGAGGGGGAGTGAAGGGAAGGGAACGGGGCAGAGAGTGAAGCAAAATAAGTCTATCGCCTGGAGAAATGATGCAATGTTACTGCTGCCCAGTGGCAGCAACCGGAATTGGGTCATTTTAGGGACAAACGCTGGCAAAATTCAAGTCACGTCCACTTTTGATATAAGGATGTGTCCTCTTTAAAAATTGTTATGCAAAAGACTCTCGTACGTGATCTTCTGGCGATAAAAAGCAGCAAGCCAAATATTGGAGCCCGAGTCAATAATGTATGAACAGATTAAGCAACCTTTCTCCCAGGCAATTATTTCAGCAATTGAAAATCTCGCTCGCTCCAAATTTCCAAAATAATAATAACAATAATAGCAAAAGTAAATAAAGCCAGGCGCGAGCGCTATGGTCTCCTGCTCTTTGCCTCTTGCTAGAGGAGGTTGGGCGGGTTTGTTTCCAGCCGGGGAGAGTAGCCGAGGAGGTATTTAAAACAGCAGCAACCTGAAAAAATCACAACAATTCATAATAATCTATAGATCGCGGGAGTGAACAGGCAGATCGCGGGGACACCGGCCTGCCTGGATTTATTTGTCTTTAAAGCTCCGGGTAAATTAAGTTTCCGGCTGTGTAATTCTAACAAAAGGTGATAGAAAACGCACTGGGGGAGTAATAGATGGTGGCATCGAGAATCAAAGGGGGGAATGGGTTTAATGCTGATTTATGTGCCGAGGGCCGGGGTACCGCGGGAGAAACGCGGACAGCTCCGCGGATGCGTGGGCTGCGCGGGGGCTCCGCGGGTGCGTGGGTTCTGCGATGGGAGGCGAGACACGGCTCGGAGCAGCGACTTGTGGAGGTGGCTCTTCCCTGAACTCCCCGGGAGGCTGCTGCCCTGCATGAGGGAGATACGGGTGCCTCCCTGGCTGAGATCGCCGGGAGAGCACGGGAGGGAAAGAAATTCAGCCACAGGAAGAGGGCAGCGGGTGCGAGCAGGGAGTCTGGCAGCAGGGACCCGGCTGCCTTTGCCCTTCTGGCAAGGGGCAGAAACCAGACAGCTGCCATGGGTCTCCCTAAGCCATCCTTGTGTCTAAAGTCGCTGCAAAGCTTTGAGACAGAAAATCGTCTGTCACCTGCTTGCAGTTTTCCTCCTTTTTTTTTTTGCTTTGTGCACCTTACTCTGTGACTGCTGGGCACTGCTGGCCATGTAGTGGGTAAGATTTCCTTTGCCTACTTATCTCTGGCTCCATGATAGAATCTTTCCCTTTACTTCACCAGTTTTGACCTTGGTCTTGAATTTGGTCGACAATGCAGTGACAAGAAGTAGCCATTCGTTTTGGTTGCAAAAGCCGAGAGCAGATCAAAAGCAAAGAAACTGAACTTTCTGGAGATAGCTTGGTAGAGACTGCCAAGGCAGGTCTGGCACCCTCCAGGAAAAACTGCAACTGGGGTTGAAACGAGGGACAGGACTTTGGGGCTGGGTGAGAGGAAGACAAAAAATTATTTGGGAGCAATGTTTCCTTCTGGTGCATATGACCCAAGACGTCTTGCAGGAGCACCAAGATATAGGAGCACCCAGCCCCAACAACCTGCTAGAGACATGCCAGAGTACAATAGAAATACGGGCTAGCATGGCACTCACCTGCACACCCAGCCCTGCAGCCAAATCCCACATCCCTCTCCAGACAGCAGCCTTACATTCCTGAGCTAGACAAATGATGAAAAAGTTCCAGTTACCGTCTAATGAAAGGCCTCCATCTCCCTTTCCCCAGAGGTTTCCGATGCACATATAATTAGCTCTCAATATTTCATGAATATGGGGTTTTACTAATTCCTTTTCACTCAGGAGATTTCGCGTTCGCTGTTTTACCCTCTGTCATTTTGCACAAAGCCGTGGCTCTGGGAAGGAAGGGTGGTTATGGGTTGGGGAGGGTTCTTCTAGCTGGATACACAACACCACCTCAGCTGCCTGAGGCCTCGCCTCAGACATCCTGAGAGACATAGATCCCAAATGAAGGACCACAATTTGGGGATTTGTTTTGTTTTGGTTTTTTTTCCATGCAGAAAATGAAATGTTCTGTGGGATTTCAGTCCTTTGGGGCAAGCATTTCTTTGGATGGGTAATGATTCAGGAGCAAGCCTTCTGCTTCTGAGTTACAGCACATTTTGGAGGGTACTTTTTGACCAAAAAGAGCATTAGTCTCAGACAAACCAGGAGGCAGAAGGCAAGCCAAATGTCATAAAAAAATGTCACACAATAACAGCTCCAAATCATCTGATTACCATGCAATCATAGCAGTAAGAACAGCTCTGTGCTCCCTGTCTGTGTAACGAAGGACAAAGCTACCCCAGCACCATCTTAATTTTTATTCCATCTGGTTCACTGGAAAGCAGTGGGGTAAAAGTTCTTGTGTTCATAGTTGGCAAAGAAAAACTTTGAAGTCTTCTGTTTCTACCCCAATACCAGATTGGTTCTGGGCACAGACACTAAGGATTCACTTCATGTCCAGGACTGAAACACAGTCAGATCTGCCACAAAGCCTCCCTTTCCATTTTGATTCTCCTGCTAGAACTGCGTGCATGTTGCACAGAGTCTGCCCCTGGCACCCACATGTCACCCTGGTAGTCAGCATCCTCTTGTCTCTGCAAATAACTGCACTAAGCAGAAATCTGCTGGCCTCTGTAGGTAAAAAGAAGGTTTTAAACTCGAGAGGCTGAAGAAGACCTTCAGCTGCTGCAGGGCAGGCTTTACTGGGCTGACTGTGCAGCAATAGCCATCTTCTAATCATGCTATAGGTATTGACTACATCTGGTTTCTTTTTCCTGTCCTGCTCCATCTGAATGTATGTGCCTAGAATAAAGTGGTGTGAGGATAGTTTAAACATGGAAGAGTTTTCCTAAGCACACTGGCACAAAAAAAAGTTTGGTCCTTGCATTTGGAGCAGATTTAGACTAATGGGCTTTTCACCATGTTTCCCTAGTGCTGAACGTTGGCATTTGCAATGCAGTAGATGTGTTTCTGTAAAGGCAACCCCCCAGCCAGAAACAGCTCATTAAAAATCCCATTATCCCCATAACTTGCTTATTATTAATTTAAATGACTGTCTTACCATTTGTAAGAAGGAAAACAAATCCTAAACCAAACGATACTTGCAATCACTGAGCCTGGTGGGTGATGGATTTTATTTGCTGCACATTTTCAGTTGGATGTTAAAGAGGTTTTTGAGTTTACAGTAACTGCTGTCTCTCTATGTGGTCCATTGAAGGATAGCTTTGTTTCCTCAAATTAAACTTTGTGAGTCACTAGTTCCTGTGCTTTGCCTATTTCTTAATAACAACTTTACACTTATATGGGTCTTTTCCACCCTACAATTCTCTAGTTGTTTATTAGGAAGCCAAGAGGAGCTGGTGAAAGGGAGAGGAGTTCCGTGAGTGACTGACAGGGGTGCAGGATCAGGACCTGCAGGCATTCTGCTGAGCTCTGAGTCACGATCAACACAGTTTTTCCCTGTGTCAGGGACAGATAGTTCATTCCCATTATGTTTGTCTGTGGGTGCATGCAGCAAGATTTTCCTGTACTCATCACTTCTTAGGGGTGCAAGTAGTGCAACCCCAAAGAAGTTAGCACATTTGGGGGTTATAAACTCAGGCCTATGCTGCCTAGAGAGAACATCTCAGAAACTGAAAGTACCTCCTTTATCTCTCTCAGGAGTGACATGCAGCAGAGGCATGAACACTTAGGGAGAAAGGGCTTATTCATTGCTGCTCAGCACTGAGATGGCCAGTGCTGAGACCCCAGGCAGGGCAGCTGCAGGCACTGCTGTGCTGTGCCCTGTGGTGCCTGTGGATCCCAAGGGATCCAGAGCCATTCAGATAACTCTCTGCTGTGCAGGCAACACGTGGCAGGAGGGCTCCCAGAGAGATCTCTTCTTTTTACTGTTTTCTGCTGCACTGTGCTTATTCTTTCACCTGGTTTTCAATGTGTGCTCCTTGCCATTTGTCCCATGACTTCAGAAGTCGATATAGATTTTAATCTGATGGTGATTTACTGATTCACAGATCTCATCCACGTGGTGAGGGAAGGCCATGGGTGTGACAAAATAGGGGCAAATTCTCACCTGGAATAAAGGGTGATGGAGAGGTGGCTTCAGAGAGCGGGGCTGCCCCAGCTCCAGTGCTCCAAGCACAGGCTGACGGCAGCTGACATCGCCGGCGCTCAGCGCTAGCTGCAGCCCGGCCCCTTTCCTGGGATTATTAATGCCTTTTTTTGGTTCAAATGCTGGTTTCCAGAGACATCTTGTGGCTTTCACCGGCCATCGCAGCTGAGCTGCTCCGCAGCCCAGCACGCCGCTCCTCCCGCAGTCTTGGATATCCAAGCTGCTTCACAAGCTGCTTGCTATTTGCACCCTGAATGAGATTTATTTATTTCTCTTTTACCCCACGATATGTGTTTTCTGCTTTGTGGGACTGTCCTCTCACATACAACTCAGGATAGGGGATGGACGTAAGTATAAGTCTTGCCGGAGAGAAGACTTCTGCAGAAATGTCACTGGTGTGAGAACCTTCCCATGCTGATGTCAACACAGGAGGGGATCAGTGCTTGCTCCCTGCACAGCATCCAGCACTGGTGCCTCAGAAGCTAATGCAGCACAGGATTGTGGGGTGGGGTTTGTTTTGTTTTGGTTTTTTTTTTTTTTCATTAGCTCCTTCAATGATAGTGCTACAAAGGTAGAGAAACACAAAGTAAAAGTACTTTTGTAAGAAGCAGAGGAAGGGCAATTGACACATGGGCAGAAGCTGCGGGCTGGCTGTGCATCCCTGAGTGCTGCAGACAGGGCCATCTCCAGCCCTTGCAGCCCAGACTTCCAAGAGCAATTTCTCAGCTGAAGTAGGAGGGACAAACCCCACTGGGTTGTGCAAGATGATCCTTTTCAGAAAGCGAATTGTATGAAGCAAACAGTGGGAACTGGACCCCATGACCATGAAGGTCCCATCCATCATGGTCCCATCCATCCCCACGCTGTCTGCACAAGCGGTGGAGCAAAAGCTTCCAGACTGAAGAGAACAAGGCACTGCTGGGTCTTTTAAAATCTTTTCAGAAGTAATGAATTAGTAGTAATTATTCAGCATTTAAATCACTCATTTTGTCTACCAGGGTGGCTTGTAGCAGCAAGCACAGGCAGCCCCACACCCCCGAGCACACGCATTGCTGCCAGCTGACTCCTCACTCATGGCACAGGAGGGAGCTGCTGGCTTCAGGCAGGGAAATGAAGGCTGCTCCTCAAGATTCAGGCACCCCAAAGGTTGCCATGGTGCCATGCTAGACAAGGTCTGTCTTCCCAACAGCCAGTTAATCCTCCTTCCTTTCGATGGGGAGCAGGCAGTTAGAGCTCTGGTGTCTGAGCTGGCAGATTGCTTGTCTCCAGCCAGCCAGGGATTCCCTTCCGATTGTGCAAAGAAAGCTTCAGAGATGGAGAGTGTTTTTAAATGTGTATTCCACAGCCACACAGACTCTTGCTGGGTCCAAGCCATCTATGCAATCTACACTTTCCCACTGGTGTATCATTTTCTTGGCACTTTCCTTGCAACAGGTGGGCTGCAATGTAAGGAAACTTAATGTGTCTGCTTCACTCTCGACTAAGAAGAAAGATTTACTACAGAAGACACATTGCTTACAGTTTTATGGAGATTTTTTATCTAAAGCCATGTAACACCCTATGGCGGGGGTCCACAACCTTGAGAAAATCTCAGAACATCCAAACAAATGTTTTCAAGCAGGAAAGCAGCCAAGTTACCATGTCTGTGCACAACATCAGGACGCTGGGCTGGGAACTGCAGCTGAGATCACACAGTGCTCTAACCCCATTTCGCCTGTCTGGAGTCCAAGGAACCTTACCTAATTTATCTAGCCCTTGAGGAGGGAAGATATCATGGATGAAAAATGACTTCCAGGGTGTCCTGGACAATGTGTTGGCTGTACTGGCTCAGAGAGCTCACTGCACTATGTCCTCAAGGTAATCATCAGCATCTGCATCCAAGAGATGGTCAAGCCCCTAATATGGCCTTGGCAGTGGAAGCTGCTGACTCCATCACAGCAATGGGTTAAGAGCTCTGTCTCTTGGCCCCTTACAGATGCAAGACACCACGTAGAGAGGACAAGCAACGTGGCAGAGACACGAGTGACCTGGTGTGCCTTCATTGCTGCTTGAAGCAGTTTTTCTGTGTGGGGTTGTAGTTTGGTACAAAATCTGCAGGGAGAGCCAGCCCCTCTGTCACAGGCACCGTCACGAAGCAATGAGCACGTTGTGAGTTACGACCACTAAACAGCAAGGCAACACTAATAAATCTTAATCCGAAGGCTGGTAAACTGTAAAACACAACATAAAATATGATGCATGGGTTGGTGTTGAGCCTGCAAGCCTCTGATCTGTTCCCATGGGGGCAAATTCTGGCTGATTTTTACTGATGGAGCTCAAAGCGGGCCAGCTGCAGTCACCCAGGCTAAAGCCAACCTCATGGCTCTTATCTAAATAATTCCTGGTTATTAATAACTTTTATGGTCGGTACGTGGGACTGAATGGCTTGTGCTTTTTCAGTGAGGATAAACCATTCAATCATGTAAAGCCTCGCCTAAGAGATGTTGCTAGATGAATCATTTAGGTTGATTGAGGGCTGTGTAAGTGATATATTAAAGATGTGCCAAGCAACATTCCTTGATGGGGAAAATTATGTGTTTTCTGGCAGATTCATAAGCTAAGGAATTCATCTGTGGGTTGTTAAGGAGATTATTGTCTGGTATGTGTGTGTGTATACATGGGAATGGGAATACCAGTCACTCCAGTTTAACAGATATCCAAAATAATCTGGGTTTGCTGAAATGAAACTGTCAGCCTAGGTTGATGCTGAGTAAACTTTTGACTCATCAAATCAAACTGATTCTTTCTGTAGCTCTTATGACAAAGAAGAATTTGGTCCACGGTCTTCAGAGACAGGAGCTGAGTGGGATGTGACCAGAAGCGTTGACTCTCTGAACATAGTTCCCCTTTCCATCCAGAATATTGCTTGCTAGGACCACTGAAAGAATGGCTAAATATTTCTATAACCATAGCTAAGTTTAGGGTCAAGTGAAAAGTGAAATGATTTTGCATCCAGTTCAGTTTCTCTTATTTTGATCAATATATTAAACAAAAAGTCCACCAACCACCCGCCTTCATTTAAAGTGGTTGATGCTAGAACTTAAAATCAATGAGTTAAAAATCATTTTAACCCCACAAGAAACTTTTGGTGCCTGTAATGCCGTGCCAGGGTGAGCCAAAACACCTCCAGCTTCTCAGCTACTGTTTCAGGAAGATGTCTATCCAGGCTGGAAGATGTGCGGATAGGGTCTGTCAGGGGTGACATCCAACATCACGCTGCCACCAAAACAGCAGCTTCGTGAGGCAGGCACAAGACATCTGAACTGATGGTAGCTTGCCATCCACCAGCGCTCACTTCAAGGGCAGCTGAAAGGAGAAAAAACATGATCAGGGAATATATTTTGCAATACATACACAAATTTTTAACCTTCCCCCCTCCCCCCCTTCTCCCTTTGCTGGAAACTGACTGTATGTCCCTGCCCCTTGCATTCCCACATTTTCTCCTTTCAGATGAATTCTTTCTTTATCCACACATTCAGCATGGTCTCAGTTTGCATTGCCACTCAGCTCTTCAGGCCAGCTTTAAAAAACTGTTTGTTTTAGTTTATGCAAATCTCATTCTGAGTTTCTCCTTTGAAACATTAAGACAGCACTGAAAATAGCAGTGTGATGTACCACCTGCACTTTCATCAGTAATCTAACTTCATGTTTCTTTCAAAGCAGAGCTAGATAATTGTCTCAAGATCTGTTTTGTAGCATTTCCTAGCTTGTAGTTACTTTTCCATGACTTCATATCATACTGTAATTTTGTCATCCTGCAGTGAAGGATTTTAAATCACTTCTTGGTTTCTGTCCTGTATCCTCCATCCAAGGGCATATGCCACTTGTCTGCAAGCCTCATCCTGCCAATTGCAAGAGGAGGGAAAACTTCATCTTGACTTGTTTCTCCCTAGTATTTCACCTCCTTATTTTACTGTGCTTCTGCCTGCTGTGCCCAGGCTGCAGCCGATGACCGGAGGGCTCTCCCCTGCTCCTGCTCAGAGAGCACTGTTCTCCCCAGAGAAGAGAGAGACAATAATTAATATTATTAACTGTGTATCATGAACAAACTCAGCTTAGGAAGAGCTCAGAGAGCTTGCAGATGGGAAGCTTATGGTCTCATCAATCAGCTGAATAAGCAAATGAGAGAGGCAGGCTCTTAAGCTCATTTACTCAGTGGCTTGGTACTCCACAGTACTCAAGTACTTTGGCCATCTCTCTGTGTGCTTTATAAGGTTATTGTGGCCATTATATATCTCACCTTCACATTACGCTTTATGGCTTTGAGAGATGTTTAAAATGAACTTCAAAGAAAGTTTAGAGTTGCTTAATGCTGTGGAGGAAACTTTAATAGCCAGTATCTTGGGTGAGGTTTAATCTGCAGGGAAGCAGGTTGGGTTTGGATACAACTTCCAGACCAGGCTACAGTCCTCTCACTTTATGCTACAAGGGTGGGCATGGTTGTTATTGCTCCAATGGGAAAACTGGTATGGATGAAGACATGACTACTGAAGGGATATTTTTCCGGCTTATATCACAGACAGGACATGAGGTGCAGACAATGTTAGATTTGTCTGTGCAGGGAGCTCTGCCAGGTGGAGGTGGACAAGCCTTAGGTGATGGATATTTCTTCAATATTCTTCTACTTATTTAATTGGCACCCTAATATCACCATAAAGGCTTCACGTTTGAAAGGCCATGGCTACCTGAATGGCTTTCAAAGTGCTTTTCCACCACCACAAAGGGGAAGATGCTGAGAATCATTCCCTGAATCTCTCTTCCCAGCAGAACGTATCCCCAAGGATGATCAACTTCGATTAAACATATCAAACTTCCCAGCGTTCGCCCAGGTAAAGACACTAGTTATGTACTCCCAGTTAGCCTCCAAAAAAAACTCTGCTGACCTGAGGAGCCTGAAGTCCTCAGCTGGCCAAAGCAGATAATTTCTTTCAGCTACTTGTTGGGAGCACGAATTCCTTGGGAAAGCTCTGATAAACCTGACACTTAACAAGGCTCACAAACCAACTAAACAGCTGTGGGAGACATTTGGTTTGTTGGACAGTAAAGAAAGGAATGCTTTGAAGGCCAGGCTTGTAAGGCAAAGCTCTGTCAAGGAGCTGTGGAGCAACACGGCGAGAGGCTGAGGCGTGTGGAGCAAGCTCAGCCTTTACAGCCCCGTAGCCCTGCGACCCTCCTGGCCACCATGCCTGTGATTTATCCACCCCACACCCCCAGGCTGCTTTACTCTTCTATCTCCCTGCATTTTCCAGGGATCTGTTTCACATTAACTCATCAACAGGTTGCAAAGCCAATATGCTCAGGGAGAAGTTATTTAAGAGAGACCCTGCAGCTCATCATCTCCTTGCCACAGAAGGAAGCAAGAGGGAGGAGGTCATCTCCTGCTCCTTCTAGCCACCAGCTCCTCCATCAAGCACGTGTGAATAGCCTTCACTCCTTGATACACAAGGAAGAAGTGCAAGAGAGAAAAGATCTCTGGGCTAGCAAAAGCCACTGATGTTTATGTTTTTATAAATGGTTTCTACTATTCAAAGAGTGATGAAGAGCTGCTGAAGAGCACTGAAGAAAATGCAGCTCTGGGGTACCAAGCATCTACCTTCGTCTTTTAGCATCAGTGTGTGCAGAAATACGCTTTTATGCCACCTTCCCTCAAAGAATGAGAACTGAAACTGTTTCGTCTTCACACGGGCCAGGAAGATACTGAGTTCTCACTCACATTTCCACCTGGCCAGGTTTCCATCTCAGCTGCCCCAAGGTACTGGGATTTTTTTCTGTGCCCATGGCCATAGGGCATGTGCCAGGCACCTCACAACATCAAGCCTGGGAGGGGAGAGATTGGGCTCAAGTCCTCCTGCAGATGCTCTCAGAGGCTGAAGAACATTCAGGTCTTTGAGGAAAATGGTTATTCTGACTTGTTACCCCTAAAGGACATCTTACACTATCACCTCACTGCAGATGATGGATTATTTCACTGAGCCAATCGGTAATCAGCAGGGTTTAGAAAAATCTGTCTGTTTCTGAAGACCAGTGACTGCTCATAGCCCTTACTGAGGAATACAGATTGCTATGTCTTTTTTGCTTGCAAAATACACTTTCAGTAAAACTCACAGATCACCTTTGAGACCCTTTATTGCAAAATCAGCAAAGGAGGAGGCACTGTCCAGCTGTGCAACACCTCAGGGAAATCCTTAGTGTCATTCTGAATTTTCATGGCACATATTTAGGTATGAGGACCACAGGTTACATCTTTCCAGGAGGAAAGATCTAAGCAACATCACACACACAAACCCTTTTCTCATTCATCCAGGACTTTTCCACACTTTTTAGTGTCCATCTAGAAGAGGCAGAGCAGGTGCTTATGTACCTGCTTGCAATGAACATCTGGTCGGGTTTTGAGATGGCCCTGTGCAAAGGCTGATGTCCAAGCATCCCCAAAGGCCCAGGGAGCTGGTGGCTGGCAGGCAGTCCGGCACTGCACCACAAGGTGGGGATGCTACAATGCTGAACGGCAGAGGCTCCCGGCAGGGCAGCGCCGAGATCGAGGATGCATTAATCTCTGGATGAGAAGGAGTTTCTAATAGCCAAAAAGCAAGAAGTCACTTCATCACTTAGCCCTGTGTGCCTTTCCCCATGCTTTGCGTATTCACAGCATTAAATGGGTTTTGAAAGTGTTGGTGTGAGTGTAATTTGGTCCTGGGGCCACAGAGGTTTCTCTGCTGGCTGGAGATCCAGCACTGAAGCTGCTCTAGGGGCTGAGGTGAGCTGGCAAGACACAGCAAGGCTCGGGGGAGAGAAGGGAAATCAAATGTATCTCTTTTACTTTTGCATGCAAGAGCAAGGTGACACCACCGTCACAGTAAGGTGATGGATTTCAAGCAATTAAGGGAACTTCTAACTCTAGAGGCTCAGCTGTGTTGGAAAACTCAGCACTTTGTGCTCCTGCTCAGTTTTACTCTGTTTCTGAAGAGGCAGATGCCACAGCAAGAGCAAATCCTGTGCAGAGGAGGCAGATAATGGCTCCTTAAAAGCTGTAAGACAAGTTGCCAAGCTCTGCCTTGCAGGGCAGCATGAGTCAGAAGCCAACATGGAGGCATTTCCTTGCTGTGATTTGACCATCACTGTCAGCTCCAAAACACCCGCTGCTGGGGGTACCAGGGCTGTGCCTGTGATGTTCCCTAGCAGTGACGGGCATCCTGCTCAGCCAACCTTTTGCAGGCACCTGGGGGTCCCTGATTTCAGGCTGGGTGAGTGTAATCCTTCCCACCAGCTGGGACTGGGACGTCTGACACAATGAATATGGGCAAACAATAGCTGGGATACTTCTTGGATTTAACAAAGTATTTGACAGGCTAGAAAAGAGAACTCGGAGCTTGATTATAGTCTTCAAATATGCAAGAGTTTATTATGAAGAGGGCAGCAGTCAATTGCTCTCCATAGCTACCAAGGGGAAGACAAAAAGGAATGAGCTCAATGTTTAGCAACAAAGCTTAGTAGCAGGCATTCAGAGAAAGAATACATCCTGTCTAACTGTGAAGGTAATTACACACCAGGACAGGTTATCTACAGAGGGCTGGGAGTCTTTCAGTTTTAAGAGCAGATCACGCAAACATGTGTCAAGAACCATCTTAAGACCCTTCCAGAACAATACTTTATGCTTTTGTGATTTTAAGGTCTCCCCATCCCAGGTTTTGCCTTCACATCTCAAATGCCCAGGAATGAAGCTTGGAGGAGAGAATGTCTGTGTCAGCCTGGGAAGGGATGCCTCTAGTCATCACCCATCTAGACACAGTCCCAGAAGCCTTTTATTACACTATTGGAGGTGTCTCAACCTCTCCATCTAATTCTGTTCCATTGACATTTTGCTACCTAGGAGCTCCCTCTGCTCTGAACATCCCAGCTCCTTATCCCTCTGCCTAAAGGAGTAGACTTGGGTTTTATCTCAAAGTTTCTCTGTACAAGCTTCCTTCTTGCTGGACTAGAAGTTCACAGAGGAAAGAACTAAGTCTTGATCTTGTCTCGCTGAGGTCAGCAGGAACTTTGCTTTTGCTCACGAGCAGTGCAGGATGGTGCATGACCTTTCCTAAGCACCAGTTCAGCAACGGCCCTGCCCATCCCAGTAAAGGTGTGTGGATGAACATGATACCACAGCTCTGCTTAACCAAGTCATTCCAGCCCAGTATTAAAGCAGGGTCAGGAGTGGTAGAAACTATTCCCCAAATGAGGGCTTCATGGAGAAGGCTGGGCACTCCAGGGTCATAGGAACAGCCTCACCCTGAGGTGACTGGGCTGCAATTGCTTGGCCAAAAGACGTAGATGCCAAATGCTGGCACGATACAATCAGTAACAGCATGAGTCCACTGAAAATGAGAAATATGACAACAAACAGCAAATATCTGGGAGTAACATCCAGCCAAATCAGGAGATCCCTGAGCTGAGAATGGCTGGAGGCTCAGAGAATGGTTGGGAAACATCACACATAAGTTGATATATCTCATTCTTCTACTCTTTCCTAGGCACTCACTTTTGGCAAACCTCAGGAAGGACAGTGGGCTGCATAAGGCTTTAGTCCAGTAGAGCCAATATATCCACTCGTATTATCCTGTCAAAAGAGAGGCTGAATGCAACAGAGTATGGCTCGGCAATTTACAGGATTTATTCCTCTAAATGAGCACAAATTTCTCCTCCAGGCCCCAGTGAGATGTGACTGTTTCAGCCTTCTGACGACACACTACTTTTCCTCAGTTGCCTTTCAGAGACACCAGGATGTGGTCTACAGATTCCCAGGCTGAAGATTGCAGGAAAAGAAAGAGGATGATCTCTGCAATAATGTACTACCATCCCTGTCTATTTTTAACCCAACTGAAGAGCAGATGGCTGCTCTTTGACAGTAGTGGCTCAGAAGAGGAAGGCAATGCTCTGTCAAGTGGGAAGTGAGCGGAGGTACAGCCCGGCCACAGTAAGCATGAGTGAATCAGATAAGTACCATGAGAGCTTGAAGTCACAAGAACATGGGGGATGTAGCAGAAAGGTCATTAATATTTTCACACTGATAAAATATCCATAGGTTGGGGGTAGGGGGGAGGGGGTTGTATCTATTTGGATGTGACAGCAAAGTTACACTCAAACAGCAAGGAAGAAAGTTAGTTCTACCTGCAATTGTATCTGTACACAGCTGAGGAGATGGCAGCGTTCATCTGTGACTGCTTTATCTTTGTGTCTGTTCATGCCCAGATAAAATACTGTGTACAGCAGTTTGTTCTTTATCTCTTCCTTTCCCTCACTTGTGTGGTATGAAACACTAATGTCAGGACTGGAATTGATGTCATTGGCAGGAGCTGGAATTCCTTTGCCATACTGCTGTAAAGCTATCCCAGGCGATTTATATAGGTCAGAAAATTGAAGAAACTTTCTTTTAACAGATAGTTCTGCTAAGGAGGGGATCTCATGAACTTTTATAAAGAACAGGCATCTCTCAATCTTGCTCAGACCCAGCTCTGCATGCCTGAGAGGATCCCCATCCCTGGGAGGTCTTGTCCCTACTGAGGCCAGGCATTGCCATGAGGGGCCACAGGGCTATAACTCACCATGTCCAGAAACCTGAGCGTTGCACAGGCCCCAAAGAGACCAGTTTCTCCCCCTGGGGCTATCCCACTGTGAACAAATATGAGGAAACCCAATAGGAGAGGTAGGACTTTGCTTCTTGCTGGACTTGGCCAACTGAGGGAAGAGGATGCTGAGGGCAGAAGGAATCTGCGTAGTGACTGCTTCAGGGGTCTTGTCCTTATTATAGAGGTTGAATTATTGCTCTTTTGCTTAGAGCTGCCACGTGGGCATCTTATTGTTAAGCATACAGAAAATCAGTGGTGGAAGTACGTCAGCATTGACCATTCACACAAAGCAGAACATGGCCAGGTGTGACTTCCTTCCAGCTGGGCTGGCCAAGAAACCAGCAGCAAGGTGATGGGTTTGCTGATCTTCCTTGCAGTGGCCATCCTTGACCAGGCGGCATGAGTGAGTGGGTAACCACCACCCACAGTGGCAGAAGCAGAGCTCAGAAAGTCCTTCTCACTAAAACATACCTCTATGTCAAACATGGCCAGGTCCAGCATGGCTTTGTGGCTTCACACAGGGGAAATTCATGTTGCGGTCTCTCACCCTGGGCTGCAGGCGCCCCCATAGAAAGCCACAATTTCAAGCCATAAACCCAGAGTGAATGCCAGCGTGGCAGCTGTGCATACACAGAGCAGATCGGGTATTTGACAGAGAAAGAGATAAGCAGCTGCTGAAAAACAACAGCAAGTTCAGTTCTCCTTCAGCTGAGGCCAAGTTTGGCCCTGTGGGACAGAGCTAAATTGCAGTTAGAGACCGTGCTGTGGGCAGTGCTTTGAAAAGAGTCTGTGTTTAACATGTGTTCAGTTTGACCTAAAGGATATAAAATGGTGAGCCTGAAAACACTGCATCAAGGTCAGCATTTGCAAAAGAGACCAACCTGTCACCTATGGCTGGAAATTGTTGCTAGTGTTTAGTGTCATTTATAGGATTTATGCTATGAAGTCATCTTTTCTTTCTTTCTTTTTAAAGACAATTTCAAGAAGGCAAAAAGCAATTCTTCAACAATTCTACTAGTTTATTTTCAATTCTTACCATCATAGCATTGCAAAGTTATGGTAAGGAGCTCACTGTGTGCCTGGGAAACATTCCCTGGGAAACAACATGGCCATGGCCAGGCAGACAGTTGACTGCTGAGAGCCTGGCAGAGACCTCCTGTGCTCCCACACTGACCAAATCTTCATAAAGCATTCATTGGCACTGACAGATGAGAAGTAGCACAGAAGGAAGACAAAACTCAATGGTTCCAAACAAGCAAAGTGCTGCAGAGAGGCTCTGAGGGGCCACTTACCCAGACGTAGCAAAGCCAAGTGCCACTTCCACTCCTCACCCCGAAAAGAGAACTGCCACTGGAAAAAGAAACTGTGTTTTCTGGGTTTTTCTTCTTGTTACTTCTTGCTCTCACTTTTTTTTTTTTTCCTGACAAAAACCAAGACAACTGTCCCACCAAAGACTTCTGCTCATCTCAGCTCTTTTTCTTCCTCACATGGGGCTCAGGGCTGCTCAGGACACTGATCACAGAGGATTTCCTGCTTTATCAAAGCTCCCAGCAGCTAAACAAGGAGACAGCTAAGAATTCAGGCAAAATGGAGATGTTACTTATTTGTTTGTAGCCTCTTTTGTAGCTCCAGTAGAAATGCTTTTCTCCTATTGCCTTACAAATTACTCCTGGAGAAGTGAGGGATGCCCAAACCTGAGCCACACGTGCCTGGTCAGCATTTGACTCTTGTCCAATAATGGACAGAAATGCCCTTCAGACAGACCTTGGTGTTAGATACTCAATAAACTCAACAAACTCATCAGGATTTGTTTTTCCTTTGATGAAAATAGGATTATAAAGTAAACATCTTCATAGCCAGGTTTTTCAAGGTAGGCCTGTAAAGGTGCATCTTCATCCTTTAGCTGCCTTGTGCCCTTTTTTTTCCCAACTAAAATGTGTTTCAAAGAGATTTTCTGTTCTGATGTTGTTTTAAAGTACGAAGAGTTTTGGCAGGGCAAGCAGCGTAGAAAAAAAATCATAGTGTATTAATGAAGAGTGGGAGGGAAGGTCATTTGCCTGTTATTTGTAGCACGGTACCTGATAAGAGATCATTAGTGATTCAAAGCCACTGAATGACTTTAATTAAAATTTGAGCTTTGAGAGCTGGATGCAGTCTGATGACCAGACTTTTAGGGCAAAAAGACAGAGAGAGGGAGGGAAGAAGAGCAAGAGTTGACCAAAATAACAATGAGCTTAATTAAAGCCAGGAGAAACATTGACAAACTCTCATTTCTGGTCTCCCTGGTTGGGTTTTTGTCCTGGTGCTCCAGAGCTGCATCTTCCTTGAGTCCATCTGGCACAGCGACCATGGCTCTGGGTACCACAGGCTTGAGGGGCCTTTTCCCTGTGGGACTGGGGGATTTAGCAGTCTGTGCAAGACTAGGCTTTGAGGTTTTTTCTTCAGAATATTCTGTGTTTTTAAAACTAATTGCATTTTAAAAAATAAATTGACATTTGGAGATTTTCTGTTCTGCCTTCAGCCCAGGGCAGAGTTGAGAGGTATAGCTGAGCTTTTTACTAGGAAAAACAGAGACAGGAGAACAGCAGTGTGTGCCTGGGATCCTCAAGGACAGGCTTCACAGAATCACAGAATCTTAAGGGTTGGAAGGGACCTCAAAAGATCATCCAGTCCAACCCCCTGGCCAGAACAGGCCACCTAGAGTAGGTCACACAGGAACTTGTCCAGGTGGGTTTTAAATGTCCCTGAAGGAGACTCCACAATCCATCTGGGCAGCCTGTGCCAGTGCTCCCTCATCCTCACACTGAAGAAGATTTTCCTTGTGTTTCTTTGAAACCTCTTCTGCTCTATCTTGTACCTGTTGCCCCTTGTCCTACCAGTGTTGAAGTTTCCTGGCATTTTCCCCCTCACTGTCAACATAACCCAGCCAGTCCTCCCTGTGCTGAGTCCAGGATGGTGATGGGGAAGAATTGGTGCACAGCAAAAGGGCAGCTGCTGCTGTAAGGTGAAACATCTAACAAAGAACTATAACCAAATCTGTATGTAAAAAGAAGGAAATCAGCTTGTGAAAGGAAGAAGACAGTTCTGCACCATTTAAGTGTAAAATTGGGACTTCCCTATCACAGCTTCTCTCTCCAGGGTTGCATCTCCAGCACCTCCGCTTGCACTGGGATGCTGAGATGTGTTGATATATGTGCTCTGAACAGCTGCAAGGCAGACACAGCTGCACTAGACTGTGAGAATAAAGGAGAAGGTTTATTCCCTGCTATTTGGTATATGCAACATATCATAATTAAGTAACATGAGCTTGCTGCCAGCCAGGGGCACTACCACAGGACTGAGATGGGTTCATTTCATAGGACAGGAGACATTTCTACTTTTTTTTAATGTATATTTTTTTCTTTGTATATGTGGAACAAATGAATCTCAAAGACACTTACTGCTACATTTAGAAACTGAACTTGAAATGGAGGGTACACAAAGCAACATCCACTATGAATTGCTGACTCTTGTCCCCTTCTGATGCTGAGTCAGTGGGTGCTGGAGAGCTTTCCAGGGATATCACTCGTGCCAATAAGCATTAGGACTTATCCTCTCTGAGGGCTTTATGTATGCCATGCCAAATTAAAGACCTCATCTCCTGCCTCACTGCCTGTGTTGGTACCAGGGAAACAGAGTTGAGAACCAGGTACAGTCTGAGTCACAGAATCACAGATTCTTAAGGATTGGAAAGGACCTTGAAAGATCATCCAGTTCAACCCCGCTGCCAGAGCAAGACTGCCTAGAGCAGATCACACAGGAACTTGTCCAGATGGGTTTTGAATGTCCCCAGGGAGAGATGCTCAACAACCCATCTGGGCAGCCTGTTCCAGTGCTCCCTCACCTTCACTCTTGCTACCATTTGCTCAGATTTATCATCTGCCAGAGGCTGCATGTAGACCACCAAGGAAGAGTTTGTTGGCATGATATATCCTCTCTTGGTAAGGCCATGCCACTGAAGACATCACATCAGACCTTTGCATGTACCGATTCAGAATTTTCTTGCCAGCAGAGCTCTATCATCTCTCCTAACATCGTTGCTAGGCTGACAAAACACTATCAAAACGAAGAATTATCTTGGCTCAGCTCTCCGTGAGGAGGTGCAATGGGTTTTTGCTTTCCAGCCAACATATCTCCACCAGAAACACATTGCACTGTAGACCAAGCCCTACTGCTCTTGCAAAAGGCAGCCAACTTAGACGAGTGCCTAACTTCCCATCTGCTTGTCATTACTGTGGATCTTCACGCTCTCAAGCTGAAGAATGAAATCCATGACCTTGATCTACTTTCTTTTCATTTTGCCTTAGGACTTTGCTATTCTTCTTGTTGTTCTGGGGAAAGGTTTTGGGACAAAATTCCCAAAGACCAGAGCTTCAGGTTGGCTGTGTAGGGAAAGCAATGGACAGTTGAAGAAAAATGTGCACCCAAGTCTCTGTGTAGAGCTGAAATCCTCCCTGGGTCATGTTCATGCAATTCATCCATTCATCTGGCCCTTGACTGGATGAGGGAATGAACTCTAAAGGTGAGATGACATTCAGAAACTTGAGCTTATTTCTGCTTTGATCAGTTTTGTTCCTTAATGATGTGAGCTACCAGACTGTCTCTCTCCATAAGAGAACGTCTTTCATTAGCTTACTCTGATGAACTAACATATACTATACTTATTTCTGGCATACACATTTATTGGCATGTTGACATCTTTTTTAATATTCTTCCCACCTTGTGCCACTCCATCAATCCACACTCCTTAAGCAGAGACTTTCCAATGTACCACAAAAGAGAAATCAGGTTAATTTCTTTTTCATTACCTAAAGCAGGGCCGTCTCTTCTAGGTTTCCTCAGCCCTATACAAAGCTTCATGCCAAGCCATTGTGAATTCCCTTTCAAACCTCAAACTGTGTTTAATGGGAAAGGTATGATTTCACAAGCAGATCTGTGCAAGACTGATGTTGTGCAGACAAAATCCTATAATGATTAACATGTGGCACCTTGCTCCAATTCTCTGAGCTACGTGCACACCTCACAGTGAGAGCTGCTTACCAACTTGCTCGCTTGGTGCAATTTAATTAAAGAAATTAGGATAGCCAGAAACCCACTGCAATTGTCACATGCTTTTAATTGATGCCAGGATCCCTAATTTTTCACATCATCTTTCTGATATTTTTGGCAAGGAGAGAGTCTCGAAGCCTCATCCCGAGGTCTAAGCAAATCCCTTTCAGATGTGATTGAGAGGGGAGCAGGAGCCAGGCTGCCTGGCTCAGTCTCCCACTGCTTGGGCTGACCTCCCTTATCAACTCTAGCCCAGCCCAGCTCTGGCAAACACTCTGAGCCCCACGTATGCACCTGATTGCTTGATTTCAACCCTGAAACATGGATGTGGGTTCAGCCAGGGCTTCTACTGGAGTCACACTGAGAAGTGGCATCTGAGGCACAAGTCATGTCCTTCGGTTGCCCCAACATTGTTGAGAACATGTTTTCTCAGCTTGGAGGAGCACCAAGGAGGTCTTTGGGGACCACTATAGCTCTAGGGGTTCTAGTCAATGTCCTCCAGCCCTCCTGCCCCATCATCCACAACAGCAGGCACAGGAATGCTCCGCTTCCATGACTGCAGCTGCTCTCATGGCTTTCCCTGGACCTGCCTGTTCCAAAGCCTGTTGAGACATCCCAAAAGCTGTTGTTTGACACTAGCACCCTCTGAGTAAAGCCCTAAATCTGCACACACCTCAGGAAGGTTAAACGACCCACAGCATGGACATTTTCACCAGCTCAGCTCATTTGAATATAGCGGTGAATGTAAATCAGTGGCTTCCAGGTAGAATGTCTCAATGCCTTCAAGAATGCTGTATTGAATTAAAGATATCTGACTCAATAATAAAGGCAAATAATGACATGTCGATCTTACTGTTTTGTTGGGCTAGAGTTAAATATTTGACTGATAATGAAAACCTATTTCTAACTGATTTCTCCTTTTCCTCCTCAGTCTGTTTCTTTTAAAGTACATACACATGTGTGGGTTTGGTGTTTGTTTTTGCTTAAATTCTGTCTTCTGCCAAATTCCCTGGTGGTTAGAGCAGAGGGAATTTATTAAGAACCATGCCTTTTTTATTTCAGTGATTATCATCTCTGTATTGAACCAGCCTTTCGTGGCACTTGGTTATTCTTTCCTCTACCACTAGCATACACCATACAGACCACCATATAGACCTGTTTTCCTCAGCAACACATAGAGGACACACAGAGGCTGTGTCATCTGAAGCCCTTTTGAACAAGTTTCTGTCAAAACTCTGCTCAAACACCCGTAGCTGTGCGAAAATGGTAGAGCTCCTGAGTTAACTGTGTTGAAGGCTCCAATCACTGTGCCCAAACTTTTTGGATCTTTAACTCTTATGCAAATGTGAGAATCTTAGAGACTCACTGTTTTCAGTTACTTCTAAAAAAAAAAAAAAACCAAATAGTTTAATGGGAAAGGTTGGGATCAAGTAAGGGTCAGGGCTGTGGAGCAGGTTCTGGTTTTATTCATCAAAATGCTTCAGATCTGCTTGATCTGTCATTGCCCATGTAGCAGAAGGAAGGGATTTTTCAGCTAGTTCCCAAAAGAAGCTCTGTGTTGATTATGGAAACAAGCACAAAAGCCTGAAGGTCAGTAAAAAAGAAACTTTTTTTCCCTAGAAAGTCTTGCCCCTGTCTTGGGCAAGTTAGCTGCTGGCAAGAGCTGAGCATCCTGTAGTTCTGCAGGCATTTGGACACTTGCAACTCGGTTTCTTAGAAATAAAGCATCTGAAAGCATGTAAAGAAAAAGTAAATTGCTTTGCTCTTTTGATATCAGCTTAAGTCACTCCTGCTACTAGCATCAGCCCCTTTTGTGAGATGCTCGGAGAATAATGTTGAACCAGGGCTTTGCTTTTGCTTCTTCGTGGTAAAGAAGCAGCAATGACAGCTGCCTTTCAGGCACAGTAGTAGATCATAGAATCATTTTGGTTGGAAAAGACCTTTACAGTCCAACCACTCACCTCACATTGTCAAGCCCAACACTAAACAGTGTCCTTCAGCACCTCAGCTACACAGCTTTTCAATATCTCCAGGGATGGGGACCCCACTCCCTCCCTGGGTGAAAAAATTCTTCCTCATCTCCAATCTAAACTTCCCCTACTGCAACTTGAGGTCATTTCCTCTTGTCCTGTCATTCATTACTGGAGAAATCAAACTTCAACTCACTACAACCTCCTTTCAGGTAGTTGTAGAGAGTGGTCAGGTCTGCCATCAGCCTCCTCTTCTCCAGGCTAAATACTCCCAGGTCCCTCAGCTGCTCCTCATCAGACTTGTTCTCCAGACCCTTTACCAGCTTCATTGCCCATCTCTGGACACACTCTAGCACATCAGTGTCTTTCATATTGTGAGGGGCCTAAATGTGAACTCTGAGGAGTCCCAGCTTGCCACTGGTAGGTGAGAAGGCAAGTCCAAATGTTTCACAGACACTCTAGTCCTAACACACCACCAGTGATACAGAGTGAACCTTACTGGTGGCCCAGACACACCAACTCATTCCCAGCACAGCAAGATTGGTATGTTTAATCAGCAGCACCCAGTACACCGTCCTCTTCCAGCTCCTCACCATTTTGACAAGGGTCTCTGCTCTGCCCTGATGGATATTTCACCCCNTATCTCCAGGGATGGGGACCCCACTCCCTCCCTGGGTGAAAAAATTCTTCCTCATCTCCAATCTAAACTTCCCCTACTGCAACTTGAGGTCATTTCCTCTTGTCCTGTCATTCATTACTGGAGAAATCAAACTTCAACTCACTACAACCTCCTTTCAGGTAGTTGTAGAGAGTGGTCAGGTCTGCCATCAGCCTCCTCTTCTCCAGGCTAAATACTCCCAGGTCCCTCAGCTGCTCCTCATCAGACTTGTTCTCCAGACCCTTTACCAGCTTCATTGCCCATCTCTGGACACACTCTAGCACATCAGTGTCTTTCATATTGTGAGGGGCCTAAATGTGAACTCTGAGGAGTCCCAGCTTGCCACTGGTAGGTGAGAAGGCAAGTCCAAATGTTTCACAGACACTCTAGTCCTAACACACCACCAGTGATACAGAGTGAACCTTACTGGTGGCCCAGACACACCAACTCATTCCCAGCACAGCAAGATTGGTATGTTTAATCAGCAGCACCCAGTACACCGTCCTCTTCCAGCTCCTCACCATTTTGACAAGGGTCTCTGCTCTGCCCTGATGGATATTTCACCCCACTCTCACCACTCCTCACCAGTTTCTTGTTCTGTTTCCCTGGGTTGCTTCCTTCACACCTTCACACTGAGAAACAGTGAGGAATCAAAAGAGTCAGTTATTGTTGTTAAAGACCATAATGGAGAAGCATCAATCAGTCGTTTGCCCTAATTGAGAGGAAATGACCAACACAGATCTAAAGATGAGATCTGTGGAAGCGATGCACTGATTGCACACTGTCTGTGGTTTCTTGCAGGAACCGTGACTCAGACAGGAGCAAGAAAACTATGAGTAAAAGCAACTTTTCATTTTCTGTCACTTTTCCCACAATATGCTGAGGCTTTCACCCTCGAGCTTATAATATCCTAGAAGGAGATTGAGTAAGCACAGCCCCGCGTGGCTGTCACTGGCAAGCAGGAGAGTCACCAAAAGGGAATCGAGAGTTTTTTGCAGAGCTGTGCCAAGTAGACGTCAGCAGCATGGCTGTGTCAGCACCCAGGGGAGCTGCACAGGGGACAGCAAAGGGGTGGAAGAAGAGAGGGCAGGTGATGTAGGAAGGAAATTCAAGGAGAAAAGCCGTGACTTTGGGTCTCTGAAACATTCAGTGTCACCATATCAGTTAGAGCAGAAGATCTGAACAGCAAGGCTGGTTATTACTCTCTAAGGACAGCAAAAAAGTGGGGAGGCAGAAGAGTCTGAGGCATTTTCAGGGGCTGAGCTTTAATGCCTAGCTCTGCACACGTGTTTTACTGGACAGTTGCTTTGAGTTAATTCTGTATGGACTGCTGTCATTGATGGTTTCAAGTCTGTGTATATAGCTGCTCACACACATGTTTGCTGTCCACATTTACTGAATAAGGGGCACGGGGTGATTACAGGTTAATGGTTTTTCAAGCTGAAGTGTTTGCCGGTAGCATTCAGGACATGGAAATTTGGGCCAGAAACCTTATCAGAGACAAACCATCCAGTGGTGTCCTTCAGTGGAAATCCAAGTATTAGCTCCTCAATTTGTTTACCCTGAGATAAATCCAGAGTAATGCATTGATGTGCAAGCAATTAATTGGGATGCGACCCACTGCAAGGACAACAGTCAATAATAAACTTCTCTCAGAACGTCTTTCCCAACAACTTGCTGACTATCTGCCTAGCTTAATATCTAAAACTACAATGATCCTAAACCTCATATAATTGCAGAGATTTTCCTGAAAAGACATGAAGGCAAGTTAAAGAACTTCTTACATGGCTGTGTTGAGAGGACCACAGCAGAACTTGCAGCATCATTTGATGTGACTGATAGTTGCATAGCAGATCAAAAATGACCCTGGGATTTTAAAAGCCCAGGGGATGGAGGAAAGTGGGAACATGACTGTGCTTAAAAAAAAGTCTTTTTGGCCTGATTGAAACTGTGAGGTGAACCAAAAGATCCCAGCAAAGAGGAGCATTAGGGGCCAGCTGATCTCTCCCTCTAGTACTGAGATGCTAAATGCAGAGCAAGCCCAGGGAGATGCCTCCCTTCAGCTACAATTTTGCTGTTTATAGCAAACCATTAACAGATCTAACCTGTTCTTCCTGTGGCTGTTTTTTTGCACATCTCATTATCCTTCCTGTTTCTCAGCTGGTTTGAGATACATCTAATCTCTGGGACTAGCTCTTACCTGAATGACAACTGTCTTCGAGGTGAGGAGCGAGACACTGTATAGGGACTTTGAAAGCAGTTGCCTGTCAGAAGTGGCTGCCTTGCAGAACATATTTTTCCTCTTTGAGGGTGGCCTGCTTAGCCAAGTCTGACTATTTCACCATGCTGCAGAGGCTGCCCTGGTATTAATTCACCTCAAAGAGCAGGTTGAAGTCATTAAAATGTTTTGCAGGTGGTTCCTTGAATTCATGGTGCAGCTGGATCCAGCCTAAAGAGGAGGAAAAAAAAAGGAGGAGAAGAGGCAAGTTCTGATGAAACACAAATTAACATAACTCATAGAAGGGAAAGAAAATCTGGTTTCAATCTCTACAACAAAGCCAAGCAACACATCAAGCTAGAAAGGAGAAATGTCAGCCAGGCAGCACTGGGGATTTTATTGCTTTAGCACAAGTTCTCCTCCACAGTCCCAGGGGTACCCAGGTGCTACTGCAGCAGCTGGACCCCCTGAGCACAGCTCCAGGCACACAGGGATATGGGGGGTTTCACAACAAAGCCCCTGCTCACATATGGGTCCAGGCTCTGTCTTTGTTTTAGTGCCCTGGCACAAATCACAGTTGGTTAGATCTTGTGTATCAGCCTCAGTTTCTCTTCTTCATGGAAATTCTTTTCATACCACATAATTTCTTGCCCTTAGAGCTGGAACTACTATTTATTTCAGGGTATGCTGACCAGGACTGAGTCAGGCAGTCAGCTGGACAATCACAAGTAATACTCAGATCTGGCACCTCCTTTTGCTGCCAGTGGGCAGATCACTCACAATCTGCTTTGGCAGCCCCTGAATTCAGCAGTGCCTCCCAATGTTGATGGGCATCCTAGGGAATAACAAGGGATTTTAGCACAAATTAATTCATACAGGAGAGCCATGCTGTGTCTGACTGGGATGGAGGGAACGTTCTCCACAGCAGCCCAATACAGTACGGTGATGTGTGTTGGATTTGTGGCTAATTGGTGTGGATTAGACATTGATGCTTTAGCTCTTGGTGGGCAGTGCTTGCACAGTGTCAAAGTTGTGAGTAGGCTGGGGGGGGTGCAAAAGCCTGGGAGTAGACACAGCTGATGCAAAAAAAGACCACGAGAATGTTCCACACCATATGACGTCGAACTCGTCAACAAAAGTCCAGGAAGAGAAGGAGGGAGACATTTGTGGTCAGTGCATTTGTCAGCCCAAACAACAATCACGTGTGCTGGGGTCCTGCTTCCCAGGAAGTGGCTGCCTATCTGCCTGCTGGTGGGAAGGAGAGAATTCCTCTTTCTGCTTTGCTTGCAAGTGCAGCTTTTGCTTTCCCTATTAAACTGTCAGTATATTGACTCCTGAGTCTTCTCATCTTCCTTCTGTTTTCTCCTCATTTTTTGGGAGAGAGAGGTGAGTGAGCAGCTGAGTGGGCATTTGACTAATGGCCAGGGTCAACCCACCACAAAAGCTGACTGGCGTGTCAAAATTCACCAATTGTGTTCATTTCAAAAAGAGAAGAAACTGGAAAATCAGGTAAAATAGGGGGGAAACAACCCAACCAAGCTAGTTTACAAACAAACCTACCACTGCAGAGGCAATTGTACAGATCTGCTCACAGGAGGCTGTGCACCTATTGGCTGTGTCCCAGGTCAAACCACAGTTGTTTGTTTCTGTGGGAGAGCAGTGTGGTCTGTGGGCAGCATTGCTTTTAGTTTTTTTAAAGCCCATCTGCAGAAATGTGAATGCAGGTGTTGGGAGAAGGAATAGGCTGTCAATTTCTGGCTGACACTTTCACTTCAGCCTACAGGCAACAGCAGGAATGGTGGAGGTTGCTGCCCCAGCTTACTTGATGTGAGGCCTGTTTGTGCTGTCACCTCTCCTCTTCCTCATCCTTGGAGGTGCATAAAATCCTCTGAATTCTGCCCCATTCGTGACTAAGAGTCTGTAGTCAAATAGATGAGTTTGGAAAAATGATCATCTTGTACATATATGGAGAAACAGCTCTGACCTCACTTGGAAAAAAAAAAAAAAACACATTTAAAAACCCCACAAACTCAGTTCTTTCAGGATACATGCTTATTCTGAGGAGGCTCATACCTGGCCAAGCTTCCTGGCAGCATCACTGCTGGGAACTGCTGTGTTTGGCTAAACGACAGCTTGGAGTTTGGTGTTACCTCCCTTTGCTCAGCCATGAGCTTTTGGTGATGTCAAATACCTGCAGCTGACAACAGTGGTAAAAGGTGATGGAAAGGGAGCAGGGATGGCCAAGGACCAGACACTTCCTTTTCTCTCCACTAGCAGTTACCCCCAGGCCTATGATTTTGAGACAGCTCCAATCTGTTTGTAAAATTTGTTTCAGAGTTTGTACAGCTTTACAATGAGAGTGTGAGGAGCACCTTCTGCCTGGCACAAACCTACTACGTCAGAGCATAGGAAGGGATACAAAGAAGACTTCAGGCACTTCCCTGAGATGTTGCCAGGGCATTTCAGAGGAAACAGGATGAGCAGTAGGAAGGAGAGAGACCAGGGCTTCCTAGCAGATAGCCTGGAGGGCGAGGCTGATGGCCCAGCAGACGTGTCCCATAATGTGCTGGAAACTGCTATTCTATTAATAATCCCATTGTTTCAGCAAACCCGCAACCTAGGAAGGCTGCACGGAATCAGCAATTTCTTTTCTATTTTTCTTCCCTGATTTGGTAAGCTCCAATTGCACAATCGGTGTCAATCTATTGCTGCAGTCAGTGATGCTCCAGTGAGAAACGAAAGAAAGCAGCAACCAGGATGGGCGGTGAGTGCAGGATGAGGCTGATGAAATATGTCAGAACAGGATCTCTGATGCCTATGTCAGGACTGAGACCCCCGGTGCCACATGTGCAGGGAAATCCTGTTTGCAGAGGCAGACAGACATATGGGAAAAGGCCCTGATGTTCCCAGGCAGGCAGAGGTTCCCCTGACTGCCCCTCATCTGCAGTTACCTATCCAAATGACCAGCCTTAATTCGCTGCTTATTTCTGATAAATAGGGCTGAGGTAGCCCCGTTATTTCTAGTTGGTGTAGGCCTGTGGACCTCTGCATGCTGCCACGTTCCCATCAAAGTTGGATGGGATCATGACTTTGCCTTTGGCCTTCCCAAAGTAGCTAAGTGGAGAATTGGGGTTTGAACCTCGATGCAATGCATGTTAGGACTGTCAAAATTGAGGATCTCTATCACTGCTTTGGCACCCATGCCACTTGGGCCATGGAGAATGGTATGGCCACAGCACGACCATGAGTTCTCAAAATCACAGAATGGTAGGGTTTGGAAGAGACCTCTAGAGATCATCCAGTCCAACCCCCCTGCTAAAGCAAGTTGGAGCACAGAAATGTGTCCTGGAGGGTTTTGAAAACCTTCAGAGAAGGAGATTCCACACCCTCCCTGGGCATCCTGTACCAGGGCGCCCTCACCTCAACAGGAAAGTTTTTCCTCATGTTCAAATGGAAATTCCTGTGTTTCAGCTTCCCTCTGTTACCTCTTGTCCTGTCATTGGGACTACAGAAAAAAAGACTTTCCCCATCCTCTTGAAACCCACCCTTTAGATATTTAGAAGTGTTGATAAGATCCCCTTCAGTCTTCTTCAGTTTAAATAGCCCAGACCTCTCAGACTTTCCTCATAAGATGTTTCAGTGCTATAATTATCTTTGTAGCCCTGCAGTGAACTCTCTCCAGAAGTTCTCTGTCATTCTTGAGCTGGGGAGCCCAAAACTGGATGCAGTACTCCAGCTATGTCTTTACCAGGGCAGAGTAGAGGGGAGGGAGAATCTTCCTCAACCTGCTGGCCAGAGTTGGAAAACATACCCTTGACTTTTTTTCTCAGGGAAGGAGGGCACAAAGATAGCATTGCACCTTTTGCCTTTCAGAAGGGCTTTTGAAAACTACAGGTGACAGCTTATTTTTAGCACTTTTAAATATTTTTAAAATGACATGGATTTGCCTAGAGGTGTTGTTAAAAGCCTCTCTGCTGTAGATCTGTGTGATGCCCAGCTCAACACCCTGCCCAGCAAGAGATGGTTTCAGGCTTGTGCAGAGTGGCTACCTAAACCACCTAAACCACCAGAAATGGGATGAAAAGGAGACCTTACTCTGGTGGGAAGGCAAGGGAGAAGGCACAGGTAGTTACTGTGGTTCAGGTGATCAGTGCTATCCTCTCCAGTCACTCTAATTCAAAGAGCTATCTGAGCTCTTCACAACAAAGCAAATTATCCTAATTGTTACAAATTAGCAAAAGCAAATTATCTCAGTTGTGTAGAGGAATATATGACAATGGAAGATTCCTCTTCCTCTCTGCTAGTGCCAAACCAGGTCACAGCTGCACAAGCACGTTTGAAAGGAGAACACAGAAGTGGATTTAAAAATCCCCACGTTTTTTGTTTAAGCCTTTAAGAGATCTTAAGGTGCAGAACAGAGGGCTTCACTCTGCACTGGGTCATCAGGGTGTGAATTTCCAGCTCATGTCCACCTGAGCCTCACACCACACGTTTTTTCATGGCCACACAAAGTGAAGAGGACTTGGCAGCCCTGCAGATGAGCACAGACCCACAGCCCAGGAGGAGACTGTATGACAGGGATTGCCCTGTGCCTTGGAGAGGGCAGCCCACGGCACTGGCAGTGTGGGTGTGGAGGGCTCTGCCAAGCACCTACAGACGGCTCTTGCCTGCAGGCTCAGGTGAGTCTCTTCACTTGACAAAACCAAAACCAACCCTGGCACACATGGAGATGCCAAACCACCACAGGCCACAGCGAGGTCTGCAGGGGTGAGCAAAGAAGTGGTGAGTTGTTAGGAATTGCATCCCATTGGAATGAGGTGGTAGGAATTGCATCTGTGGGTATGAAAAATGGATCAGGGAGGAAGCAGGGGCTGGAGAGAGCCTTTCAAGGAGTCATCTGAAAGGGTCACTTCTCCATTACATTCCAAACCCACCTGGGCTTCAGCATCTCCCACCCCACTATCACTCGCTTGTCTTTACAACTCCTCCTGATTCTTTCCCCGCACTGCACTTCAGTCACGCATCATCATCAAGTTGTTCTCTTGGTGCAGGTTAATGTGTTTTTCACTAACACAATGTTCCACCTCCCAGGGGAGCTCTCCAAGCTAATCTTGAACCTGGGATGATCTTGGCTATGTGAGGAGGTTTACTTGTGTAAGGAGCAAAACAGCCACCTCATGCCCAACCTCATTAAAGTGCAAAGACACTGAATGACTCAGGGTTGGATCTCTTGTAGATCCTGCACAAGGCTCCGTGGACACAGTGTCCTCAAGTGAGCACACAAGAGCAGCTGAACATCTTAGCTGTGGGATTTTTTTGAGGAACTGTTCAAATTACCACATCATAGTTCTCACAAGTCTATAAAAACTGAGCAGATAGGAAAAGCATATCAGAAAGCATATCAAATCAGGAGGCAGATAGGAAGTCACTTCACTTCTTTATTGTCCATAATCTGACAAGGCTTTAGATTAGCCACAAGAAAGTTGTCATGAAAATTAAAGACGGACATGGGGAAGATGGAAATGTGAATGACATGAACACTCTCAGTATTGCAGACAAGATTGGGTTTGCCTCAGCTTCTACCACAACCTTTCAGATAAGTGGTAAGGTTTCTTTTTATTAAGTGGCTTGATATGAATTTTATCTGTTCTATGAAGAAAGCAGCATTTATACTGCATATTAAATGCTTTTTATGGTGATTTTGCTAGTAAATTAACTACCATTTAAAAGGAGAAGTGTCTGAAAATGTCCTTCCTAGGCAAAAGCTAATGTTGAGAATCAGGAAAAAAAAATAGCTCTTTTGCTGTTTTAGAGAGTGCCTTCTTTCCCTGAGTATAACTTTCATGTCTTCATAGTTAAGATACTGAAATCATCAGATCAAAAAATGTAAGTTTATGAATTTTCAGCTGAATATAAATACTTCATTGCTGACTAAACCATCCTTTTGTAAAACCAATTAATTTACTGTACTCTTTTAAAACCAAGACTTTAAGCTTCTGATTACATTACTTTGAAAAAAAAAAACTCAATTAAGGGCAACTTACTGAGTGTCTGAAGTAGTTATTAATGCTTCTGAAATAGTTTTTTTTTTCTCCCTAAAGGCCAAAATTTGACAAAGCAGTAGATTTCTTTAACACTTGCTGGTGGAGAATCCTTTTAAATGTTCCAACTTGTTTTCATTTGCTCTGCAGCTCATTTTATTATTGATTTTTCACTTGTTTTGATGCAAACATGCATCACTGTTAGAGTTGGAGATATGGAGCACTCTGGAGGGAGAGGACATGTGCCTTGAGCAACCTTCTTTGAATGGCAGCCTAGGACTAAAAGCAGTGGAAACTGGGAGTTTATTGATGCAGAAAGGGGACAACTACCATATTCATATTGTTACAGGTTGATTAAGTCTTGATGGGAGTAAGCTGGTTAAATTGTCTAAGGAGAAGGCAGCTAAATGAATGGCAGTTCAAAGCTAACGTGAGAGGAAGGCACTCTGCCTTGCCTTCAGGACTGGGCAGTCTTGAAGGGGGACCTTGCTGCTCTCCATCCCTGGAAAACATTGCTGATTTATCGTGGCCAAGCCTGAAATGTCTGGAAGAGGGTAAGGGTTGTAGTTGGAGCAATGTGAGAGGATGTCTACCCTACTTCTGCTTTTTAGAGCCTCAAATCCAAAGAAAGCCATCCAAGTACTGTGCTCGGGCAGCCCTCGGCATCTACCTGCTGCTGCTGACAGCTGGCCAGCTGCTGCTGGCTTACAAAGGTAAAGCTGCAAAATTACTGTGGGCTCCACATCAAGAGACAGCTTTTTGGGTGGGCAGGGGAGAGCGGGGATGAGCACAAAGATAGGAAACCCCTGAGGGAGCACAGACGCTCCTCTGCACACTACGAGTCAAATGCAGCCGTTGCAGGAAACCATTCCTCTACCCTGGATGTGTTCTTTGCATTTGCAAAAGCACTCCCAGCTGCACTCCTGGCTGCAGCAAGGAACAGCACAGGAAAACCAATTCCTTCATTCCAACAGGGGTGGTGGTTACCCCTAGATGTCTTCCACGGGTGCCGAGGAGCTGCTCTGCAGAATGGGCATTTCCCAGCCAGATCAGGCAGGGAATATCCACTATGTGAGTCTCTTGTTTCCCCAGTGCTGAAGATGGAGAGAGAGAGATTGAGATTTCAAGAACAAAATACCTCCTACACAGAAGAGATTCTGGAAAGCTCCTTTGCCAATGAGCTGATGGAGAGAAACTCTGCAGAGAAGCACATGGGATATAAACAAAACTGGAGGAGCAGTTTAGAAGAGGAAATCACCATAATCAAAAACAGCAATGCAAACTTGATGATGATGATGAGAAACGTCACCCTGGTTGCAGGTATGGCTCCATTTCTCCACAGTGTCTGTGCAATGGGGAGAGATGGCTCCTCTGTGCCACTGTCAAGGCTGCATGAAAAACTTAGTTCAGACAAACAAAGCACTAGGGGAGGATTTGGTCTTCCTGTCAGTTAGTGCTGCCCCAGCATCTAGGGTTGGACACTGGCTCCAGACACTCTGGTCAGTGGGCTGGACATACCTGGAAGAGCTAGAGCACAGACTTGTGCAGCCATCCTGGATCCCACTGTACCCACACACATGGGTCTGGCTGGTGTGCCCTCCTGTAACTTGTAGACTTGGTCTCTGAGTGCCCTTCAGAAGGATAGTGTCTTTAGCCCAGACCTCAAGCCTATCAACCACATATTGGTATGTTCCTCCCTGAGTGCTGACAACTGAAAAAATATCCCTTAAATATTTATTTCAGGGCCTCCTGGACGCAAAGGAGAACCTGGTCCACAAGGTATGTTGGCAAATGAACAACAACCAACTTTTCCTCTTTTTCTCTCTCTTTTTTACCTCCCTGAGAAACTTGAAGTGAGGATTTGGGATTTCAGTCTCTAGAACCACATCCTACCCGATGTGCAGACATACAGTGCTCCTGGCCATAAGCAGACCTGCTGCATCTTTTGACTGACCCTCTGGGAGCCTTGGCTTGCCTGAGTGCTCTTGCACAGCTTAGTGGCCACCATAGGGGAGCGTTTTGACTTTGCCTCCTCACTGCTACCCCACCAAAACAACTCAGGGGGGATGGAGGAACTGTACCTGGTCATTATCTGCAACGCTGTGCCAATTCTCCACATGAAACAAGAGAGGGCCAGTGAGGGTGTTTATGTGCATCCCATACCAGTGGATAGTTGGTTTTCCCACCCCAGGCAGAGCAAATTCTTCTGTCCAGCTCACTGCAGCACAGCTCAAGGAGACCTCCCAAATCCCTGCTCTGTAGGGCTTTAGTTGAACTATACGTATAACAAATAGTGACAGATTTAGGACCTTACCCACCCTGTCTCTGAGGAAGCAACTGCACAGACCCAGGAATGAGCTGTGTGCAAGCATTATCCTCCACAACCACACACAAGCCGCTGCCCTGGGTACCTGAGGGTTTGGGGTAGAAAGACAGACATGTTGCAGGAGACAAATGTCTCCAGACTGTGAGGATGCAGCAAGTCCTGCTCTGATGATGGCTCCACTTTGAGCAGAGGCTGGACTAGGTGATGTCCAGAGAAACTAGAGTTTCTACGATCCTATGAAGATGATCTAAGATGCAACAAGGTCAGATCTGTACCTCATCCATTCTTAATTCTTGGCTACAATGATGAGCGTTTCTGAAGGAAAATAATACATTTTTTTAAAAAATCATGTTTTCATATCTTCCTGGCTGCATTTACTGCATTGAACCAGCACCTCCCGCCAAGCATGGTTATTGTATATCAGAGCCCAAGAGTTCAGTGCACTTTCAGGAAAGATCTCCCCAAAAGTCCCCACAAAGTGAGTTTGGCTGAAGGACAGCTGGCCCCAGCCCAGCCACGTACTCAGTCGAACTCCACAGACTCTTCCCAAGCAGTCGTGCTGGTCTTTGCCAGCTGAAGATTGGCTTCAGTGGTGACCAAAGGCACATGCACAAAGGATGATTTAAAAAATTCATCTCTTCTTCTTGGCCATTACTGTGAATAGATGATGTGTGTCAGCTAAAATATGTATTTTACATCTCAGGGCTACAGGGACCACCAGGGACGAAGGGAGACCAAGGAATCCAAGGTAAGGCTTTTCTGACACCTGAATTACTTCTGTGGATGAACATAAAGTGGCTTTATGAATGATTTTATGGGCAATCTTGTCCTTAGTCAAGGTGTAAGTCAGCAGGAATGTCATTGGAGTTGAAGGAAATAAGCGTACATAGAACTAATGTGAACAGAAGCAAAACTTAGCTGGAAAAGATCTTAAAGGTCAACGCGCACCGGTGATGATGAGCCAGTTCCTCACTGCCACCAGCACCACTCTGATGGACATGGAGAGCAAAGCTGGGCTCGTGCCTGCAGCTCAGGCCCTCAGCCTGCTGCTGTCGTTCACTAGACACAACATGTGATGAAGCATCAGAGGTCTTGTCCTTGCAGGCTTACGCGGACTGCAGGGTGTGAAGGGCAGCAAAGGAGATCCTGGTCCTGCTGGCCCGAGTGGTGATCCAGGACTGAGAGGAGAAAAAGGAGAGAAGGGGCTTGCAGGTAAGATTTCTTCACTACCTCAATGTTAAGTTTCTCCAACATACTCCTGTCTGAATCCATTTTACTTAAAACACCAGAAGTCTTCATAGGTCAGATATTTCATATAAATCCAGGCAGGCCTGAGTGTGGCTTGCCAGTCAGTGAGAGACCTGGATGAACAGGACACTTGACCTCCTCTGAAGGGATTTTGTTTTGTGTCATACTCCAGCAAACCTCCCAGGGGGAAAGAGAGGTGCAAAATGTTGACTCTGCACCACAGAAGTCTTTTTGTAGAGTGACCTTTGTCTATAAAAGCTACAGATATTCAACTACCAGGGTATACCACATTAAAGCAGCAATGTTTGCAGTAGGATTTTCATGTTATAAAATAATACAGTAACATTTATATGCACAAGCATGTGGATTTTAGTCCTCACTTTAGTAAAACCTACTTCTGAGAACTTTGTATCTTGTATAAGCCTGACTTTTATACCCCTTAAGTAGAAGAGTTATGCACCACATTTCTCTCATGTAACACACACTAATGGGCATGTGGATAGCTGTTATTCAGTGGTCTCACGTGGGCTGAACCCAGGCTAAAAGCAGAATAATGAATGAAAGCAGAAAATGTTTGTGGTAGAGACCAGAGAAGTCTGGAAGTCTGTCAGTTGAGGAGGTTGATTAGAGCTTCCTCAGATCTTCCACCAGATCACACACACTCCAGCATGCTCATTAGGACAAGTTGCTCCAGAAGAGAAAAGTGAAAGCAAGAGGAATACCAAAAGGCAAGGACTTTGGGATAATTCTGGAGCAGAAAGATGAAGATGATGCTAGTCTTTAAATAAGGCACTTTCAAACAGTCTAGCTCTTTTGAAGCATGCTGATCACTTGTGAGAGAAGAGAAGCGAAGAGAAGAGAAGAGAAGAGAAGGGAAGAGAAGAGAAGAGAAGAGAAGAGAAGAGAAGAGAAGAGAAGAGAAGAGAAGAGAAGAGAAGAGAAGAGAAGAGAAGAGAAGAGACGATGTGGCATTTCCCTGGAAGCACACAAATGGAGAACATTATCCTCCATCTCCACTGTTGCTAGGGGAAGAGTTCAGGCTATGTTGAGGAATATTTAACTAGAGAGGGAAACATTCTAGTGGTAGTAATAGTTTGGGGAACAAACTGAGGAGATGTCATAGTACCACTCTAAGTTTGTAACAGCAGGTCAGAGCTGGAGGTGAATTAAACAGGCTCTTGAGCAGCTATCCAGCCCTGTCCTCCTAAAGCTTTATGACAATGTCATCAAAAGGTAAATGCAGGTGTGAGGCCAAACTCTGCTACCAGTGCAGCAAGACATATGTGCTCCACTGGCTACAGAGGCAACAAATCTGGATTTTTGATTTTATACACATACTGTTCTCTTTGATAGGACTCCAAGGACAGAAAGGTGAAATGGGCAATAAGGGAGACCCTGGGCCCCGTGGACCCCTGGGTCCTCAGGGACTGCAAGGAGCCCCAGGACTGCCTGGATTCAATGGTGAGTACAGAGGAGATAGCATAGGTGTGCAGGGTTGCCCTGGGCAAAGCGTTCAGCTAAGCCTCATGAGCACTGATACTTGGATGTTCTTACAGGTAGCACGGGGGAGCCTGGACGTCCTGGGCAGAAAGGAGAGGCAGGTAAGTAAGTACCAGGAGAAGGCTGCAGTTCAGAGAGGTCCAGCATTTGTTATGCCTCCATAGGGTCAACTCAGTCTGCACAGCATAGGGGCTGGTGGTTGAGCCATCTTTCTCTTTTTTTCTTCTTCATGTGTTGTGTTGCATTTCACACGTGTTGCTTTTGCTCAACCTCAAGGTGTAGCCGGACCACCTGGACTTCCAGGAGTTCCTGGCTCCGAGGGCAGACCTGGTCAGAAAGGGGAGAAGGGGAACCACGGGCCCAATGGTAGTCCAGGTACAACACTACTCAGATCTGTAACTCACTGACCTCCTAATCTGGCCTCCCTTTGTGTGATGACTTTGTCCTTACTGATTTGGTTTTAACTTTAGGGATACCAGGCACTGCAGGACTCAAAGGTGAAAAGGGAGACAGCGGAGTACCAGGTAAATGAGAATAAAACAGGTTTGGAGTCAACAACATGGATCATGCAGATACCCAAAAGTTGTTAAGTTCTGTTTTTGGAGCTCCAACACATGCCAGGATGCCACGGTGGACCTGGGCTTCTGCCAGACTGCCAGGGGAGTAACTACTCACTGGAGGGCTTCCTTCAACCACCTGTAACATGTATGAGGAGGTGATGTTGCCTGCTTGCTTGTATAAACAGAAAACACACAAACAAAACAGCAGTTCAATATGAACCAAACAACCTCCCCATACTGAAGTTAAAGACAGCTTTTACCGACTAAGTCTGATGGGGAAGGGTGTTCACTAGTAGGCACCTGTCCTGGCCTCCTCTGTAGCACTGTGGAGATATCTTCAAAGGCCAACTTAGAGCACAGAACCTAGGCCTTTTATTTGACTTTCCATCAGGGGAAGGCCTCCTCTCTGTCCCAGGAACACAAATGATAGGGTGACATTCAGTATTATGAGCCTATTCTGGTGTATTTCTCTTGAAATAACCCTCTTAACCCTGAGTTTATATAGTGAACATGACCTCTCATTTCCATCAGGAGGTGATAAAGGTCCAAGCATTGCACCCTGACGGATTCACTGATACCTGGATGATAAGATGTCACCTGCCCCAACAGTATCTGCTTGCATATATCTGATATACCTAAATTTACATGTCTAGGTTCTCTGTATGGTCAGTGAAGACTCACCCGGAGGGAAGGTCTCTATCCCATCAGCAGAGTTTACAATATGAAATCAATGACCAGAAGTTGATCTGCTTCAGGAGAAGACAGTTCTCCACTGCCTGTATTTTCTTTATTGATGAGGTCTGCATGGAGTATAATAGGAGACAAGTCATCCACTTTAGATATCGACATTTATAGCGCAGACAGCTGAACTAGATAGGTTGAAATCCATCATAAATACTAGTTTGCATAAGCTTTTATGAATATATAAATGTCTGTCTGATCAATTTTTGCTTGTTTGTTTTGATGATCTTAGGTATTCCAGGGTCAAAGGGAGCAATGGGAGAAAAGGGCTCAAAAGGTAAACCCTTGTTTGACAGCATGACTTATTCTGATGATGCAAAGCACTTTAAATGCCTCATTCCACTCCTCTGTGTCAACATGAAATGCTTGGAATGTTCTTTCCTTGGGAAGGGACAAAGGCAATAACTTTCTTGCTTTGCACCCAGGCATCCCAGGCATCTCTGGCCAAAAAGGAAGCAAGGGTGATCATGGCAGTCAAGGTCCAAAAGGAGAACCAGGGCTAAAAGGAGACAAGGGAGACAGTGGAGTATCTGGTAAGGCTGCTGCCATGGAGTCTGTGGAACTGATGGGTTTGGGTTTGTGGAGTATCTGAGTTTGGGACTGTACATCAGCTACTCTGGGGCATGTTTACAAAGCTCATCTGGAGGAACTCAACAGAGAGATCAGTTTTCCCAAAAGATGACTGTGCAGTGTTACTTTCACACCTTGGGAGGTGTGCTAAAAGTTTACATGCCAGATCTCACAGAAAACTGGAGCAATCCATGTTCTTCTTTGCTTTGTACAGAGACATTTTTACAGCATACCACGCTGCTGGGATAACTCCCACATAAACAGGGACTATGCCTTGCTAATTGTAGGACACAAAAGGAGTTCAAAAGGACCAATACTACAGCTACTTCCCATCCTCATCCACCTCTTTCTCAATCACTGAATGCTTCCAAAAACCCTAATACCTGTAGTAAAAAAACCACCCCAAACAGTAGTTACAAGAGACCTTGAGAAGCAACTAATGTCTCAGATGCTTTTTCTTTTAATTGTCCAAACAGAACACTATGGGAGTCCTCAGAAATAAACCACAGCCTATGTGAGGCTCCTCCATGCACTCTTCTTCTAGAGCTTTGCCTCTGGAGAAAGGGAAAAGTTTAACTGGGGACACTCCAGGTTAGGGACTGCCCTCTGGGTGGGTGCCATCTCCTGGTCCCTGGAAGCAGACAGTAATGTGTGCTTTGTGATGGTAGCTTTTGGGGAAAGAGCTCACTGAGGTTTTTTGATACGTCCCTGCTCTCAAGACTGGGAGGCTACACAGAAATGTAGGGGACTATTGGGACTGGCTTTCTGCTGTCCACTGACAGCACCTGTAGACCAAACCCCATGATGTAGATCTTCCTTTAAGTACTTTGGGAAATACCCTGACTCCTTCTGGAGAAGTGAAGCTTCTGGAGCTAGCAAAGGCTATCAGAGATATCAGTTTACAGGTAGTAGTGAGAACAAGATACATTTCCTATGAGTGAGTGGATGGGATTTTGCAAGTGTCATTTTTAAGTCACACATTAGGAAGACTTTGCTTTAGTTATCCTACTTTTCTTTCCATGTTTCCTTTACATACCCTTAGTCATGTCAGGTGGCCTGTTCCGCAAAGGGATGGAGCTCTCATACCTCTGGCTCACTCAATTAAAAAAAAAAAGCTCATAACTGGATTTTCCCCAAAACAGATGTAAAATATTTGCTTTTCTGTCTTTTTTTTTTTTTTTTTTTTTTTTTTTTTTAATGGGAACAGGTTCCCCAGGAATGAAAGGGAGCAAAGGTGAAAAGGGAGAAAGTACTGGACTTTTATTTCTTCTTCTCTCACTTGTCTTCTGGCACCAAATCTGTTTGAGATATGGACCTACGTCCCTCCCCTTGCACACAGTGGTTAACTCATAGTACAGCTGCCATAACTATGCTCTGAACTGCAGTCTGGTGTCCCCAGACCCAGGAGAGGACTTTGAATTGTTCAGATTTGAGCTATCAGTAACTTTTGGTCTCACCCTGGCTACAGCCTTGATGATGAGAACCTTCATCTGATTCAGGCAGTCACTGCTTCTTTCTTTCAATATGCTTTTCTTTCTTCATGCCTGTATGACCAGTAGAGTCATTTTCCTCTTCTCTGAACCATCAGCCAGCTCCAATCCATTCATACGAATCGCAGAAGGGGGCAGCAGGGGCCGCGTGGAAGTTTTTCACCAGGGGACCTGGGGAACAATATGCGACGATAACTGGGACATCCCAGATGGCAACGTGGTCTGCCGAATGCTGGGATACAGTCGTGCATCTGTTACCTTCACAGCCACAGCAGGTGAGTCCACAAGAGCCTTCCACCTCCCCAGGCCTGGCATGGGAGGTTACACACACCCAGAAAACACTACAGCCAGGTCTTCTACACAAGCCGGTTGGGCTCTATGATCTTAAAGGTCTTTTCCAACCAAAATGATTCTATGGTTCTAAGTGCTACTCAAACTGTGCCCAAAGTCTCGATTTCCAGCAGTCCAACTGTGCAACTCAACACATGCCTGCTACCCATGGGGGTCTCTTTAGGAAAAAAAAATGCATATTGCTCTTTCTTTTGTCCAATGTGGGTTTGTTTGTTTGTTTCATTCCTCTTCCAAAGGCACTGGACAAATTTGGCTTGATGATGTGAACTGCAGAGGTGATGAAAGTACAATTTTTGCCTGCCCAAAACCTGCCTGGGGTGTGAACAACTGTGCTCACAGCGAGGATGCTGGCGTAGAATGCATTTGACAGGACACAGAGGCTGCCCTGGGAACTACTGCCTGCTTCTGCTCTCTATGGGGCTTTTCTTCATCATGCAAACCCAGTTTTGTCTGTCTGTGCTTATAGTCTCTTTACCAGGCCATAAAAGTATTGACAGAGAAAGTTGAATTTCCTATAAATTGATAACGGCTGCAAGACTCACAGGTAACTTGAAACATCCCAGCTGTTGTGAAACAACAGGAGTTCAGGCACATAAGCCAGTTCACAGGTTTTTTTCCATTTACCTGACATCAGCTCATCTGCAGTAGCTCACATATGTGTGACCTCTAAGTCCACAGGGGAGGCGAGATGGTCCATTTCAGCTTAATGCAGTAAGAAAGAACAGGATCAGAGTGCAGATATGAGAGGTTGCTGCAGCTGAGCTGGACAGTTCATCTTCATCACAGTACAGTTGTGAATTTGAGCATAAAACCCCCAGTGAAGCTTATAAACCCAAGACAGCAGCTGCTCAGACATCATCAGATGATCTCTCTGGCATGCAAATACAAATATTCTTCAGAAACGATGCCGATCACAGATTAAAGTGCAGAAATAAGTGCCTGGGATCTAGGTGCTATACTATCCTAGTTTAGCATATTCTATGGTTTTGACCTCGGCCAAGTCCTCTGCCTTTTCTGTCAGTGTCCCCTAACCTGTTCCCAGGAGCAATACCCATTATGTGCTGTATAAAGCTAAGCCTTTCATACCTTCAGAAATTAGATGCTTCAGTAAAGCAAAGGGATGACAAAAGCAATAATGGGAAAGCATCAGCTAATTAAAAATCCAGAGTGAAAATACAGATCCCAAACCAAAGGCTTCTGTCTTAACTGAAAGTCTTGTCTGCGTCTGAGATAAGAAGTGAAAGGTTCTTATTTCCTGAGGCCTGAACTTTCCCCTTTTCCACCAGCACAGACCATTCAGCAGGTGACAAGCAGCCTGTGTCTGTGTAGCCGGGCACATCGCTACAACCAGCCCATAGACAGTTGATTTAAAATGCCAGAAGTTTGTGTAAGCAACCCCACCTCTCTGCCTTAATGTTAGTCATAATCACACTTGTCTATACAACTTGGAAACTGTTTTTAGTGCTTAGGAATTGAGATACGAGTGGAAAAACAACAACAGTGCTGGTAAGAGCAGCAGGCAATGGGGCATCCAGGGCTGATGTGAGTGAGAAGACCCAGCACTGCACAGGATTTGCAGCAAAGCTCATTGCTGTTTTGAACCAGAGGAAATGCTGGTTTCAGGGTCTCAGACCTCAGAAAAGAAAGCTGGAAAATCCCAAGAGCTTTTGACTATCCACTCGGATGCCTTTGACAGCAAGACAATGGAGATGCTTATCCTTCTTGGCTTCCGTTTAGAGGAGGCAAGGAGCACCTGCCACAAACCATGGGTGAGACCTGATGAAGGACAGCTCTTTCAAAGCTGGTCAAAGTAGTCAGTGGCTCATTTAAACAAAAAGAGGCAGAAGGTTTCTGTTCTGTCAGAGAGTCCCACTACTACTAACAGCATGCTGAGTACCGGCACTTGGGCTAAACCAGCTGTCCATAGGGCTCCCACGGACACTGCTGAGCCTGCACAGTTTTCCTTCATTTTCTTTTGTGCGGCAGCATGTAAATAAAGCATTTCCGCTGTCAGGAAATAAAGGATTTGCAAGCAATGTTCTTTGGATATGTCAGCATGTGGTGCTTACACTCCCACTGTCTCACTTTCCTTGCTAATGGGGTATATACCCCTTGCTATTTTTCAGGCTGAGCACTGAGACACTTGATTTTTCTTACCAGGAAAAACCACCACTGAAGGGAAAGTCGTCATGACCCCAGGAATGACCCTTTGGCTGGACCTAAATTCTAAGCAATCTGCTTTTCTGGAGAATGGCATCCAGAAAATAGCAGTTGTGCCAGGACTGAGGGTTAGACCTGTATGTCTGAGGCAAAGGACACCAGATCCTAAACCTGTCTGCTCCTCAATACAGCAGGAACAGGTTGAACCCAAGTTAGTGTCCAACAGCATCGACAGAAACCAGAGCATCACGTGCTGAACCTACTGCCCTGATGCTTCACCACCTTGCAGTGCAGACGTCAGAGGGATTCCCCAGCAGTCCAGAGAGACCACGCAGACTCCGCAGAGTTCAGTGTCAAGGGCATGCAACGGCATTTCCCTAGCGGAGACTAAAGGAGGGAGGATGTGGGTGGTGGAGGGGTTGCCTGTGTTTAAGCCACGGCCCAGCTGCAGCACAGCTCCGGGAACGGGCTGAAGGTGGCTCAGGCGGGCACTGCCAATGCCATTGTGAAATGGGAACGGGCCAACCCACGCAGCTTCCCGTCCTCGCATTGGCACAGCCGCCCACACCCAGACACGGAGCTAACGCGGGTGCCACCGGAGCGACGGGGCCAGCGGCATGAGCCCCGGATATCTTCCCGGGCCCCGACGGCGCTGAACACCGCACACCGGACGAGTATTGATTCAAAATGCTCCTTCCCGACACTAAGGGGAGCTCAAGGGCCGCCACCCGCTCCGCAGCCACGGCGTCGGGAGACCCGCGGCACTTCCCGGCTGGGCTCGGATGGGCTCGGGCGGGCTCGAATGGGCAGGGCTCGGCTGGGCTCGGCTCGCCTGAGCAGGGCTGGGCTCGGCTGGGATTGGCTCGATTGGGCTCGGCTCGGCACTGCTCGGCACTGCTCAGCTCGGCTCCGCTCGGCTCGGCAAGGCGCAGCTCGGCACGGCACTGTTCGGCTCGGATTGACACAGTTCAGCTCGACACAATTCAGCTCAGCTAAGCTTGACACAGCTTGACTTGGCTTGGCTCAGCTGGGCTCAGCTTGGATGGGCTCAGCGAGACTCAGCTCGGCTGGGCTGGGCTGAGATTGGCTCAACTTGGCTGGGCTCAGTGTGGCACAGCTCGGCACAGCATAGCACAGCTCGGCACGGCTCAGCTCAGCAAGGCATGGCATGGCTCAACTTGGCATGGCATGGCTTGGCTTGGCACGGCTCGGCATGGCATGGCTTGGCATGACAAAGGTCATCCAAAAGGTCAAAGGTCACAGGAAAGGCCAAAGATTATTGGAAGGGTCAAAGGTAATACCAAAGGTCATGAAAAGATCAAATTTCATCCAAAAGGTCAAAGGTCACAAGAAAGGTCACAAAAAATGTCAGAGGTCAACCAAAAATCTGGAAAATCCCAAGAACTTTTGACTACCCACTCGGATGCCTTTGACAGCAAGACAATGAAGAGAGATGCTTATCCTTCTTGGCTCCGATTTAGAGAAGGCAAGGAACACCTGCCACAAATCATGGGTGAGACCTGATGAAGGACAATTCTTTCAAAGCTGGTGCAAGCAGTCAGTGACTTATTTGCACAGAAAGAAGGAGAAAGTTTCTGTTCTGGCTAAACTACCAGCATGCTGAGTACCAGCACTCAGGCTAAACCAGCTTCCCAAAGGACAAAACACACTTGAAGAAGGTTCATCAGTGCAGAAAGAGTGTTTCGGGAAAGAAGTCTAGAACACCCAGACTAGAGTAGTCTAGACTAAAATCTAGACTTTCCAGACTAAGCAGGATAGTGAGTGAGCAGCAAATAAGCCTCTTTCTTGCATCTGCAAAAAGAAGATAACTCTGAAATGTAGAGGCTGGCTTTCATGCCTGCACCATCTTCTTCCCCAAATACCCAGCTCAGTGGTATTTGCCCATGGCTTTTAAGTCTCCCAACTAACCAGCCTACATTACCCTAAAAGCTGTAATCGCTAATAAGGAATTGTACAGCTTTGCTTATCGTTCACTCCCAGCACCAATTTAGTTAAGCAAAATGCAATTACACTGTCATGGATAAAAGGGGTACAATTAATTAAAAAAGAATACTTTCCCTTAGGAATGCTGTTATTTTCAGATGCTTCTGTCCTCATCCCTCGCTACTCCTCATGATCTGAAGAGATTCAGGGTGGCAGAAGGGTTCAGGTATTTTGTCTCTCCACCTTGCTTACTCGCGTTTCTGATGTAAGTTAGCAAGACCCTTGAGGACACAGATCTCTGGACCCTTAAAACATAATGTCCAACATATCTGACACTGTTCTCTCTGCTTTTCCAAGATGAACATTTCTGTCAGGCACCAAGCTGGGACTTATCTCCCCTTGCAGAGAAAACCAGCCTTTCTGTCAACTGTGAAGGAACAGAGATCGACCAAAGACTACCTGGACATGTTCCTATGCCACCTGATCTAGGTGAACCTGCTTCTGCAGGAGAGTTGGACTTGATCTCTAGAGGTCCCTTTCATCCCTACCATTCTATGATTCTATAATATGTTCTGTGGCTGGAAAAATCCACTGCGAAGCAGCTGAAGGGGTTTCCCATCTGATGTCCCTTGGGAAGGGAGGAGATGGATGCCAGCACTCCCAGACCACTGCACCAGCAGCTACCCAGGCTGTTGCTTCTCCAGTTGTGGAGGATCCCGTGGAGAATGTGTGTTAATAAATAAAGAACATTTATCTAATCTAAACAAAAAAAAATGACACAGAGGAGAAAGGCTGCAGGTTGCCAGTGGAGCTAGAGGAGAGGCCGAATAACCTCAACAGAAGTCATGGGCAATTTGAAGTACTACACAGAGATACTGAAGAGCAAACTGTTTACTAACAAAAAGCCAATTCTCCAGGTTTCCAAAGCCTGCAGTTTATGCTGAACACATTCATAACACATCTCACCTTAGCAAAATTATTGATGATTCCAATTGCAACTGTAAAAAAGGCAATTTCATTTGGCTCACAGCTAAGAAGTTGTTCTGTCTGAGGGTCGTTGTTCTTTAAAGTGCCTTAAAGCCATCACCTTAAATGTCAACTGCAATAAAGGAATGACTTCTCTGCTCATATTACATACACATGAAAGTTTTAATACGCATGCTGGTCATATCTGAAGATGAAATTCATCATGTAATATAGGCATCAGTAATTGTGTTTTCACTCCTGTCTTCTGAAGTCTCTTGTTTGTGGAGTGAGATCATGTTGCCACAAATCTACTGGTACATTTCTAGCTTTTGCTGCTAAACATCATGATGGAAGTCAGCACCTGGCCTCAAAATTATCAGATTCATTTTTTTCTCTCTCTCTCACTTGGTGTCAGAACCGGTCATGCTTTGCCTCTTTAACTTTCTTCCCACCGGCACGGTCCAGCAAAGGCCCAACCAACCATCCAGTGCAGCACACAAACCCAAGCTACAAATGTTTCTGATCTGAGCAAAGGGACCAGTTTGGCTCTTGCCGGCACCTACACAAAGCTGGAGCGTGCATCAATGCAGGTGGCTGCTCTGCCGTGACACAGAGCTGAATTTAACCCAAAGTATTTAAACAAACTGTTAGTGGTAGCTCCAAATGATTATCCCACTTATTTCAGTATTTGTCTTTTTCAGATGTGACCTAAAATCTATAAGTAATTAGTTATTGTACTGGCTACAATGTTGCCAAATGCTCCCCTTCATTTCTTATTCAGACTCTGAGCTACCACTCCAAAATCATTCCAGTCACATCAGCCTTCAAAGGTCTAAAAGGGGAGGAAGGGGGGCTAATGCTTTAACATCTTTGAGATTTGCAAGAATATTTGAGGATTTTCTGGGAATTCAATTGGAGATGAAAAAAAGAGAAGTGTTTTGCAGGCAAATAGAGAAACTTGTGCCTCCCCTTCAAAAGGAAAGACATATCCAAATGCAGAAAGATTTAAATGTTAAAGTGCTAAACAAACATTGCTATTCGACAGCAGTCTTTGTCTTTTGAGTCCTAGGTTAAAACTACTTCACAGGGACTATAACAAGCTCCTTTCTCTGTTGAAGCTAAATGAGTTTTAACAGTACAAGTTCCAGAGTGAAGTAGAATTGCCACCTAAAACTCCTTCCAAGTCACCTAGGTTCCACAGCAGAGGAAGGCAGGAGGGGACTTCCAGAGTACGCTGTGTGAATGAGAAAATAAGATTCTGGATTCACTTTGTGATGCTTTATGTAAATCCTAACAAACAATTTATGGAGGTGCTAGTTGCATACCATCAGGGTACCAGCAGCACAATGGAGCACAGCTCTACAATGACCTTGAAATCTCACTGGAGTCAAGGGGGATTCAGAGGGCTTTTGCAACTCGGGCCATAAATCACTGAAGATACAAATTACTGCCTTATTAGACCAGCTTCATAACTGTAATTCCAGATAAATACACAATTACTCTGATCTCTTCTGATAATATGCCAACAGGGAAAACAAAAGTTGTCTCCTGCTAAGCTGGCTGGCTATTCAAAGGAGCTGCAGCAAACTCACACATGCGAGATCATTGCAATAATCTCATCTGACCTTCTGCATGGTGCAGGGCAGAAAATCTCACCCAGGGATTTTTACATCTTTGTGGAATTACAGCTTGTTTTTCAGGGAAGTGCCTGATCTTGGTTTATAGTATTTTGGAAGCAGTGAAAGCACCACATTCCTGAAAACCCACCACGTTCTTGTCACGTTTGTCATCCTGCTAGCTCCCTCCCAGTAACTCCAACCTTACCTTGTGCTGGGACATCAAATGCTGTTGCCTTGATCTCATTCAGGCAAGGTTCAAGAAAGACAAGAATTTTTCCTTTACACAGTTCACCTGTCAGGAACAAGCCCACAACCACTTTTTGGAAGGGGTACTGTACCAGGCAAGAAGCACACCTACAAAGAAAGGCTAATGCCCTTACTGGATTTAGGAGAAAAGAGGAATATGCCAAGAGCAAAACAGAGGTGACTCTGGTGGTTTTGCTTTGGCATCTGAAAGAGAATTTCTGGAAGGTTTTTGCCATGGTAGCTGAAACTCATGCAAGCACCAAGACTCTGTCATTGCTCTGGTTATGCAGTTGCTCTGATTTTAAAGGAGATGCTTTGACTTTACAGAATAGAGATGCAAGAAGTACAGTGAAGGTGGGAGGCTCTCAACACCATTCTGAGGCCCTCCAACACTTTTCTGAGTGAAAATGAGATCAAACTAAACTTAAGTGGCACTGTTTGCATGAGTAACAGCTGATCCCCATTACCCATGGCTGCAAGACGAGGATCCCAGGGCTAAAAGACCAAGGGTGATTTTTTTTTTCAGACATGAGTAAAGACTGTTGACTCAACTTGCAGGGCTATAAAATTTCTCCAGTAACAAGCAGGGACAGACTCCTGCAGCAATGCTAGAGGGAAAGGAAATACCCTGTCACTGAGAATCTGGTTATTTCAATCAACCTGGAAGAGCTGCACAACGCTATAAATGGATCTGTCTGTGGTTAAGGGATAGCTGGGTGGAGGAAGAATATCCTTCACTTCTGTGTTTATACTCCAGAACTGCAAGATAAAGAGTGGGGAAGTCCCCTGTTCCTGGTTATTTTGCTTCAGAGCTCTTTTGGAGTGCAAGCTGGTGTGGGGAGAGAAGCATCCCTTTATTCCAAGTACCACAGTGCCCTGCAGCACTCTGACTTTCCACTTCTTGGACTGAGAAATGTGGAAAAAAAAGTCACTTTTTCAACATTTTCCTTCTATTGTTCCCAGATGCACAATGCCACTTCCAATTACAGGCCAACGTGTCAGTTGTGACCTGCTCCAGTGTGTTGTGCTGTGATTGTGTAGGGCAGATGCAGTGCACTGAGCATGTGAGGATAAATCGTTGGGGGGGGGGGGGCCTGGGTGATGAGACTTCAGCAAAAGGCATCACCCAGCACAGGAGATGAAGCGAAGACTTGTGATCTAGGTCACATTTGCAGCTGGTGTAAATCATCATTGCCTGTTGATATCTGAGGAGCTAGACAAATTTCTTCTTGTTACAGATTCATCCCTTTTTTGTTCATTTTTACTTTGCCCAGCTCTTTCAAATGTTGCTTAGCTCCCATAAAAGCTGTTATAATAATATGTTATATGTACTTCAGTGGTTAAGACATTTTACAAGTAACAGTCTACTCTTTTTCTCCAGTTCTATTCTTTCTCTCCAGTAACTTGCATAATACACTTACAAAACCCTTTTCTGTCAAGTGGAAACACTTCTCTATTGGTGACGTGATTCTTATTCATGGATTTTTCTGGAAAGAGTCCAGTGGAGGGCTGCAAAGATGATCAAGGTACTGGAAGATTTTTCTTATGAGAAAAGCTGCAGGACCTGGGGCTGTTTAGCTTGGGGAAGAGAGACTGAGGAGAGTCTTCATCAACACTTATATGTACCTACATCAATACTTATATGTACCATCTACCTAAAGGGTAGATGTCAGGAGAATGGGGTGACACTTTTTTCTGTAGTGTCCAGCAACGGGACTAGGGGTATTGGACATAAGCTGGAACAGAGAAAGTTCCACTTTGACACAAGGATAAACTAATTTCCTGAGAGGATGAGGGAGTCCTGGCACAGGCTACCTGGGGAGGGTGTGGTATCTCCTGCTCTGGATGTTTTCCTGTGTGACCTAATCGAGAGGAACCTCCTTTAGCAGGGGGATTGGACTGGATGATCTCTGGAGGTCCCTTCCAACCCAAACCATTCTGTGATTCTATGATTTGGGTGTAGGTTTACACTAGCAGTGGCCACACACACACTGACAATGCCTGAAAGGTTCATGCAATGAGCCGCTGAGGCTCTCATATAGGGCAGCAGTGACAGGGACATATCCTGGGGCTGCAGGTCTCCAGTCTCTTGAATACCTTAGACTACTTTGGAATATGCAATGCCCATTGTGTGCACTTTTAAGGTCTCTCATTTGTATTTAAGCATGCTGTTGCTTCCGGCCAGGCAAACAGCAAGAAAAGACCATAAATATGAGTAGTGGGAAAGATGAACCTTTTGCTTTTACAGCAAAGCTCGGCACATAGACCAAAAGGCAGATTTTGAGTGGTATATCAGAAGACAGAAATTCTCTCTATGTGAAAGCCACAACAAATCAGGCAAGCTGTTGTGCAAAGGGAAAGGCTCTAGAACAAACATCCCTCGAGAGATTCACAAAATTGACTTGTGTAGAAATGGATGACAATAGGAAAGTACAGAGCAGCCTCCCTTGCTCACTAGACTAGGTAAGCATTTCTTTAGGCTATTTTTTTTAAATCCTAGAAAGTCCAGATGAAAATTCCCACCAGGATGAGTCTTTCTAACTATGTCTGTGCATTTAATGGGAAAACAGCATACAGGGTGAGATTTTCAATTAAAAAAATTTAAATTCATATTCCATGTCCTTCATGAAGATATATTTATGGTTGTTTTGTCAAAGGAGGGTGGGATGAAAAGATACAATTGGTTTCCATGTTGAATTTCACTCAGTCCTACAAATCTGAGATAAGTTGAAGAAAGAGAAATGGCTACGGGAAAGTCTTGTGCACATCATATCTGTCTGTACTGGTGTGCAAGTGTTTCTTGAGCTAGGTAATAAAATGAGGATTGCAGTCTTATTAATCCTGGATCTCCACCAGACCAGGGTTGCTGGTCTTACAGACACAGAGCCCCTTCTGCAAACTGTGCTTCCCCTTCCAGGATCCCAAGTAGAAGATTCCACATGGTCCAAAATTCTGGAGTTTAGCCCAACAATGAGTCAGAGGCTCAGAGCCTCAACAGTTGTTTCACCTGTAAAAGAAATCCCACTCCAGTTCTTTACGTCCTCTCACAAAAACAGAGATTGCTCAGGGCCACGTGCCTCCCATTCATCACTCAGCACAGCTCCTGTTGGCTTTATCAGCCACAGCCCAGAAGCAGCAGTGAAGGATGGTCATTGCCAAGGGACTTTCTGGAGTCTGGGTAACGTTTATAAATGCTTTGCTACTTCCTTTTCCCAACCAGTCATAACCCTCTGTTGGGCATGGTTTCCCAATGCAGGGCTCAAAAACCCCCTACCCAGTCCCCCTTTCCCCACCTCCTCCTTACACAGTCCCATCCAAAATAAGACCTGGACTCCCCAACCACCTGCTCATTAAATGTGGTGGGAGAAGGTTTAGGGTGAGAGAAGAGTGAATACAAGAAGAGGATATAATCATCTGGAGAGTGGGTTGTGCTGCCAAGAGCAGAGAGGACTTCACTCAGGACTGAGAAAGCTGCAAGACAAATGGATTAATTAATGGGATGTGGGATGCTTCAGGAACCAGGGTTCACAATCTTCAGCATGTTTTTGCTGGTTGCCCAGGCATTTGAGGAGGGACTCGCTGCCCCTGCTGTGCACAAACCTGAGAGTTGGGTCTCCGGCCTTCCTTTAAAGCTGCTGCTCAGCACATGTGATCCACCTACAAGCCTAGAAGTAGGCTCACCCACCAACTTCCTAATGCAGAAAACAGTAGGGACTCTCCCAATGTGGTTATTTAAACAAGGCATTTTAAATTGAATTGCACTGATTATTGGAAAGCACAGTAATTTTTAGTCTCCTGGCACAAAGGTGTTATAAAACTGCCATGAACAGCACTTCATCAGTGCCTCTAGTTCCAGCTTTCTCCCACCTTGATACTTCTGCAGTTTAACCCAGATTATTGCTGTTTATCCAGTCACCACATGATGATGGATGCAGCCCTAAGCCATGCTCCAGCTCTGTGCTATCCAACATTCAATGATCCCAGTCCTTCACTTCATATCAACGCTCCTAGTGGTGAAATACTCAGATGAATCTGACCCAGAACATGGCAACTGAGATGTAAGGTTAAAAAACTCCTTGTATTTTGTCAAAGCATAAGCATGAAAGAGACTTGCATAGAGTTCCTATCCAAATCTCTTTAAAAAGACACATTTGGACTGGATAAACTCCTGCTCCAGTGTAGAAGGGCTTACTCTCTAACAAGTACCATAGATAAGCCTATCTAACTAAATATTTGTGGATTCCTTCCCTTATTTTTAGTGTTTCCTCCTATTCATTGGTAAATCTGCTGCTTTTTAGCTGTAAACTGTTCCAAGATGCTAAGGTGATATGAATTTATAAATCTGATGATAACCAGTACCTTCACTTTAAGGAGGCAAACCCATGTACTGTTTTCATGGCTTTAACTCTTAGTCTTTGTTTTCAGGGTTTTGTTTACTAGTTTATTGATATTTCTGACCTTTAGTTTCCAAACATTCAATCTCTTTCACATGAAATTGTGGTAGCTGACAGTATTAGAAACACTGATAACTGCCAATCTGCCAATCTCACCAAATACAAATGACAAAAGGTTAATTCTAAATTAGCCCCAGCAGACACATTAAGGTATGGAGTAGAGAGCAGACCCTTAAGGTTGGTTAAGACAGAAACTATTTTATTTCCAGGTGAGAAAAGAAGAGATCAATGTCAGGTTTGCATAGACTCAGGCAGGTCCTCAGCTGGTGTAAACAAACTCAGCTCTGGTGAGGTCAAAACGGTTTACTCACACAGTTGTTTTTCGTAAATGAGGTGAACAGGTAAAATCCCTTATCAAGCCATTTTAAAAAAGCTTGAGCAGATCAGTTCTCACTAAAATCAAGAGGAATGAACAGCCTGAGAGAGGACCACCCAAGTTATTTCAGGCTATCTTGTAGCTTTCAAGGGAAAAATGGCTATAAATCAAAGAATGCAAGTTTGTCCCCATTAAAAGCACAGACGAAATACATAGCTGAAAGGAGCTTAAAACTTTTTCTTTCTTTGTGTGCAGGAAGCCTGACACAGCAGGAGAGTACTTGTCCTGGCAGCAGCACTTCAGGTAGACTGAGATAAGTCAAGTATGTAAATACTCTGCTGAAGCGTCCCATCTGTCACCTTGGGGTTGGCTCAGAGGGTTACCTGGACTGTGGTATGACCAGTACTCAGGTAGAAAAGTAAAGTCCAAAGATGAAGGGAATATACAACTTTCCAAACAGACAGGAAAAGAAAATCCAAACTGACTCCCTAGGAAAGAGTAGGAGTGTAGTGAACCTCCAACAGACCAGCAAATTCATTCACCATCATGAAACCAAAGGGATGTTTTCAGGGAGTTTGGGATCAGAAATTAGACTCTGGGTTTCAAATGTCATCAGAATTGTATCAAACTCAAACAGAATTCACCTGAAGTCCAAAAAGCCTTGGCAACATGGGTATGAGAAATGGAGTAGTAAGGAGCTGGGTTTTTTTTCTGTGGTAAGCTTAAAAATACAAAAATAAAACTTTAAGATTGAGCCAAAATACAAATTTCTTTGTTTTCTTGCCAAAACTAAAAGGAAAACTATTTCATTTTTTTTCAGGGAAAGTGAGTGTTAAAGATTTTGCCAAGTTTGTGTATCATTTAAGCCAGGAGTACCCAACAGCAAGGAAAGCATCCTTGTGCACACCAGGCTAAAGTGGCAAAACCCCAGGCTGGTACTTGTCTGTATCACATGAACATTGATTTAATCCTTGTGTCTCCACGCTCTCACTGCTAGTAAGGACTTCTCGGCATCCCAGACACCTTCTAGAATGTGAATTAGTAACAGGTTGGCAGGAATACCAGAAAACTGGCAATATGTTTTACTGAGGACAGATGAAAACACAATGAGGATATTGTCTTGAAATTAAGCAGGAAAATTCACACTGTTCTCCTGAGTTGTTTTATTTTTCCTTGCCACACCAGTGGGACAAAAAACAAACTGGCAAGTGCATAAATCTAGCATTTGGGGGAATCTCCCTCGGGGGTTTGCACCTCCTCTGTCACTGCTCGATTGCCACAATTCCTGCATGTGAGATGCATGTATCCACCGCTGCTAAATGCCACAGATGCATCTCTATGATCCTTGGAAGCATAAACTGCTTTTTCTAACCATCAATTGCCCGATTCAGAAAGAAATATAATGAGTCCATTCTGCCTTATTTGTTGGAAGCCAGCATCATTTCTGCTGGGACTAAGATAGGAAAGCACACAGAAACAGCTTCGAATATCTAAGTGGGGAACTTAATTACTTCAGTAATTTTATTTCCTATAGTAAAGGAAAAAAATGTTTCACAGATGAGATTTTCAAAGTGTCTCAGTCCCAATGAGACAGATTTGTGTTTAAAACACCAGTGGTCGAAGCTTCTCCAAGGCCATGTGCACTGCAGAAGGGGAAAATACTCAGAAAACTGCCAAAAATGTCATCTAGCAAGGGAACCTCTCCCCAGATCTTGTCTGTACTAATAAGAGTTTGCTGGCATTTTTGATGGCAGGCATATCTTCTCCTGGCAAAAGTCTTTCCAGTTCTCTCATAGAAAGAAGACATGCTCTTTGGCTAGTGTAAATTTGTACATTGCTGCTCCTGCTAGCATCAAGTTGTCATTAAAATTTGCAGCCGAAGAGGCATTACTGTGGCAGGAGAAGTCTCTAGAGCGGGTTATGCTTTAGTTGGGGGCTGCTGCTCAGGAAGGGGTCTGTGTCACTGCTAAGGCAGACGTAGGGACCTGCAATTTCCCCAGAGTGAGGGGAAAGCATAAAGCCTCATTAACCACCCAAAGTTACAATTAGCAGGGTAATGTTAGGCGAGGAGCATGATGCACAGAAGCAGTGGCTGACTGGGATCGCTCCCATCCCGCTCTGCTCTCCTCTTTTCATCAGCTCTCCTGGGGACCGGCCCAAAGTGATAGAAATGCTTCACTGACTTCAACAGACTTTGGATGTGGCTTTTCATGACATTTTATCCTCTGATACCACTCCAGAAGGCCCTACATGACGACCACGCTACTGAGATTTTCAAGTCTACTCCCATCGCTTTCAACAGAGACTTTTCCTCCACCTGCTGAGACAACCTCGAGCCACGGGCATTAATAATGAAATAAGAGCTGAGCACCAAGGGAGGGGAAGTGACAAAGCTGCCAAAACCCTTCCAAGATATTTTGACAATCCACAGGCTGAAAAGATTGCAAATGAGGGTCTGGCCCCTTCTTACTCTCCCCCCAGCTCTCCCGGCATGTCTTTAAACATCAGACAGATTACGCATCATCCATCCCAGAGCTGCATTTTGATGTCATAACAATAGTTCTGACGCCAGGCTACACCACAGGCAGCTGAGGGCACGGTGATTAACAACCTCTTTTGCCACTGTACCTTCCGGGCACCCATCAAAGCACGATTTGTCCCAATTAATCAATCCCAAGTGTTTCTTGCTGCGTGGCTTGTCTGTGTTGGGAAGATGTGGAGCGTTCATCCCGGATGCTGCACGCGGCTGTTAACCTTTTGGGGGAGCCCACTGGGAGTTGCTGCTCATTTGTATACAAAGCATGGCGGATAAAAGGGCAACTACACATCATCTACCTGGAAGTGGGGTTAAAAGTGGTTTACCAGCTTGGTGGTGCTTAGCTTGAGAAACAAGACATCAATTAACATCTAGGCATTAATTAATATTGATCAGGTGGTGGTTTTTTTGCCTTCAGCAAGCTTTAAGTAGGTGATTTGTAGATTTATTTTTAGTTCTGTTTTTCCCCTTACCACGAATATTTTGGCAAAACTTTGGCCAAACATAAGCCTACTTCTGGCTTGTCTGCCTGACACAGGGAAGACTTAAACCTCCCTTGAGGACTGCAAGAGCTGCTGCACTGAGAAGTCCTCCTGCCCTCAGCACAAATGTACCCCAGGACACTCCAATCCATCACCATGGACATTAATGAGTCTTCTCACTCACTTTCTGATTTTCTGACATGCTCTCTTTGCCATGTGCCTTATTTCACTGCAGGCATGATAGAGAAATCCAGAAAAAAGACCCAAATCCTTTGGAAGACATCATATTTGTTAGTGGTAACATCCTCCCTGTGCCACTGCAGCTGCAATGCAGGGTTGTTTGCATGCTCTCAGTACTCCAAGCATTTTGCTGATCCCACAGACAGAAGTTGGGCTGTTTCACCCCAAATAAGAGCAAAGACCTGCTTAATATCTGTCCCTCTACTGTCTCCAGATGTGTGTGACACAATTGAAAATGTCCATATTGCCAAGGTACTCTTGGAACACGGTCTCAATTCATCCTCTGGAAGTGCTGCTTTTGTCACTTTTCCCCATCCACATCACATTCAATTTGGCAACGCTGTTAGATACAAACAAATTTAAAGCCAGCTATTTCCTGTCTGAGATGGTAGGAAGCCTGGATTCCCACAGTTAACAGATGCCATAAGCAAGGAAACTGTCTTTCACATGAGTCTTTCCAAAAAAAAGGCAGTTTTCAGTGAGCTGAAAACTCATCCACAGCCAGGACCTCCTGGGTCCCAGGAGAGACCATTTCAAGCAGGGAGGTGATTAGAGGGCCACAGCAAAGTCATAAACACCTAAGCCTAATCTTCCTCCAGAAATTGTCCTTCAGGCTGCTCAAAGCCCATGGAAGCAACTTCTGTGACAAAACAGAGCAGGTGGAAAAAACCTTCAGGAAGCAAAAGCAAAGCCTTGAAGCTGTATCTGCCTTGGCAGGCATTAAAACAGAGATTTTTCTTGTTTTTTTTTTGTTTTGTATCTCCAGTGACTTTTTTACTGGTGTTTATTAAAAAGCAACCACTTTTGAAACTTGAAAGATCTCTTTCCAAATCACCATCATTTTTCTCATCTACCGAAAATCTGCATTCGTTTTCTCTTCAGTTGAATTTTCCATCAATAAAAGACCCTCTGCAACTTTGAAGAGTACTTTGATTCAAAGTTTTAATGAAAAACGTTTGAGGCATCTTATTGTCCTCGCCTGGAGGGGAGAAAGCTTATTTGTTTGTTGGCAGGGTGGAAAATGCTGACAGTAATGATAGCTTCAGGAAAAAAAAATACTTTGGGGTAGTGATCTTTGGTTTTTTTGTCCTGGCAATTGCAAACATTTGTGCATAGGGGTCTATACTTTCAACTACAGAAATACTAAAGCATGTGTTTGCTTAAATTTAAGCCATTAAAAGTTTTTCATGCACCTGACTTTTATAGGACAGGTGAAACAATCCCAATTTTAATGAGATTTTAATGAAATGAAACATTCTGAAAACATTTCAAACACCTAAATATTTCTTCCTCCCTTTTGGAAAAGAAAAATATGCCTATTTCGATTTGATTGAAGCCAAATTTCCCCTTGGCTTGATCAATGGACAGGAGAAAAATTAGTATTTGTCTAAATCTAACTATGAGGAGAAGATACACAGAGGAACTTATGGTGAAGTACTACAGTATGCCCTGCCTCCTGCCAACCAGGCTGCTGGCTTAGCCACTGCTGATGGGCACCATTGTATAAGTTCTTTTTTGTTTCATTCATAGGGTTGTTGGGTTGTTTTTAAGAACAGATAAGTATCATTCATCTTGTCCATCACAGAGCAGTAACTCAATTCAGTCTTGACCACTGTCCTGTCAATACTTCCTGACATCTAACTACTGTACTAGATCAGGGTTCAACGAGTCTGAAGTCAGTCCTGGCCCAAGAAACATGCAGCATACAGAGATTTCACTCTGGACCACTTTACAGAGTTGCATTTTGCTCTCCATGCTTCAGAGCACCCAGAAAACACCTTTAAAATCATTCCTCCAAGTATTGTGCAGCTTAGCCTGAAACATGGAACACAATGAGGCAGCCTCAACCTTTAGGAGCTGCTGCATGGCTTGAGCTGTTCAAGTCTTGAACTGTTCAAGCACTTCCATTATCTGCCAAGGGACTGGGATTGGCTCCCCTTTTGTGGCCATGTACCAGGAAGAGCTGCTCTTCTGTTACGCAGATGATTAATGAGAAGTATCACTAATACATACAGATAAAGAGAAGAATGAAAATTGATTAGATCTATGATTTAATGGGAAGAAGTTATTTCTTCTCCCAAAAGGGAGGTAAGGCTGAATTTTCTGCATCCCTCTACAAGCAGCTCTGTGCATCAGATTGAAACCACTACTTAACTGATACAGAAATGAAGTAAACTCCATGAGTGATGAGTCACGTCCCTGTAGGGGCTTCCCTCAGCCCCAGCATGGGCATGGGGCAGCCAGCCTCTCCTCCAGATGGATGTACAGTCCCACTCATCACATGGATAAATTAGAGCTCTCCAAGGCTCATAACTCAGCCAGGTCAGTCCCAGATTTCACAGGAGTGCCATGCTGCACTCATCAAGGAGACCCATTGCCCTGCCAGGATTCATTTACCTACATCCAGCTGCTTTGTGTGTGCAGATGTTAAAAATAAAGTTTCCATGACTATTTGCTACAGGAAAAATGTACTTTTTTTGCACTCTCATGTTGCAGACTAAGCAGGCCAGCTCACCTTGCAATCTCTCACATGTTCTCCCCCAGCTATCTCACCCCCACTCACAGAAAAAAATACATGAAAAAGTGAGAGGTCAGCTAATCCCTTTGTCCAGAGAGAGGCTAAGGTTTTACATCAATGCTCTGGAAGGCAAATAGAGAAAGTCTCTTTAATCACCAAGATACCCTGCCCCCTCTTTACTTATCCAGGGTGAACGCCTCAGCAGCCTCAGAGCTCAGTCAGGGCTGAGGGTGCCAAATGCCCTGTTCAATCCCTGTCTCAGGTGCCTTTGGAGGTGACCTGCTGAAACTGAGCAGCTTTAGCCCCTGCCAAACAACCTCCATGCCTGTCACTTATGAACTTCTATAAGCTGACCAAAAAAAAAAAAAAAAAAAAGATTTTCTTACAGGGAGAATTGGCCGGGACAGCAGGAAGACAAGAAAAATGCTCCTTCTCACCTTGTTTTCTTATTCATCACTAAATTAATGAGAACCATTTACAAAGGACACAGGTGAACCAGCCCACATTGCACCCCGGGTTTCCTCCCCCCACATAACCCCACAGGCAGCAGCATCACCAAGGACTGGCTCCATGACAAAAGGCACCCACCATGGCCAGAGCTGCAAGTCTTTAAGAGCCACTCTTCAATTAAATTAAAAACATTTCTTGCGATGGTGTAATTCAGAGCCTGGGGCTTAAAGGAGGATTTCTGAATGCCAAATAATCCATTTATTAAAAAGAAAAAGCCCTGCCCTTAGTTGATCACCTGCTATTCTGAGGTGAGAGACTTATACCAAACCTCTGCAGAATGCAACTATATTGACTACAAATGGGATTACTCACAGGAGCTTTTCATTTGTAAGTTTTCTATAGAGCTTGAAGGTCACACATTAAAAAGGGCTACAACCTCCTTCAAAAAAAAAAAAAACAGCAAGGGAGAACACATTACCTTTGCTGCTGCTGCTTATGCAAGGAAACAATGAATGCCTTTCTTAAATGGCATAAATTGAGTTGTGCTGATGTTTCAGACAGCCACAGATTGCTTATCTTATTTAAGCATCAGGTTGTTTACTCCTGGATGAGATCTGTGCTTCTCTGCCAGGACAGACAAGATAACTCAACAGCTCTGAAGTGGGAAGGGCCAGCTCAGAGCATCCAGCACAGCTCATCTGAACAGTTCTGGATATTCACAGGGGGAAGTCACTCTCACACACATGCATTACTTTTCCATTTATAGCCCAATGATCTGAGTCTACAGAGGCTGAGCTTTGACACTGTCAAGCCAGGTACACCTCTGGTCTTTTCAAGGATCCCCGTCTACCAAGGTTTGGAGAAATCACTACGTGCTTGCTGTGCCCAACTGAAGAAAGGCAAGGTAGGCAACCATGTCTCCCTGCCAATCCCAGGCCCTCTAGACCCTGCTCAGGGCCTTCAAGCAGCCTCATGAAGATGACATGGATGTCAAGCTACCTACCTGGTTCCTGCTGGCAGCAGATCCAAACCCATCACTGGTGTGGGAGCACTGCAAAGCTGAGGCCACGTGCTTTTTCCTCTTCCTTCCTCAAGCCCAGATAGTGCTGGGGAGGCTCACCATGTGCCAGTGGACTCACTTGCTCTGCCTCTGCTCTCAGCAGGCACATGGTGGAGCTCATTTAGGAGCAAAATGAACTCACCTCAGTTTTGCCTCTGGTCTCTGTAGTAATTAGTTGTGGCCCGGAGGACCCTTGTGCCAAAAAACACACATCTGAAGAGATCCTTTTGAATTAATTTTCAGATTGTTTAATTGTCTCCTTCAGCACATTTCAGTGACATCCATCTTTAAATGGCTTAATCAAATGCCAGACTTTTCAGAACTTTGAAGGACGGCAGTGGAAGTGTCGTGGTGCGGATGTACCTATGTTCTCTTTTTAAGAAAAAAGATTGAGGTGTTTGGTCCTCAAAATATCTACTTGTGGCAATTTGTTGACATTCTTGCTAACTAATACATTTAGCAATGTAGCTCTAGCCCAATGCAGAAATAGCACCTATGAAGTACCTGTGATTAATAAAACATGACAATTCTGTGCCTGGAAAACATTACAGAATGTGTTTCCTGCTTTCTACTTGCAGCAGGGATTGAATAATGTACCATGAATACCCAGGCGACAGGATCAGAGGTCTGTGTGAACACTGACTGCCCTGTAAGGAGAAAGAAAGAAAACAAATTACTGTCTCTGCTCCTTAAACCTGTCCTCTCTGTTTGATGGGGTTCCCAAAATAAATACAGTGACTGGTGATTTCACACAGGACCAATCCCCCAGCCCAATGTGTGCAGAGCCGTGAGTGGGGATCCTGGACCTGCTGTCTTCTCAGCTGGAAATCACATTTGTGGAGGAGCTATTTGTCCTTCAAAAAGCCACCAATCGCTCACAGCACTCCATGAAAGTAGTGACTTGCAGAACCTGCCTGAGATAGCTCATTGCAGCTGCCCCAAGAGGCATTTTTCTCCTCTAACAGCCCAATACAAACAGCATTGAGAACAGTGGGGGGGAAAGGAGGTGGGATAGGGCTGAAATTGATTCATCAGATCAGATAAGCCAGAGCCATGAGAGAGCGACTCAATAAGGTTGTGTTAATAAGCACAGACACACACCAAGGAGCACAAGAACTTATTTACAAAATAAGCACTCATTACATGTCCTTCCTGGCCACAAATCATCTTCTGACAGGGCAAAAACTGGCCTGCCCCTGGCACCAGCAGGTTATATAAGCCTGATGTGGTGACTAGTGTCATCTCTAATCTTGGTTTTACCTGCTTTAGGTACCTGCTACCTTACAATTCTCTGTCCCATGTGAGGCAGTCACCCAGTTTGTCTCTCTTGGCTTGCTTATACATGATGTAGAGAAAATTTTTCTCAGGGCCAGTTGTAACTAACTCTCTTTCTATAATTTTGTTTTTTCATTACTTCTTGCATTTTGGCATATTAGCTTTGCTTTGACTGTTACATCTCCCACTCTCAATTGTGGGAAAGAAAGGCTGGATGGATAGAAAGCCTTCTTGAAAGATCACAGATAAAATTGAATGGTTACAGGGGCAGCAGCATAGTCAGATTCTTCTGTAGCACTTGGGCTGCTCATCTGGACAGTATCAAAGCCCCCAAATGGCTTTGGAACGTGCAGCCCATGATGGAGCTCTGTGTGTGTTGAAGACCTCAGTAAGACTGCCCAAAAGAGACAGGAACGATCCTCTCCAATCCAGACCCTAGGAAAATATCTAACACTGGGAGAAAACTTGGTCTCAGATGGCTAAGCTAATCCTTGGTGGGCATAGGAAGGCTACTGACTTCCCAGGACTCCCCCAGACTTGGCATCAGTGTGGTCCTGTGGAGCAAACGGCTCTCCCACATGGCTTCAAGGCATGGGTCATCTTTTTTTCTTGGCATCTTCATCAGGTATCACATAATGACCTGGGTTTTAAATACAAAATAAATCATGTCTTTCATAAGCATTTATTGCTCATTAGTTTGGACACCAAGCTAATAAATGACTCATTTGTCTTCTAAATCCCCAATGACCATTAATTACAAAATTTACTCAGCCTGCTTAGAAATAGAAGTAAGAAATCAACTGTCAACTCTTTACAGATACATACAAAAATGCATGGCTATTTTTAAGACTCCAGGATGCTTTGTCAGGGAATTGCAATCACTCACCAAAGTGCTGTGCTTTAATTTCTAGTTGGAAAGCTCCAGAGCATTTCTCCTGGCAATTGTTAAGTGGCTGAATGATTGCTCCCCATTGACAAATGAGGGGCTGGCAGGTCGCAGGTGGTTATGTGCATTCATATAAAGTAGCACAATGCAAGTCAGTGCTGCTTAGACATGTGTGTCACCTCTTCATACTAACAAAGAAAAATACCATGGAAGGTTTCAAGTGTTTTGCTTATTAAGCTGTTGACTGATTGCTCCAGACTGGCAAGTGACATCGTGCAAGGTACCAGGTGCTGCTGCTTTCTGGCATGCTAGAGCTGCCCAGCTTCCTCTCAGGCTATCAAATTAGTCTGTGGTACAGTGAGAAGATGAAGTTTTTTGTGGATTAAATATATTAAAGTACCTGTCACATGCTGTGTTCTTGTCGAACCAACACTACTCCTGTTATAGATGGAGCAGCTCTTTCTATTTGCTCTGAAAACAATAAAGAAAAGTACTCTTGAGACATAAAAATTTCCATGGAGGCAGATGGAGGCTTGACGTAATTTGGTGTCAGGTGAGGAAGAATTTTATCATGTTTGCTTCGAACATTCAGCTCATCAGTGTATACTGGTGGCTTTTGTATTTGTGTTCAATAGCATAGTGAATAATCCTCTGATTTCTCCATCCATCACCTTCAAGATATCGCAACTTCTAGCTCATGTTCCTTGCAGTCATTTCTTTTCTGAGAAGAAAAGTCCCAGGCAGTTTACTGTTCAGCATATGGAAACTCTTGCACACCCTTGATCGTCCCTTACCCTTCTCTGTATCTCTGCTGATAGACGAGTAATGCTGCTGGCTTCCAGGGAATTAGTACAAGCTTGAAGTTGAGCTTGTAGTTAAAGATTTATTGAGTTTGTGTGTGCATTTTATTTTCTTCAAGTCACGTGCACCCACAGAGTTCCAGCGACGCTGGGATGGACAATAAAAGTGTTGTTTGGATCATCATGTGTCCAGTGCACAGGCTACAAAAGCACAGTAGCTACCACCATCTTAGTAGCAGATGATGCAATAGCCAATATATGCCTTTGAACTTCACAATTGGTTTCATTTATACCCTGCAGTTTACACATTCAAGCGTTGGCTGTGTACATCTGCTGACAGGTAGAAATGAGACCTCATATTGCCAAAACAAAGCATTCCAAAATCACCTTAGACACCATCCTGCCTCCAGAAAACATGTACAGGGGGAATTTTCTTCTGGGAGGGACTTCTTTTCAGTCTGTGATTTCTGAGCCTCTGAGGTCTGTTGAGCTTGCTTTTCCAGGCTTTGTGGATTTGCTGCTCTTTTTGACAGTGTCTCAGACCCCCCATGGCAGCTCAATCTATGATGAGGGTTTTGCTGCACCTTCTTCCCTCCTGCCACTTCCCCCGAGGTCCTCCTCTGCCTTGCACATGCTCTCCTGTAGCACAGACAGGCAGACAGCATGGCAAGGGGCATTTTGTGGTGCCTGAGGTAGTGTCTTCACCAAAACAAATGTAATAAACCACCTCAAAAACACAAAGAAAACTAGTTTTGTGACCTCCCCTGTTTATACCACTGCTGAATGGTGCAATGCTCAAGATCTCAGTCTCTTTGATGGAGTGGAAAAAAACATTTCCCAATTAGCTCTGCCTAATTACAGCCTCATTAACGGGAAGACTGAGTGTACTAGGCTGCTACAATGGAAAAACTGGGAAAGACCATGGATTTCATGACCCATACCACTGCTAGACTGGAGCATCTATAGTAGGCTTCATGAAGAGCCAGCCCAGATTACCACAAGTGTGCATATACAGATAAGCCTGAGCGTGCATTCCTACTTTTTCACAGGTGTGGTAACTGACATTAGGTGATGCTACACCCATCCATCCCATCTCCAGTGCTCATTCCCAAGGCTCTACTTCAAAATGAAGATGGAAAACGCAATTTGGGGTGCATACAAAATACAAACATGATTAAAAGCAGGCTGCCTCAGTACCCTAGCATCTGCCATGATTCAGTAGCCACTGCAGCTAGATACTCCCTGATTTTTTCTTTTTCATTCATATGTAAGCAAGAGAAAAGGTTTGGTGCATAAGTTTAGCTTTTAATTGATTAATTTATTTAATTAATTGCCTTTCATCATTTATTTTTTGTCCCCTGGCCATCTCCCATCCTCCCAGGCATGCAGCAGTGCCACCCAAATTGCCAGCACAAGCAAGAAGAGAGCAAAAACCAGCACCGAGGGTGGGTGGTTGGCAGCAGAGTTGAAGGGTAGCGTCTGGAAAGAGCTGGGTGCCTGTTCTGCGTGCATCACCTCTGGGAGGGCAGCAAGGAGCCAGAAAGTTTCATCATGTCCAAAACAAAAGAGCAGAGTAATGAAAGACTGCTCAGACAGTGCTGCGGGGTGCCAAGGATAATAAATCAGCCAGAAAGTCAAAACAAACAGGAGCAAAAACCTATTTTTGTGCTGAATTTCAGGCTCGCTTTGTTTAAATTTGGAAGCTTTTGGTGAGGGCAAGTCTTTATTTTTATACAGATCATTTGTAATATAAATCCCTTTTCTCTCCAGACTCTCAGTTCAAATCAAGAACAATTTTTTTTTAAATCAAAATAATCCTTCCACAAAGGACTTTGTAAATGGTACATCTACCAAAATAATGTTTTAAATAGGATTATTTTATGCTCAAATTTCTCTTTTAAGAAGAAAATCTCATATTTATTTAAATGTACAGTATGAAGAAACACTGACCAAAGTTCTCTTAGCAGAAACCCTGGCCACAGTGTAATGAAGGGGATTTTTGTTCTTGATTACAATGAGGATCAAGATTAATCACAAGATGGTTTTGAGAAACAGCTGGATTTTTGGCTAGAGGGGAAGGAGTTTAAAAATAAAGTTGGCATAAAGATGAAAATAAAAGACTTAGACGTTATGTTTAACTAATTAGCTAATTACCCTGTCCTAGCAGTCCTTCTGTCTGCACAAAATGAAAACAATCTTAAATGAGTGTCAAACTCCTGCAGATTTCCAAAGCATATTTTGGAAGGTGCTTTGTCCTCTGATTCCTTCCCTGAGTTTCTTTTCTCTCTCAGCCCAGACAGTGATAGATTAAATCCCCTCTGTTCAAGCTGGGGGCAGTGTGAGATGCAGGTATGGACCTGCCATGGTGGAGCTTTCCAAGCCTCAGAGCAGACCTGGCAGCTGTCAGGACGGCTGTGCTAGTGCACTGCAGTTCCTCTTCTGCACTCACGCACTCCAAATTGCACCAAGGTAAATAAAGAGGGAGGTAAATAATTGGGAAGCATGGTCCTTCACCAGTTGTCCCTCACAGATATCTGTCCTCACACACCAATGGGGAGAAATGTTGAGACATTCTCTTTCTTCCACCACCAACGCGCGAAGCATCCAAGAGAAAAGTGACAGCTCCCTGACCTGAAGGCTTTTTACTTTATTTTTGCTGCCTTTTCACTCCAGCTGCAATTCCCTACCAGCTCCCACATCTTCCTCTACCAGGACAGCTATTTTTGTCTGCAGTTATAAAAAAATGTTATCAGGTATCACTGCACATTGCCTGGGTATAATTTGGGGATTTCAGAGCTTGTAGCCTTCCTCAGCAAGAACCGTGTTGTTTTGACAATACTCTCCCCAACTTCCTGCACTGAATTGCATGGAACAGCATGGCGTGTCAAAATGAATATATCATGCAAACACCTTCAACTCACAGCTATTAGATCAAGTTTGGCCTGCCTAGTGGGAGTGAGTTTAATGGTCATGATACCTTGGGTGGCTGTAATAACTACTGGCAAAGTGATCTCATAGGAGTAAAATTAAGAAGGCAGAGCTAACCATAGCAGAGTAGGATATTACCAACAACAGCAACCGTGTGCCTTTGCCAAAGGTGTGTCTGAAGTGGGCAGCAAAAGCCAGAGTATGCTCAAGCAGCAGAGTTTGGCTCTTGCGAGCATATTGGCCAATGTGATGCTGGCAAGGACAGACGCCTCATCACTCAAGGCATGGTGACCAAAGCAGGATGCATCTCTGTCCACCGCCAACAGGAAGGAGAACGGATGGGGTGGCAGTGTCTCCTCCCTGTACCTCTGAACCTCTGGTCTTTTCATCAATCAGAACCCTTCTGGTCAACCATACCAATAAATCAATTTCTACTGATTTTGTGAGGCCAGTTCCTCACATCTAACCCACCATACACAACAGCAAAGAGCTGTAACAATTTCCTTAAGACCATCATTCACTGGAGTTCCAGATCAAAACATCTCCTGTCATTCCTGGCGATGGGTTTTCTCACTCTGATTTCTTGCTGGACTTCTGTTTTCAGCATGCCAGTTTGAAATCCTGTCCCAGAGGTTCAAGTTGCGTGTGGCGTGCCATGCCCAGGAGCATCTCACTAATTGCTGTATCACTGACAGATCTGGTAGTGCACAGCACAGTTTCAACATCATTGGCTTGGGTGCAAACAGAATTTCATAAGAGCTTTATGAGCTTGACAGCACATTGCTGAAGTGAGGAGGAGTCAGAAAATTCATCAGCTGCAGAGAGTCTCCAAGCCATAAGACATTGCTCTTTCCATGCTCGTGATGGAGATCTGAAACAGCACTCAAGCCTTATCTTGAAGAGCTTCTCACCCCACTGTTGATGTGTGGATTTGTTGTTGAACTAATGTCTTTGCTGAAAATTATCCCTAGTGTGTCCCCAAAATTTCCCAAGATTAGACTGTTATTGTATGAAACAAGATACTAATAACCAAGAGGCAAATTATTTGATGCTCTCAGCTTTGTGGTTATCCACCTCAGAGACATAAGAAAATGCAAATCAAATGTATGGGCCAGATCCTCATCTCTGCAAGTTTGCCTCATTAACTCCATTGGTGTAAGGGAGACTTTTGTAATCTGGCACTTAATTCATATGAAGAACCAATGTCAGACACCAGGAAAGAAGCACTTCATTGAAAACAGGAGGTGTGCCATAAAACATTTGGTGTACAAGGTGGGAGTTGAGCATAGTGGCAAAACAGCCCAGGAATGATAAAGTATTAAGCTTAATTTTTCACTCATCTTGGAGACTGACTCTCCCTTGTGTAGCACTTAGTCTAAGAGCGAGTCAGTGCTTGAGTGGCTCTTGGCACCTGTCATGTTGGACTTTTTTTATCAAACCCAGGTGAGAGAAAAGCTGGGCACTCAACTCGTGCTTGCTCAGGTCTCCTCAAGCTGATGCTGGCCTACACTGATCACAGCATAGGGCAGAGTTTTCCCCCAGGAGTGGCAAAACATTTTGGGTTTCTTGGACAGGTAGATGAGGTCCTTCCCAACAGGAGGTCTGGTGACATGCTCTCATACAGTGACAAAAACCAGTCAAAATTGGTAGCCATTCTTGGCAACTACAAGGTATGTAATGTGTCTAGGAGTCAGAAAAGGCATAAAATTCCTGCAATCCTACCTTCTTACACAGACATTCTCAAAACCATCACCTCCAAGCATGCATCCATCTTGCTGGATGCAGAGCAAGTGCTCCCCAGCACCCTGCTCTGACCCTAGCCATGACAAGGGCTGCTTTGCCACTGTTCACCTGCAGCTAAGGTGGTAAGGGGACCTTATGGACAAAGCTAGGAGTTTACCTCACTTTTCTACACCTATCACTATTAGTTTACTACTTCATGCTCCAAAAAGTTCTGCTTACAAGTCTCTTTGCAGAGGACCCAGTAACATTCGTGGTGCTTCATCAAAGCACCAGCTTTCAGGGAGATTTTCTTTCCCACAGCTTCCCTCGTCTACATTCCCAGTGACAAGAGCTGGCACATTGCATAAAGACAATTTCATACCTGTTTATTATGGGGAAGAACACATGCATCTGTAACTGATTTGACAGGAGACAGCATGACAGCTGTTTTACAGGATTCTCCATTGAAATAGCAAATGAGAAACTTACTAGTATGTACGGGACATATTTATATCCTAAACAAAAGGGCAATAAGGAACATAGTGACAAGCCTTGTTTGTACACAGCTTTCAGCAAGTTTCTGCCAAGCACTGGCTCCCAGCCAGGCTCACGGCTGGTACAATCTGGCACAGCTCCTCTGACTCTGAAGCAGCTGCTTCAATTTACACCAAGGAAGAAATGAGGTATCATTTTGTCAGTTATGCACCAGAATTTCAAGAGAAGGGGGAAAGTAAAATAGTGATTTTCAGGAAGGATGGAGTCAAGCAGCATCTCAGCCTGCCACGTGAAAGAAGGGGATAGCTCTGAGCACGTTCACAAGGCTGGGCAGTTGGGTTTGTGTGTGTCATAGGGGCTAGAAATAAAAACACAACCATTTTACAATGGCTGCATGCAACAAGCCAAACATATAGCTGCCCTTTTGTTTTCAACCTGTTCAGGCTGGATATGAGGAGGAAATGCTGAAAGGATTGTCAGGCATTGGAACAGGCTGCCCAGGGAGCTGCTGGAGGCAGCATCCCTGGAAGTGTTTAAGAGATGGTTGGATGTTTCCTTTAGTTGTTGGTCTAGTGGTTGACAGGGCTGGGACAAAGGCTGGACTTGATGACCTTAAAGGCCTCTTCCAGTTGAAACAATTTTATGACTCTATAAATGGAGGCAGGTATGGAGGGAAAAGTTACATCTCTGGGAATGCTTCCACACATGGAGATGGGGACAGGGCTCTCTACTCCAGGGTCTCCAATCGTTCTGCAAACAGCAATTTTCTTACCTAGGGACAAGAGAGCTGACAATCACCACCAGGCCTCAATCCCCAGTCATCTATGTAATATCAGAGGATGCTTCAAGGAAGAGGTTGATGGCAGTAACTTGTGGAGGCTGAGACAGGGTGTTAGTGAGCTGAATTTGGGCTGAAACTAGCAAAATGAATAATGATTGCCATACCATTAGTGGCTTTTTTAAACAGCAGCACACTGTCAGGAGCACAATGAGTATTAATGCCATTCCCTGACACTAGTTCAACATGCTTTATGGAGATCTCCACCTTTAGTCTATTTTAAATTGATTTTTATTAACTCAATGACCAAATTAAAAAATAATGAGGTCATTTAGCCTTACCCTCTAGGGAAGGCTAAATGAAGAGGCAATCTCCATGAGTAGCTCCTTGCAGCACCAGACTGTTGTCTTGGCTTAGACATTTGCATATTGATTCAGCAAGAAGAGAAAGAAGTCACTGTTATTGTTTATCGCAATTAATACCAGCCATAAGAACCGAAGCCGTGCCTTTACATCTTCTTAGAGTATAATTATACCCTATCACATCCAGCTCTGCCCAGAACTGCTGTTGAGAGTAAAGATTTTGTTTCATTTCCAGCCAGAAGTCTCGTATCAGTTCCTCACGTATAGCCAGAAAGCTGCCCAACAAATTACACTGTCAGAAGGATGAGAATTACAGTGGCCTGATCATGTAACTTTGCTTTCACCCTAGTAAAAACAAAACCAACAAACCATGCAGAACACAGGAAAACATGTAGGACATAAGTCTTAGCAAAAAGCTCCCATAGTTCTGTGTTCATGCCTATATCACAAGTTTTATGATGATCATGTTGAAGCTGGCTTGTTACATCACAGACAGGCATGTTAAAAGAAAGGGCAAAGGTTTTATGTTTCCATTTCCATCAAGGCAAGAACAATCAACTCATTAGTTTTAATATTAGATTTCTAATACTAAAACCCAAGTCTCTTGTCAGGAAATTGAGATAACTTTGCTTCCACCTATTAGAAGGGACAACAAGGAACAATGCTAAAAAACCCCAGGAGCTGTGGCAAAGCAAGAAGCCAGTGTAAGCAAATGGATGAGGCAACAAAAACTGCATGAGACATTTTCAAACATTTAATGATTACATGTCAAAGCACAATTCAAATGTCACAGCGTCTTACGTGTTCATGAAGAGGAAAGCAAAATGACTGAGAACTCCTGGCTAAAATAGTCTTGTTCCTGGCACTGATTGATATTCTTGAATGGAGGACTTGATGGATTATGATTTTTGCAAGAGAATCATTACACGCCAGGTGCACAAATAGAGAAGTACAGCTTGTTGACACCTCTGTGCAAAATAAAAGCCATTCTAGGAATTTTGATTCATTATATTTCTATTACGAATCAATCCACCTGACCTAAATTTTGCATCATAAATCAGATTAAGAAAGCTGACCGGATCGCAGCAAAGGCTGTATGTCCTTGGTTTAAAATCATTCCATTATATCCAGCACACCATTATTATTCTAAATGCAATAATCTATACTGTATAATTTAGGTCAACTTGATTTCAGAGTAGGCAGAAGCATTTCTACCCACTCACCTGCACAGGAGTTCAATCATTTTAGGGGCATTATTTGTCTTTTTTGTATATGGGTTGTTTGAGGTTTGTTTATTTTTACGTTCACTGTTCAAGATGTGGGGAAAATAAACTCCAACAGCATGCATAAAGCACTGCAGAAGATCATAAAGCGACTTTGGAGATCTATAAAGTAGAGCCATATCATTTTGGTACATAGGTAATTACAGTAAATGGGATTTGCACAGCTAAATAGAGAGGCATTGATGTTTGCTGGTTGGCCACAGTGCTTAAGAGAAATCAGGTGGGTTTGAAATATTGTCTACAAGGTTTTGACAACTGAAAATCTCCTCCCTCCCCCCCCAAAAAAAAAAGTATATAGGAGCATAAAGGGCCTGGCTGAAAGTCAAAGGGAGTTGCATCCAAGTCTGAGGTGCTTTTGAAACTATCCCCATTGGTATCAACCTGGAATTTGGAGTGAGTTTTGAAAGGAAAGCTGGTAGCATTTTCTGCATAAAATTAGACAAGTTCATTAGCCGTGAGGATTCTTTGTTTAACTTTGAGGAGCTGCGTTGCTCGCTCCTCTCTGAGCTGTGCAAGCAAACCCAGGGGTACAGCATCAGTCTTTGACGATGAAAGTGCCATGAGCAGAAACAAAATGGGCTTTTGAAAGTTTCAAGCCCATGACAGCTGTGGGAGAGCAATAATTCAGTAAATGTCTCGGGTAAAATCAGCTCGAATGACTTGATGCTTTGTTTTATTATTATGAACATAAAGGAGTTTCTTTTAGTTATCAACTGCAAATCTCGAGGGTCTCCCCCACAAGCCGTGATAATAGTATGCCTTGAATAGAAATGGTTGCAAGTGGCAGAAGAGTAGCAATAGCAAAGGGACATTTTACCCACAAATGTCAGTTCTGTCATTAAAACCTAAGACTCCCTAGCCTGACACCTACACTCTATTCCCAGCACTGCCTCTAACACCACAAGGGTAAGTCTCACTCCACCCTTCAATGTACTCACCCACAACAAAGGGATGTCAATGCTGGCTATCTGCCTTCCTATGGAAAGTTCCTGGGAAACCTCCAAATGAAACAATCAACTGCAACAGTCCCAGGTTTTCTAGTGGTCATTTAAACCTGTGCACAGGGGTTAGGAAAGAAAATATGCCACTAATATCAGATAGTTTTGCAGAACCTTTGCCAAGGAGTGGGCACTGAGTCATGGGGATTCAGCCTTGCAGAGCATCCCCTGTGCCTGGTGAAGCTGCTCACCATCCCGGCACTGTGCTGCCATCAGGCAGAGTTGAATCAATGAGTGTTTTCCTAATAGCATTTTGACACAGAGGTTGTATGATCCCATTTCCAAGAGAGATGGTCCTTTTCCCGGTGAAGGAAGTAGTTAAACATGTCATGTGCTTACTTATTTTGGACTTGTACCTCACATGGCGCTTTTAAAGGGGTTTCCCATCAAAAGCACGACTGAAATGACTCCAGACTCTGAGTCTCTGTGCAGAATCAATCTCCATCCCTGTGGATGGAAAATAACCTCACCCTACCCATACCCCAGTAGAATCCCTCTAGCCTTGAAACAGCTCAGCGTGAACCAGGAGAGCATAGCCCAGCACTGGTGTTGATGTCAAATGCAGAGAATATCAGCTGTGCTAGCTGGTGCCATTGACACCTGCAGTGGAAATGGGCTTTGAAGGAAATATAAATGTTCTTGGCTCCTTCCTCAGCCATTCTTTACCCAGCACAGTGGTGTGAAGAGACTAAGTAAACACAAAAAATCCTACCTACTCAGTATTCTGCAAAAGAAGATCCTACCAACTTTCCTTTTATCCTTTTAACTCAAGACAACAAACTCTCCTAAGATTTTTCTGACTTTTTCTAAGTCCTTGTATATATCTTCTTGGTAAAAAACTAAGTTAAGTCTTTCTTCCAGAACAGTCAGACAAATGACATGACCAAATAACAGGTCATCCATATACCTTAGCTATACACGTTTGCTGACTATCTAAGAGAGTGCTGATAAAAGCTTTAAAAGGCTGTAAATAGAAACAACAACATTTCTGCTGTGTGGAGGCTTGTGAGAAGTGTAGTATTGAGAAAGGTTGCTTACATTTCTTCACTAAACACCTGTGCGATTTAGTAGCATTTCCGATCTAAATGGTTAATTAATGCTGGAGAAGCCCAACTGCCAGCATCACACGCCTTAGGGGACTTTGAAACACCTTGGCTGAAAAGCATTTCTCCTGCATTCAGCTGCATTGTTGCCACTTCCCAGAGCACTGGGTTTAATTTTTTGAATCCGTTCCCAAACTACCCCAAGTATTGGCAGCACCGAGGTGCTACGACGGGTGGTCTGAGGACACTCTGGGGGCCCTGTGCTAATTCCCCTATCAAACACTGCAAAGTCTCATTGTGCCATGCCCTCATCACTGGCAGTACCAATGTTATGTTCACATAAGGTAAAGACATTCCAATAGACATGATTTAAATAATACAGTCTTGGCTTTTTAAAGAGAAAGAAACAAGCCATTCAAACGTGGAATGATTCCTTTCTCGGAATATTTCAAAGTCATGTCAGTCTATCTATTACCCAAGACAAATTACTTTGACAGTACTATCTACTCTTGACATCTGAGTTGTCTTTCTAGCCTATTATATTTTAAGACAGGCATAAAATATTGTTCAGACAGTATGGTTAGTCTAAAAAGAGTAAATTTAACTGCTTTGAAATGGCCTATTAGGAGACGAACTCTCAGTTTAGCTGCAGGCAGAGAATTAATCCAGTGCTTTTCTTAGTTCTTCAATGGCATTCTTTTCTTCCCCCTCTAACTAAATGCTCTTATTCAGAGGGATGTAAAAAGGGAGTAATCTTTAGGAGAAGGGGCAAATTAAACAGAAATCAGAGGGGAAAGCATCATTAAGAAGTTCTGACACATGACACCGTTAGAGGACATGTGTCTGAGCTTTCCTGTTGTGGCAGAAATTTTGACTTCAGGCCTGAGAACAATTATACACACAACTTAGCTTTCTGCATGCCTTAAAACGCAACACCTGTCTCTGCTCTCTGGCTTGGTATATCAAAAACACACAGTTATGAAAAGAGACACCCTGGGGCACTCCTTCCCAGGGCACAACTGCTCTGGAGTCTTGAAAACAGGAGCACTGCAAGGGTCTCAAACCCTCTCCCATCTGCGTGGGCTCCAGCTGGCTCTGCTGCTGCTCAGCTCACAAGGGCTTCTGACCGTCTTACAGCTTAACCTTCGGCCGTGGGAGTGGAGTGAGTTTGTGCTTGGCCACAACATCCTTTCATGTGTGTGTGGATATGTGTTTTTTAATAAAACAGCCTCAGCTGTTTTGGAGGAATTAATTTCAGTTCTACCCTCGAGCTGCTTCTCTCTTCAGCACCTGCCTTTTCAGTTCTTGCCTTTACATTACAAGTTTAACATTTGTCTGTTTAATGTCTGCTATTCAGTAGCTGCTTCTCTTGCCCACTGATGCATCACTCAGCAGCTTCTGCAGGAGAGGACCTGCAATTAGAGGCACACACATATCTAGAAGTCCCAATTAAACATCTTTCAGTAACTTTTCTTCCCTTGAGACCTGTTTTAGCAAGGGGTTGGACTAAATGATCTTTAGAGGTTCCTTCCAATCCCTACCATTCTGTGATTCTGTGAACTGGCTGCCTGCCAAACATGTGGCAGGGTTTTTGGACAGGTTACCCTAAGCAAGCAGCAGGTCTCGACTCATCTCAGAGACATCACAGGGAAGCAGATTTCCCACCAAGCTTGGCCAATATGAATCGTTAGGGCAGCGGTGGAGATGAGCAGCAGCAAGGTGAGTGCTGAGACATGAGCCCATGGCAGAGAACGTCACCAAGAACTACCTCAAAGCACAGCATTGCCCAGAAATACCCCATGACATTGAAGAGATGCCAAGATAGAAGTGTCAATCCCATCGGGCAGCAGCTCCTGCCCGAGGTGCCCCATGTGCCCGTACCCATGGGCTGCACCCAGAGGCCATGCCTGATCCCCTGGCAGTGCTGGGAGCCCAGGGCTTCTCCAGCGAGGAATAGGACTGCTCCCCAGCAGCATGCAGGGCCAGGCTGCTGTAGCTGAAGGCAGGCATTGCCACCCTGTGGAGAGAGAAGGGGAGGGAAGCCTGGGGAAAGCTCCTGTTACCACTTGGCACTGACACCTCCTCAGCACCCCATCACCAGATTCATGAGCTTCCCCAAAAGGCTGGAACAGAGGAGGCTTGCAGGCCCTCATCATGGGAGGGTGGAGGTCTCTCCTCCCATTGCTGGCACCATGGGAGAGCATAGTTTGACACTTGACTGCTCCCACAAAATGTGCCTGGCAGCCAACTTGCCCCCAAGCTGAGTCTCTGCGTGCCCTGGTTCAGACCACTTCCTGGGGGAGATGTGATCAAAAGGATGCCCATCAAGATTCATAAGGTTCCCCAGAAGGCTAAAGAAGAGCTCAGGGTGAAGCACAGGGATCCACCAGCTCACCAGGGTAGGAGCATCCCATGTTTCCCTGTGCAGCTGCCCTGGGACACGTCTATCTGATGACTCCAGCAGGATCCATGATACATCTGAAAAACCCAACTGCAGATCAAACGCCTGAGAAACAGTCACCTACCAGCAGCACCAGCACCTTCTGAAATGCTGTCCAGAGCCTCTACACATCCTCTGTGACAGATCCCAACACCATTTTACCATGTGACAAATCCACTTTCCTTTCCCTGGTCCCTGGATGATGGCAAGGCTTAAATTCTTCCTGTGCTTCCCACACCCTGAGGTCACTTCTTTGCTAAAACACATTTATCGCTGTGACGGCTTCTCTTTGTGTAATTATCTGTTTATCAGCCGCCAGCCTACTCCTACTAACTTGCTTGCTTCTCCTCTTTTTTTTTTTATTCATCACACCTGATTAGTCTTGAAGACAGATGATATTGGGTTAAACGAGCTTCCTGGGCCAATCAATCAGCTCCGGAGACAGCATCTCACTTTGCTCAATGCAACTCCCCAGTTGCTCTACCTGCACGGGGTGATTACCTCCCCCTTCCCCTGGGACTGCAGCAAAAGGATCCTGGAGACATTTGTTTTGCTTTTTTTAATTGAGAGGTGAAAACTCTCCTAATTAATGATCCTACTACTGGGCCTCACTGTGTCATTATTCCTTATTGATGAAAAACGAATAGCAGCCATTGGATAAATTAGAGCAGGCACATTAGGACCTTCACTGTCCTCCTAAATTGCATGTATTGTCTTGTGAAGGACTAAGGATGAAGGGGCTCATTAAGAGTGGCTTGATGACAGAAAGGGGCACCCAGAATCACTGTTTCCTGCTATTACAGGTGTCTGAGCCACACACCTCGGGGTCTTTGTGCCCTTCCCCTTGTCCTCTCAGGAGCCATCTCACAAGCTCTTTTACTGGTAAGTAGAAAATTTTGACCCCCACATTTTTTCATGGTTATAGATATATAAAGTTATAACTTTTTTTTTTTCTTTTCTTACCCAGTATTGTCCTCTAACAGCTCCGTCTCCATCCTCATGTCTTTGTCAGAGGGAGAGCTCAAAGACAAGCACTCCCAGCTTCCTCCCCAGGATAAGCTCTCCCCTCCACTCTGTTTCCACCAGTCTTTCTCTGTAGTTGTTCCAGGATGAATTCGCCTTTCTTGAGGATGTATGACCCAAACATACAGTATTCCAGGCAAGGACTTGTACAGACCTTGTGTGCTGGTAATGATATCTCATTTTACTGTATTTGGGGAATGACTGTCTCATCCTAAGGTTACAATTGCCTTTTTGATACCTGGAGCAATGGGGGTGGTTGCCCTCACTACGTCTCAGCCCTCAGCATGTATCACAAGCTCCTGGCATTGTCTTGAGTGCCCAAATGCAGGACTTTGCACCTCTCACAAGATTTCATTTCCACTGGTTCTTGAAAACAAAACCCAAAACCATGATACTGTTCTCCACTGGACAGATCTCCTGGAGGTGTCTCACTGGTTAACACAGTAGACACAATTTTGGCTTTTTGGGCCATTAAAGAAATGTCATTTAAATTTATTTAAATAAATGTCATTTAAAAAAAAACCTATCCCATGACCTATCTTTGAGAAAAACTTTATTAAGCCACTTGCTTGCTGTTGTCCGCCTGTAAGAGAATTCCCTATCAAAATCTTTTGTTCATCTGTTGAGAACCACCTCTTCTAGTTTCACTAAGGACTTCTTGTAAGGTACTTTCTCAGGAGTACTTTTCCAGGAAGGAGATTACTGCTCTTGTGTTGAAGATGTTTGTTAGCCAAGGAGAGAAAGAGATCAAGTTATTCCAGCATTCTCTGGCACCACCTTGCAAGTTTTTTCCTTGTCAGCTTTCCTTTTGAACTGTTTGAGGGTCAGATCCTTTGTCTAGAGAAATCAAGGCTGGTTTTCCTGCTGTTTCAATAGCCCGTGGATCAAATCTTCCTTCTGCCTCTGAAGAATCAAACAACTTGCCATGTTCAAATCTCTACCCTGTGTGGTGTCACCTCCCACCCCAGCCTTGTTCTTCCACTAAAGACAGGGAGGACACCATACCAGCTTGAAGATAAGAGGAAGAGATGGAGAAATATCACCTGCCTTCAAATAAAAGGTATCCCATGGGAAACTTTCCCCAGTTGCACAAACCCACCTTCACACAGAAAATTGGAGAGTTTAAAGACTTATGGAGACCTTCACACCAGAGGCCTCAAACTTGGCTGAGATGAAGATGACATCTACTAACGTCTGCTCATACCATACTGAGCAAAAAACAGACAGGAGGTATCACTGGAGCACAAATAATAATCATGAAGGTGTTTTCAGGGCTCAACGAGCTATATGCACACACACAGAGCTATTTAAGTGTGTTATAAAATGTCTCACCTTCTGAACCGCTCCAAACCAGCCACGGGGATTCTGCAAGCCAAGCAATTGTAGGGGAGGGACATCCAAGAAAGACTGGCATTTTTATATAGGCAATAAATCCTACTTCATGAAGAAACATGTTGAGGTAAAATTGCCAGTGGCTGTTTTAATATTTATGATACATAAAGGGATTTGATTCATAAAAGCAGTAATTATGTCTTTACTACAAAGCAGTACAAATATAAAGCCTCCTACCTATTACACTGAGACTGTAATTGTATCTCATTAAAGAATATAAGCAAATCAAAATTAAAAACTTGAGGCAAGGGAGAAAAAGAGCTACCCAAAATCTTCGTGGTTAAACATTATGGGCTTTGTGTTGTGCTATTCAATCAGACTAAACACCTCATAAAACAGAGTGAAGCCCTAAGATCTGGGTGGTGTTCAAGCAACCCAGAAGGTGGGTTTGCTCACCTAGGCAGGAAGCTTCCAAAGAGACCTACCTGTCCACTTAAAAAGGCATAAAAGAAACTTTGGCTTTAACCTCAGACGAGTGGGAATTCCACCAGTGCCTTCCATGGGGCCACAATCGCAGCCACAACAGAAGGTTAAAGCCTTCCTCGTCCAAGCAGCACCAACTGATAGGCTGAAATAAGCATTTTAAATCCTGTTTAAGTACACACACACAAAGACAGAATCTTTTGTGCTGTGGCAACAGAGAGTAACATCACTGTGTTCCCCCATTGCAAGCACCAGGTGGGTAGTGAGTAAAATCACATCACATAAAAAAAAAGTAGGAGCACTGGGGTTTAGGCATTGGTTACAGAGATACAAGAGCCTAAGGAAATCTCTGATGGTTTTGTTCCTCTCCAGGATAATCCTATCCTTTGGCAAACTCCTAGGAAGTCCTCACTGGGTCTTCCCTCCTCACCTCTGGAGTTTCAGCCTTTCCACCTCTGTTACATTTATTTGAGTGGTGTGATTTTTTTTTTTAGGGGGGGTGAGCCTTTCCCTTCTCCCAGCTGCTCCTCATTCCTGGCTAGTTTGGGTGTCTGAAGGCATCTGGCTCCACTTGCTGTATTCAAGATCAGCTCCTTCTGCTCCAGTACAGTTTCCATTGCCCGAAGTCACTTTAGTCTCAAGGTCTGCCCACTTCAGTGGCCATCCTTGCACTGAGACTCCCTCCACAACATACTAGAGTAGTGCTGGAGTTATTGATGCAACTTTCCCACCAAATGTTCTTGGGTCTAATCGCTTTCTTAAACTACACAAACACAATCTCTGCACCATGATCAATTATTTAACAGAAAATGATGCATTGAGTTAGAAACTAAATACCATTTAATATGCTCCAGGAATTCTAATTGAGAGATTCTACTGTATTCCTAATGAAAACTTCAACTTTGAAGTGCTTTTAAATCTTCCTTGAATATAGATAAGCCAATATCTATATACTTTCTTTTAATGTCTGGGATTCTTTTGCTATTTTAATGTAATCAGTCTTTCTATTTCGAAGAGGGTGCCCTTGTAGGTTATTTGTTTTCCTTCTGTTTTGCAAATTGTTCCCTTTTCAAGATTGTTTGTTTAGTGTCAAGAGGTTATTAAACAAACCGAGCACAGTCCTTAAACTAATCAGCCAGAAGTGACAATAGAGATCAGGAATAATTCAATATTAAAGAGGTTACTTTTAAAATTGATCTGAAAATGTAACGCATTGGAGAGAAGAGGAAGCATACATACATCTCTTATTAAAGTTGAAAAGATGAGCTGGAGGGACCAGATGCCTGTAGAGCATGAGCCAGGAGCCCCTGTTAACATGAAGAGTTGAGCTCCAACACACCACAGCTGATTTCCACTCCCATATGTGTTCTTCCAGCAGAATGACTCAAGTGAAAACACCTGGGAACTTTGCAAGCAGGTGAGGGCTGCCTTCTCATCAGCCTTTGTTATCAGTCATTATTGATTTTCAGCATCTTTCCCCAAATACTTCATCTGCTACCAGGGTTCAGTGTGGATTCTGACTCATAAGCTGGACCCTACAGATGGTCTTTCTATGCAGTGAAAGCTGAGGGGTTTGTAAGTCTTTCTCACTCCAACAGGCTGCTCACTAGCTAATTAATACAAATCGCTGCTCATCACTGCCTAAGCAACTTTTCACACACTTTTCTCAATGCCTTCTTTGAAGCACTGATAAGCACTTTGCCTCAGGCATGGTGGCGTTCCCTCTGCTTTACTCACTTCCTTTCCACTTGCTCAAAACCAGTCAAAACATAGGAGAAGTAAACCATCCACTATGAGGCTTTTTGAAGGACTTTTAGTGTCAGTTATTTCAGCTGGATGCTAATCCTTATGTAGCAGGGATCATACCTCTGCCAAGGACCCAGCAAACTCCTGGCACTCTAAGTAGCATTTTCCATTCCAAGGGCTTTACGTCCTCTTCACTGACTTCTGCCTGGGGAAGGAGGTGTAGGCATGGGACCTGTACCAGCCAAGTGCCCTGTTGCAGAGGTGGCTCCTCTCTGACTAGCAGAAGGTCACTGTGGCTGCCAATCCGGTCTGCAAAGCACCTGGGGGACCAGCTCAGCAAACCACAGGCTGGGTTTGGAAGCAGTGACAGCCAGGGTCACTGTCACTGAGCACTTTCAAACCCTCTCATTTGGTAGGTCACCTTTGACCTTTCCTGATGGACCATCTCTGTGATCTCATTTGGTACCTCACCAGAAGCTCACTGCCTTCACAGTTCCAAAGCAGGGTTCTTTATGCTGGCTGTGTTCCCACTGTGCAGAGCATGGCCTCTCTTTATACAAGAGGTCACAGCAAACAGTTTGTGAAGTACCTAGAAGTTACCTGTCCAATCCTGCCCACACTAACAGCCCTCACACCCACCACTCAGCTATGAACAACCCTCGTGTTGCCCGATGTTCTGTTTAATCAGCTTAGTCCTCCTGATCGAGGCAGAGTGCTCTGGGGTCCCTGGTTTCAAACACAGCTCACAGAAAAGCTGACACATTGGATTAACATAAAATCACCCTCCCATCATCATTTTGGGCAAAAGATCCTCCAGCCAAGCTATTTATACCAGAGACAAGCAGCGCAGGACATGGCATGAGTCCTCTGGTGCCTCTCACTCCCAGTGCTAATTGCTGAAGAAGTGTCACTGGGATCGTCACTCCACTCATGTTGGGTCTGACTTTGGGGAAATTAATGTAAAGGGAGCAGCTGGTAACAGTCCTGAGTGTTCAGAGGCAGCAGTGTCATGCCTTACACTGTGCTTCTCTCTTGCATAAGGATGCAACAAGCAGTGACGGGGAGCTCCTGTGCGTGGAACTGGCTTTTTGCGTCTGTAATAAAAAATATACACCTAAATGCTCATCTCTGCAGTTCAGGATATGCCTACAAACCCCCCTCAGCCCCCTCCATGGGCTGGTCAGCGAGGGGCACAGCAAAGAGCCTCCAGCAAAGCTGCTGCTGCAGGAACTGCTGGCTGGGCACTTTTCGTGATGCTGAAAGTGGGGATTTGGGGGATATTTTTCTTCACAATGCCCCCTGAAAACAGAATTAAGCTGAAGTGAACAAAACAAGCCATTTGTAGGTGGAGACTTAGTAAATTTACTGGTCTCAAAACTTCCCTGTTTGTTTAAAGCAGCTGAGGGGAAGGAAGGAAGGAAGGAAGGAAGGAAGGAAGGAAGGAAGGAAGGAAGGAAGGAAGGAAGGAAGGAAGGAAGGAAGGAAGGAAGGAAGGAAGGAAGGAAGGAAGGAAGGAAGGAAGGAAGGAAGGAAGGAAGGAAGGAAGGAAGGAAGGAAGGGCAAAATCTGGCAAGAAAGCTGGTGTTGTAAGCCTGGGTGGTGAGAGCTGCTGTCTTTATCACAGAGGGGAGCTCTTAAAAGCAGAAATGCTATAACCACTGAGCCAGCCATCAGCTGAGTACCACTTTCCTTTTTTAAGCTATTCTGGTTCCAGTTGTCTTCAGAAAAAGGAAATAAAATATGCATTAAGAAAAGAATGAGGAATAGGACTCTGCAAAGAGGACAAACACCACAATCTAAGTCACTTTCTTTGTTACAATCCTGGTATAAACAAAGCTGCTTAATAAATATTGATATTGTTTGTACATCCTGCCTTTGGAAACAAAGAGCAGAGCGATGCTGTAGCTCCTTTCCCTCTCTGGAGAGACACTAAACTCAACACACGTGCATGCATATGCACTCCAAACTATTTTTTTCAGAGAAAGCTGGGAAAAAAAAAGTCCACAGCAGCACCATTAAAATATGCATGATGGCTTTTGGAAGTGTTTGGGCAATACCACCCTTTACTCAGCTTTCCCAGCTCAGAAGAATCATTGCAGCTCTTATGCTGAGACCAAGCGTTTGCCCAGAGAGTTAATGTAAGGTGGCTCCAAGGGTCCTCTTGGATAATACCCTTTGGTAGGACAGGGCTGCTCCCAGTCAGGGTATCTCTAAAGGTTCTTTGGTGGATCTGAAGCCCCTTCGATTTCCATCCCAAATGGGTTGTCTTTGCTTTCCTTAGGACATCTCTAACAAAGCCTGCCAAGCTTGGTCTTGACTTCATGTTTCAAGCTAGTACCACAGATACAACCTTTTTCTTCTGTGTCTCTCACCTTTGTCCTACATAAAAGCTCACCCATTGCTGCAGGCTCCGCTTTTCTTCAAACTGCTGTCCTCCCAGAAGAGCTCAGTGCCCAACAGCCAGCCCCTCACCCTCTCTAAATAAAGGACACAGTGACATTCCCACAGTGATGTTTGGTCTCGCTCCTTCCAGCTGAAGCTTTTCAAACATGTGTGGCTGTTTATGTAAATATTGAAGCAAAGCTCCAAGGCAGAGAGGACGAGCACATCCCCTGCAGTCGCAGGGCTGGGATGCAGAGAGCTCCCTCTCACCAGATCTCCCAACATCCTGACACAATGTCCCTTAATTCACAGCACATCCAGCAACACGCAGAAACCACTGTAGCAATGGCATAGGCACAGTTAAACCTCCCCCAGGCTCCCCTCCTGCTACCATCAGGAGCCATCAAGCCAGCCCTGACTCCAGCCGGCATCTCCAGCACAGCCAGAGGGAGCAGTGGATCTTTTTCCCTCCTGTCTCCGTGGGCAAGGACGATGCTCCCCCAGCACCAAGGGTACCGCTGCCATGTCAAGCAGCTGACTGCCAGCCAGACTCTGCATCTTCCCCCATCCTATCTTCTGCAGATCCCCAGAGGTAGAAGCCTGCAAAACAAGAGGCTACATCCCCTCATATCATGTGGCCTCTTGCTTTGCAGGTTTCTACTACAGGGGCTCTGCAGAAGATAAGATGGGGAAATACATGTGATTCCAAGGAGGAATTGCTCTTTCCTTCAAGGATTTTAACAGAATGAGCATAACCCTGACAAAGTCTAATGTCTCAAATAGTGATGAAGCACTGGGTTTGACAAAGTCCCAGCAGGCCAGCACCAAAGCAGCACCCTAGTAATACACATAGAGTGGTCAGCAATAGGGTTGGCATCTTCTTCCTTGCTTGAGTTCATGGGGAGGCTTCAGTATGTTTGCACAGGCTGACAATGCTCTCACAAGATATTTAACCATTTTTTAATCTCTCTAGGAGTTTATGGTGCTAGAGCTGAACTTTTCTAGCCATGTCTTTGGCTTGAGATTGAATTCCAGAGCCTTGTGCACATTCCCATCAGATACTCTCCTTGGAAATGCTGAGGCAGTTCCTGGTGACTGAGCTGGAGCAGTTAAACCGCTTGCCAGGCAGGCTGCAAGGGCAGCTGCCCCTTCAGCTGGAATTTTCCTCTTCACACCTGGTAACCAATGACAGCAAATCCCATCATTACTATAAAAATGCACAGTCTGGCTCCAATGGGCTTTAGTGGCTCAGGCCTTGAGGAAACCACCTTCCTGGAGGTTCAAGCAAACACATTTGCCTTCTCAATTCATAGAATCATTACGGTTGGAAAAGACCTTTAAGATCACAAAGCCCAACCACTCACCTCACATCGCCAAGCCCATCACTAAACCACCTCCCTCAGCACCTCAGCTACATAGCTTCCAAATATTCCCAGGGATGGGGACTCCATCACATCCCTGGGCAGCCCATTCCAATATTTAACAACCCTCTTTGTGAAAAATTTCTTATTAATCTCCACCCTAAACCTCCCCTGGTAGAACTTGAGCTCATTTCCTCCTGTCCTATCACTTACTGTTGGAGAGAAGTGATCAACCCCCACCTCACTACAACTCCCCTTCAGGTAGTTGTAGAGACTGATCGTATCTCCTCTCAGCCTCCTCTTCTCCAGGCTAAACACCCCCTGTTCCCTCAGCTGCTCTTGTTTCATCAGACCTGTGCTCCAGACCCTTCATCAGCTTCATTGCCCATCTCTGGACATGCTCCAGCCCCTCTACATTCTTGTTCTGAGTGGCCCAGATCACTCGAGGTGCAGCCTCACCAGTGCCCAATACAGGGGACAATCATTCACTGCCCTGGTCCTGCTGGTCACACTATTTCTGATAGAAGCCAGGATGCCATTGGCCTTTTTGGCCACCTGGGCACACTGCTGGCTCATGTTCAGTTGGCTGTTGGTTAATATCCACAATTCAATAACCCCAGCCATGAGGAGACATCTCTCAGCTGAAGGAACAATCGATTCCTAGACCATCCTGGTTCAGTTGCTTGCAATTATGAGACCATGCTCTGACCTCCGTCGGGCAGTTACATCTCAGCCATCAGCTCCAGCATCCATCTCATGACAGATTCAGTAACAGTAGCTTCATTTTTTTAGCTTTGTTTGGCTGCTCTTTACCAAGCACTGACCCTCATCAGGGGAGAAATGTGGCTGTTAAGTGAAGACACTCAAGACAACAGCATCAGCTGTCCTCTGGCACCCTGCTCTGATGGAGGGAGTTATACCCACCAGGAAGGGAAAGGAGAGCATAAAGCATCAGCTTCAAAACCACTAACGTCCTTGCAGAAATCCAATGTACAACTGGACTCACAACCACTGCATCCTCCACAGTCATTGTGCAAACAGCAGTACTGGAAGGTGGAATCATTAGAGAGGAATTCAGTGTTAAACCATTAATAAACCTGGTGGCATGCACTGCTGCCCAGATTTTGCTGGGATCTGGAGTCACTGACAGTCTCTCTCCCCTCCCCACCTGACCAGGACCAAGGATGAACTTGTGAAGCTACTTCATTCTCCCTCTGTATTTTTTTTAAGTATGTGCCACATCTGTGTGTTTTCTCTGCTAGTCAGTTGGTGACATGAACCACTAAAAACTATCTTCTAAATGTACACATCTCATTTAAACCACCTAAAGGTGTTTAATTAGGGCTTAGCTCTAGCACACATTGCTGCTGTTACTACAGCTTCTTTTATGCTAGTTCCTGGGTGTACCCCAAGGCTCTGTGCTCTCTCCTTCTCTACACTGTTGGGATTACACAGGGATGTACATCAAGGATATTTACAGTGTTCTCCACCTCTCCCTGCTCCCTTTAGCAAAATGGATTGCTTAGCTTCATTTATTCTGCATAATTTTTTTTACCTTCACCTTACCAGTTTTCTGGTTGGGGATGGGGGGAGTAATTTGCATTTAACAGTCTCTCTTGAAGAGAAAGCAAAACTTAACATTCAGGTATAGGTAGTACAAGAAGTAGAGGACAACGTCACAGTCTTTGCTCTCACACTGACCACGCATCATCCCTTCCCAAGTTTTTGTCAGCAAAGCTTTGGCAGAGGCATCATGCAGATTTCTTCTGAAACAGTAGCTAGGGAGGAAACCACCAAGCCCAGTCAGCGTGTGCAAGCCCACTGGGTGTCTGCGTTAGCAGGTAGTGTTTTATGCACCTTTCTCCCCCATCCCCATCCATGCTCTTCATCACTACTTATGCACAGAGCATTATTTGCTTTAGCATCTGATTTTTTGCAAGTCATAGACCCCAGTGCTCTAAGGTCTCATCTCCAGATCACACTGTTTTGCCTCAATCTTGATGTATTTGTTACCCTTCTAATTCTGGGGTGAGATCAAGGATGAAATTAAACCTGAGAGATACTCACCATGAAGTATAAGCACTAAATACAGGGGGGAAGTGTGGGGAGTGATGTCTGGTTTAGTTTGCCGGACAATATTTGGAATAGTTAAGAAAAGCTTCTGGGCACACTGCTGTATTAGCAGAGGTTTCCCCACCCTGCACCAAAATTTGAGAAGAACAAGGCTAAAGGAATAATGTCAAATCCTTGTCCTTTCTCTCCCTCCTCACTTCATGCAATGAGGAACAGGCTAATGTTTGTTTCAATCAAAACAATTTTAAGCAACAGACCATACAACCTCCTTTTGAAGCAGGTAGGAGTCCTGCCAGGGTTTTGCCCTCTGTGTTCAAAGCACAGCCTCACCTCCTCACCCTCTGGCCACAGAGACTCCCGTTTCCTGCACAGACCAAGACAAAACCACCCCATGGAGACAATACTGCCATGGCCACTCCCAGACAGCTGAGACTGCACCAAAAGAAAATGCAAATTCACAGCATAGTTATTTGTGGCTGAAGATACTTTCACTTCTCTATTCCAGACATGCCGTTTTTATTGGCATTGTAGTCCTTGTAAAGGCAGGGCTTGACCTGACTGCACCAAGGCACAGTCAGCATCAAATTTGGGGAACCCATCACTGCAGAACACCAATCCTGGCTTGGGAAGCAGATGAAGTCATGGAGGAAACAATATAAAGTCACCACTCCAGATTCAGCAAGCCTGAGGCAAGTCCCAGCAGGCTGGGGGCAGGATTGGGAAGGTATCCCAAAGGCATACTCACTTTCCAGGGGTCCCAGAGATATAACTCATTTTGTTGTGAGAGTCAGAGATCCCAATTGTGCTATCCAAAGCAACTCACTTTGTTGTGACCCTGCCCAGCTCCATAACTTCTACAGTTTCTGTATGTTCATTCTGGACTGTCACCTCACCATGTGCCGCACAGGCAGCAAACACGAAATCACCCCTGCCTGGGGTGAGCAGAGGACAAATGGCACTTGGTGGAGACAGAGACCAAGAAGCACAGGGACATGGCAGAAAGACTGTGATCAGGGTGATGGCAGTGAGCTGGGTACCCCATTCCAGCCATGTTTTTGTGGACACCAGAGCACAAAGACAGTGTTCAGTGGAGGAGATGAGGTGAGTGACCCAGCCAAAGAAAGGATGATTTTTCTTCCTAAAATCACATATGGATCATGTTTTATTTCAGTTATGGAGGTGCAACGTCCAAATAGCTCCATGAGTTATGAACAGCCCTACAGCAACACAGGGTGTTATCACCAAAATAAATGCAGTCCCTATCAGGCAAGAGCAGGGCAGGAGGCAAAACCCCAGCCAGAGGCTGCCAGGGGAAGCTGAAGGAGAAACTCTATAGTGGGCAGAAAAGACAGGCACTGCCATAGACTGGCTTTACAGCTGGACTCTGCCAGCAGATTGCAAATTAATCAGCCTTGCAAGGTACACACCTAATGCCAAACTGTTACCAGTGGGCCACAGGAAGGAGCTGCCAGCGGTCAGTACAGCTGCTGGCAGTAACCACAAAGAACACCAGACCTGAGGCACGCAGGAGAAGCGGGGAAACCTGATACACTATTTCTCTGTGCTGAGCCTGACTCCGTCTCTCTGGATCGCTTTGCTGACACAACTAATAAGCATACAAATCCAAGCAAACAGCAGGGAAGAGCCAAATATTACAAAACCAGCAGATGAGGAACCAAGAAGAGGAGAGAGAATTGTATATATGTTTTGTGGGTTTTTTTAATATAAGCCCAGAGTCAATCTGGGAGAGATATGTAATAAATATATTAACCAGCAATGGTCTGCTAGCTCTGCAGTACCTCTGCCAGCTTTATCTGACATGAATTTCTAATACAATTGAATCTGATTTCACTTCTCAACGATCTCATTTCGGTGGCTGTCACACATCCCACTGCCACCCCCACGACGCTGCTTCAGCCAAATGTGGAAGCAGAGGTGGCTGATAGCACTACATGGTCCTCTGATGGGCTCAGCCCCACGAGGCACAGGGCTCTGCCCAGTTCAGCTGCAAGGATCAGGGTCCTGGCAGTGGCTGATGCATCACAGGAGTCACTGTTTGTGACTCTTAATGAAGTGTGAGTCAGCACCGCCACTGTAAACGATGTCCTGCAGAGGCTTAAATGTAGAAACTTGGACACGGGATGGAAACAAAGATAGTCAGGCTGTTGTGAGTGAAGTAAGAGCAAACTCAAGCTGAGAGCTGAAAAGTGTGGATATTTTTACAATGGGATTTCTTTTTCTTTTGAATAAAGTTGACATTTTTCCCCTTTTGTGATCTCAGATGACAGGAGGGAAAAAGCAAACATGAATCCACAAGCAGGGTACCCTAACCACGCCATGTTCTCCCCTTTCTTTTTATCATCCAAAGCTTTTCTTTCAATGAACATTATATTTTCCATGTGTGGAACTGTCACACCTGGAAGAGTACTATGAGAAGAAGACCTCAGAACGCCCTCCAAAACTAGAGGTGTTGGACAAAGGGGATACAGAAACAGGGGAATTGACAGGAATCCAAGAAGATAGAGCTTAGACACAAACCTCTGCATCACCCACACAAAGACACTAAAGGTGAATTACATGGGGGAGTCTTGGCGTTTCATAGGGGTTTTTTTACCAGATAACCAAAGTATACAGATAAAAAACAAAGTAAAAACTTTGAAGCACCCTTACTGGGGAGGAGGCACTACTCTCCAGTAGTGAAAGCAGTGAATGTTCAGACCCCTCAAGCTCAGCCCCACATTGCCATGCTCTTGGCACCAGGCACATACACACGGGGACCCTGGAGCTCAGAGATATTTAAGTTTCTCGTACTTGTGAACTTCAAAGGGATTCAAGTGCTAGATGTCTCTGGAAATCTGAACAATAGGTCCAGGTTTCCATCTCCTTGTTGTAGATGCTCAGATTTTTAGAGGTAATGTCAAAAGGGCATCCAGTGTGGTGATAACACCTTTGTACAATCACCTGGTGGGACTCGGGGGGGATTCCACACAGCATGAGCTGGGGCAGTCTGGAGCTATGAAAACAGGGATGATCCAGGATTGAGGTCCAGGGATTCACTCCCTACAAGATCCTTTCCATCAGCACTATCCTGCCTGTACCCCATCACCTCCAAACCCTGAAGTCCTTGCATCTCATCACCTCCGAACCCCACACACCTCAGAGCCTGGAAGGCATGCTCTTTGCTACTTGTCCCTGCCGTGATACTGAAGCGGTCAGCCAAGCAGGTGAGAGCAGTGGCAGGGATGCTGCTTGGCCCTCACACTCCATGTCCCGCTCACCCCCAGCACCGCGCGGGGCGGGTCGGTGCGATGCAGCGCGGCGCGGTGCAGTATGGTGAGAACGCCGGGAGCTCGGCCCAGCATCACTGCGGTTCCCGGCCGTCGTACGCCCTCTCTTGGGGAGCAACCCTCAAGGCCAGCTCCGTCCCAGACGCCTTGCCAGCAAAAAGATACTGTCCCGGGCCGGGGGGCAAGCTGGGAAGACCCTAACAGGAAAATCTAGCCTTTCCAAAATGTACCTAAACAGAGATCAGCCCAGTGTGCAGAGGCAGCATCACTTGAGGCATGGAAACACACCAAACTTCAATTTCAGAGGGCTATGTTACAGACAGGCTGTATATAACTGCAGATAAAAGAGAAAGAAAGGATGATAGAAAATCAATAGTGCATATGGTCTCAAGGAGTCATCTGGCTTGGCTTCCCTGCCCAACACAGCTACAGCCAAAGCTGATGGATGTGTAATGCACTCTTAGTGTCCTTCTGTGATGGAGACTCGCAGCCTTCTCAGGCAGCCTGCTCCCACGCTTCACCATCCAGAAGCTTCTCCTTCTATTTGACCTTGCTATTGCATCTCAGGGCCAGAGAACATATTTCTCACATTCTCCTGTCCTTAAAGATCACCCCCTTGTGCTTCCTACACCCTCTTCTTCAGGCTGAGCAGCCCAATCCATCCCCCTTTCCTTTCAGGTTGCATTTTCCAGGTCACCAGACTGGAAATCCAGTTGTCCCCTGAGCCATCTCCAGCCATCTCACGCCATCTCATAGCCTTCTGATTGCGTGGTTCCCACAAGTAGAGACCACATCAAGTGAGATCTTCCCAGAGTCCAGGAGACTGGGATTACTCCACGTCCTTTGGAGCCTCTGCTCCAGCTCCAACACAGCTCAATACATGCACAATTCAATATGTAAACTGCCCTTTGCCACAGTCACCTCACATTTACTCAGTGTTTCTCCATATCCTGGTAAGCAACTCCTCGGTTACTATTCCCAACCTCTGCTCCTCTGGCTTCCCAGCAGGCTGGGGACTACCTGCAGGTACAGGTAATCTGCACTTCTTGAATTCTCTCCTGATTTTTTTATGTCCCTTTCTTCAGTTTTCTCAAGGTCATTTTGAATTTAATCCTGTTTTCTGCCTTCATGGCACCTGCAGATCTAACAGTCAGGTCTACTTAATCAGTCCCAGCACTAATGATGGCACTGAAAAAGAGCAGAGCACAGGATATACACTCTGGCACTATCCCACATAACACTGATTCTCCTGGCAATGCCTCATCCATAACTGCTCTCATGGTATGTTGCCCAATAGGCTTTGAAATCACTGTATAGGAGATTCACCTAAGTTATATGACCAATATTTGTAATATTCCCACAACTGTTCTGAATGCAATTTGCTATGGCTGCAGATCATCTTCTTATTTATCAGCAATACAGGAGAGAAAGGAAGAAAGCAACTTCACATCTGTGCTCATCCATGGTTTTCTCTTCATTTCTCTTCATTACCTGATGCCAACACTGACACCTGCTCAAGAAATTGCCACCAATGGAGAAGGTCAAGGGAAAACACATGGGAAATAACAGGCCACTCTGGCCCTAGAAGACTCATGTTCATACCTTGGAGACACATTGATTTTAAAATGTATCAGGGCAGTGATTGACCTCAGTGTGCAGATAGGGACGATTGCTCAGTTTTACCTCAAAATCCTCTGTGAACCACAAGCCATATTCCTCCCACCTTGGGCTGAGGTAAACCACCACCAGATTGGGATAACCAAGACAAGCCCTTGTCCACACTTCCACTTGACAGCACAGTTTGTGGACTTTTCAGGCCAGAGGGGACCATTACATTCACCTCATTTGACCTTCTTAAGCAATCCAGGCTCTCGTATTTCACTTGGAGATTTCCAGGAGCAAATCAAGTGATAAACACAGATACCACAAAATTTAAGTATTGCAATGAATTCTTGCCTATCTGACAAGTTTGCTTTTCTATTGCTTGGAGAAAAGTAGTTTGAGAAATCTAGTATGAGAAGCAAGCTCCATTTTTAAATTTAAAGTCTGCTGGAATACAGTAGTTTCTGATGGCTACAAGCTGGAATAAATTAATTCTCCAGGCATCTTGATTCCATGAAACAAATTGTTTCCCATTGAAGACCCATCTAAGAGAGTAATACTTGGCAGTCCTATTAGCCCACTAATGGAAAAGAAAAAAGATAGCTTGTGGTTAGTTGTAGGTAGTTAGTTGGTTAGTGCACTAAGTTAAAAGAAAATCAGCTTGGACAGGCTATCAAGAATCTTGCTTGATTGCTGTGGCTGAAATGAAAGATGTTATCTCTGAAATCAGAGGCAACGTCTCGTGTATCATTCATCTTCCATTCTTTAAAACCATCATATACCCTCTGCATAAGTGGGGATCACATTAGTCTGCAACTGATTCAGTTTTATCTCCCCAGCTTTTCTTGTTTCCCCTGTTGGAAGGACGGTAGTGAGAAACAGAAGAGGAAATCTGAATTGCAGCTCTCAAAAACTACCCTTCACAAATTAATTCAACAGCTATGTATTTGATTTGTGCTGTTCTGAAGTAAAAGCACATTCACTTCCATGCCCTGCTCCACAGGCTTCAGAGACTGTACATATCAATGCAGAGGCTTATTGATGATGCCAAGACTAAATCAAAACACTTCATGATAACTGAGAACAATAACAAAAAAACACCACCATCACAGAATCCCAGCCAAAGATTAAACCTTGATCCTGCCCCACTAAAGCCACTGAGCACCTGCTTTGGTGGGGAACAGACCAATCCCATAGAAAATATCTGGTCCACCAGCCACATGCCTTTTCTTGAGTCCTTCCACCTAGAGAGCAAAGCTGTTACAGACCTGGGAAGGCTAATGAGTCCAAAAGTAAGGAAAAACAGGCAACAAATTCTCATGTAGATGGCCTGCTCAATTAAGTATTTTGAGACTAAGAGCCAATTATTCCTCAGAATGACTCCCTGATTTTGCTGCCTTAGGGAAAGATGTTGGAAAAGACCTGAGCAGAACTTATTTTGATGCTGCAAAGGGCAATTATAGGCAGAAAGCCACCACAGGGTTCAGCAGTCATGGACTCTTGTCCTCCCTTAGGTCGCTAAATCAATGTTCCCCTGAAGAGAGAAAATGTCTCCAAGCTCCCATCTCCCTTCTCATAGCTTAGAACAGGCTTTGTTTGAGGAAAGATTCTTTAGATCACCCAATCAGAATTGAATAAAAGCTAAGACTGATTTAAAGACCTGCCTTGCTTTGATCCAAACATGTCTTTCCTTTACAATTAATTTTGCATCAGTTTGAGCTTTTCTTTGGATCAAGTGCAACACCTTTCCTCTTTCCCACTGTAACTCCAAAAGCAATGTAATGTACAAATAGCCATTGAGACACATCGTATACTCCACAGAGATGTGTTTCTGTGTGGTCTTCCTGCCTCCCACTGACAGCCAAGGCTTTGATAGAACCTGATGCAGCACCATGACTCACCCAGCCCGGAATGGTCTAACTGGGATCACAGCAGTACTTTTGCTATGCACAGCAGTGTCTTTTGGAGACTTCCTAGTGTACACCATCAATATGTAATAACACTATGTGTAGTGAATTATGGGGTTGCTGGAATCAATGGGATTTTGCATATTAATTGCAAACACACCCAAAAAGACACAGGAATTTATTGGCTTCATTAGCGTTTCAGCTCTAATAACGCTCACGCTTCATTCTCACGCCAATTGATAAATAGCAGCCCAGTGCTACTCCTCCAGCATGCTTTGCCTTTTGAGAGGGGATGCTAAAGTTTACGACCCAATCTCTCAGCTGCAGAGATGCACTCAGCAGGGTCTTGAAGGAGTTGAGTTTCAGAGTTATTCAGCACCTCTTTTTAACTAAGCAGGTTGTTAGATGCTGGCAAAATGAGCTACTCCACCCTCTCTGCAGAGGCTAATGGTGTCTTCCCTGGAAGGTATTTATCTAGTGACACTTACTGGGCAGGACACAAAATGGAGCTGGACCCTTTCCATCTCTAGGGTATAAAGACAGAGATTCATTATAGTACATCCCCAAACAGTATGTAACAGGAAGCAGTTGCCACAGTGGCAATCTGAGGGTAGCTACATGTAATGTATTTAAGGATGGATTGATTCTGATCTCACAAATGCTGAGAAAAACTAAGTTTGAGATGAATTAGATCAGTGTAACTGGAAGCAGACTTTCGCCCTTGGGCTCCCAGCTCCCAGAAAGGACAGCTCCATGAAAAATGAAGTGCCAGGAGAAGGAGAATCACACGTCAAGAATTCAGCTGTATACCAAAACAAAACAGAGAGAAACCCACCTGGATTTGATCTCCATCACCTCATGCATTCACATGCTGCAGCACAGCACGGCTGATGTGAAGTTTCAGGAACAGCATTACAATAATGAGGGAAGAGCAAGACACTACCTGAAAAGCAGCTTCCTCCCCAAGGAGTTAAAACATTTTCTGCATTACCATACCATAAAAATTGTATCTTAAAACTCACATTGGACAAAGAATCATTGTTCATAAAGCCTGTGCTCACATCTTCAAATAAGTTATTCTTGTGGGCACGTTTCTCCCCCTCCCTCCCCGCCGCCCCATTCTCAGCAGCAGATCTCTCCTCTTTAGGATGGGGATCACATCACAACATTTAAGCAATAAGCAATTTGCTTAAGCAAAGAGAAATGCCACCAAGAAAGGAAAAAAAACCACACTTCAGCTGCAATTCAAGACTGGGGTTGGCTATTTTTTTGTTGTTTGTTTTTCTAGACATGGTCTGGCAGCTGCAAGCAAAAAGGATCATGTGAACGTCCCCTCGCTGGGAGGAGCGCAGCCAAAGGCTGCAGGCAAGCCATGCTCTCCATGTTACTGTGCTCACAGTGTACTGGAGGAAATAATCCTACATTAATAGGGCAGCAGATCACAGGGATCAAACAGGTCTTTTCTGTTTCTATCCCAGCTCATGCTAAAAAACAAACCAGGAGCAAATGCAACAGAGAGAGGGATCAGCCCCCGTAAAGCAAATCTACCTCTGTTTATTAGAATACAGAGCTGTGTCACACAGGATAAGGGTTAATTCAGGCTATTTTATAATTGGAAGAAACCAAAGAAGAGAGGCATTCATGGCTTTCTTTACAAGGAAACGGGACCATAACTCACAGCTCCTTCAGAATGATGCTCTGCAAAACTTTGACAGCAAGATCCTGCAGAATGCTCTGTGCTGAGGACCAGGGTACAGCAATACCTCAGCACCTTTCAGGTTGTGATCTGAAACCTGAAGCTGTCAGGGCTTCAGCCTCAAAAAGGGGGAAAAAAGGGGGAATTTCAATGTATGGATATCAAATCATATCACAGCCTCTGCTTCTTGCCTATCCAGGAGGTAATGTCTCTGTCCCCCAGGCTATCCCAGGGAACCAGCATTGTTCTCTACTGGCCTCTTTGTAACTCATCATTAAGGCCAATAACAAACAGTTTAATCCTAAATCAAGAGGAATAGGAAGGAGTTCAGCTTCCTGCTTTAATCCCACACACAGCTTTCAAGGGTGCGTGATAGGCTCAAGAAAGAGTCAAGCATCTCTCCTGTTTCTACTTGCTATGTGATCAAAGGATTAACTTCTGAACTGAAATGGACTTGGTCTAGAGAAACAGGTCCCCCTTTGCATGTTAGACACAGCTTATAACCAAGCTGAAACTCTTTCTGACACTGAATGTGAAACCAGTTGAGAGTACTCTTACCCGTAAGTGCCAGAGTACCCACATGTGACAGTTTACCTCTGTTGCTTGTAGTAACTAATCTTCCAAGTCTGCACAGCACAGATATTCATAGTGAAAAGGATCAAAGTCCTTGTGGTCTCAAAGTCAGTGAAGCCAGTGAAGATTTTTGCCTCTATATGCCACAGACCCCTTTAATAGTCTGTGGCATAAACAGGAAAAGATCACATGAGCATCCACCAAATCTATGGTCCCTACTTTCTCAGTTCACAGACTAAACCCATCCCGGCACTCTAAGCCAGTGAAAGAGCCAAGCAAGTTGATAAGCGAGCACTAAATCACCAAGAAAAATGCTTAGAGTGAGTTTCGAAAGGAGTAAGGCCAAGAACAAAGTGTGGCTCAACGCATACGTGTAAAGCAACAAGACGCAAAAAGCAGCCCTTGTGCTTTTCCAGCAGCAGAAGGGAAAGAGTAAAACTCAGATGTGAGGCTCTCCTGCCATACTGTGGGCCACCCATCAATCCAGACATCACTCCACAGAGGGAGCATCAAGGAGAAAATCTATGGGCCCAGATGCTGGAGAATGCAGGGGCAACAGACTTTGCATAGGACTTCTGATACTCAACTGCTCTTGCAGCACAAGTATCCCCAGAAAACTCTTTCTGCACACTGGCTGATGAAAGAAACTCAGCAGCTAACCTGCTCCACTCAAGCCAAAGCAGGATTCCTTCACTCATCTCCCTAGAAACTTGGTAAGGACTCCCCAAACCAACCAAGATCAAAACAGAAGAAAACAAGTTCCCAGCCACAAGCACACTGGCTTATGGGAGAGCAGAGAAACCTGAATGCTCTCCTCCAGAGGACAGCAGCAGAGGCTGGGGGGCTGGCACCCCTCTCAGGGCTCTCAGTAGCACCCCCATTTCCCTTTCCACAGTGCTTGTGGGCTTGGATGTCTTTTCCACAGACCATGCTGCCCAGGAATAGTACAAGGGTCAAGGATTCACATCAGTGGCACAAAGATCAGGGATTTGTTGCTGTATTATCTAAGCTGCTTTGAAAGCATGAACACCTGTCTATCTTCTTTTATCTTTACTTTTTGATTATTCTTTTAACTTGAACACACAGATGGGCATAAACCAGAAGGATCTTTTGTCTGAAACTACAACTTTCCACTCCTTTCAGGAAGGTTTCCCTATTCACATCCCATCTGATCTCTATGTTTAAAAGTATTTGCTTTACTCACCAAGTACAGGGACACCTGTGAGGGGTCAGATCTCCAGAAACTGGCTCATGGTTGTTTGAGATGCCAGTATCATTTTGGAAAGACAGTCCCAGAGTACACCCTCTGAGTACACCTTAATCCTCTGAGTACACCTCCTCTGATCCAAACCAGAGGAACAGGATATCCCCACTACAAGCAGCCCCTTCTCCTTGTGTCATGAAACACATAAGCCCCATGGAGCCCCAGGGGAGGGGAGAAGCACCCAGTCAGCTTGGAGGCTTAGGAGCTCACTGCAGGCTGCTTGCTGGGCTGTACCTGACCCTGCTCTCACTCACAACCACCCACAGCACAGGGACTGCCACCCCATCAGTAACGCTGCCTCTGCTGTTCTGGATGGCTGCACCACCAAGCACTGAAAGTTTTCATCTCCCAACTGCTTTTCCCTGTGTTACTTCAGGAAAAGAAAAAAAAAAAAAAAAAGAAAAAAAAAAGAAAAGAAAAGCCAAAACAACCCACACACTGAGCTATTACCACGGTATCTGGGATGGAGGAGCCTGTCCAAGCATCACTGCGGCAGATGCTGAGTGAGAGCCATCAGCCCCCCACAGAGGCAATCTCGGAGGTCCCTGCCATGAGGAGAGGAAACAAAAAAAGCCTGTGAGCAGCTGAGGGAGCTGTTCATTCTATCGATTGTGTAAACTGTCACTGGAGTGGCAATGAGCAATTTTTTTTTTGTTTGTTTCTATCCCAGTGAATAATCCAGCCTGATAATTAGTACATAAGAGATAAGTGGAAAATGAGACATCTAGCGAGGGTGGTTCAAGCCTCCTCATGACATTGATAATGTGCAGATACATAGATCACTGTCGGGGCAAACCGCCACCGTGAGCCTGTGTCTTCCCATTGCCTCATCAATCCATCATCCGCTTAGCTCCTGACACCTTGGCAGGCACACACCGCCAGCCCTGCATTTGAATCGAGAGGAGCAGGTTCCACCAGGGAATACAGATTTAAAAATCTCAGATTCAAATTTGTTTAAGTATTGTGAACAGCAATTCCCTTGCAAGGCATCTTCATTGCCCTTTTGCCAAGGGGGAACAGTTGGGTCTTTGTTAGAAGTACAAATTGCTTCTTAATGCAAAGGATAAAGCAGAGCCCAGGCACCTCCTTAGAATTCCTCCTGGCTCCTGCTAATGCTGCTGCATGTCAATTTTAATTTTTTGAAATTTAAACCCAGGGCTTTGTGTCTAAGCTCCATTTCGTCAGAGGGGAGGGGAGAATAGTCAGAAAGGATTACAGGTCTAGGGGGAATTGAGGATCCATAGCAATTACACTTCATTTGGGTCTCAGACACTGGTTTTAATCATATTCTAAATAGTACAAATCGACAAGATGTTAGAGATTGATAAGTGTCTAACACATGTACCTGGTTATGAACTCTGCTTCAAAGAACTGGGGGATATTTGAGGGATATTTGATGGGATGAAGGGAGGAATTGCTTTCTCCTCTTCCAGACAACAAGAAGGCAATATCCAGCAAGGACTAGGTAGGAGACAGAAGAGACTGGAAGAGCTCAGTCATCACTCATCTGCCCTAAAGTGGAGCTGGAGCAAGTCCATCCTGGCTGTGGTTCCCTTTCCTCCTGTGATGTCAGAGCAGGGACAAAGCTCCAGCCTCAGCAGAGCCGTTGCAGTCTGGCTCCTGTCTCTCTTACCTGTGAAACTGCACTAATGCTGCAAAGGGCAGTGAGCTGATAGGGAGGCAAGACCTTCAGGAGGGAAAAATCGAATGACAAGACACTGAAATGAAAGTTAAGAACCAACTTTGCTCCTTTAGCTTCAGTAGAACAACCCCAATTTGCCCAAATTGAGAAGGTTACCTCCTGGGGTAACGATGAAAGACGCACCACCTCCACTAAAGGCTCAGAACCGCTCACACTAGTTACACACCCATGCGCTTTTAGAAGGATACAGAGTAGTTGGGCTTTACCAAGTGCCAGTGCGAGAAAATCTTTCCAAATGGTCTGAACTTGTCAGTCTTCAGTGAACTCTCTTCCAGTCCTTGGACTGTGCAGACTCACCTATCACCAGGTGTGGTTTCCAACCCATACATGTGCTGCAAGTGCAGGGGGTTTAGACAGAATCTCTCCCCTGCTGCCTTCTTAATTTTGTCAAGTATGTTACAGAGACACTGATTAAACCACTTTTCCTGTACTTCACTAACCTCTGGATCAGGCTCAGACCCAGGAAATCTGTTTAGGAGATTCAATCCACACCCTCACTTTCACCTCTTGATGACTGTGTGTCACCTTTTTACAAAACTACATGAAAGTGAAGCTTTTTTACCTCTCCCTCTGCTTCTTCCCAGCCCTCTTGAACCATGATCAAGACCTACCCAAGGTGCCCCATCCTAACTTTACATGTTGCTGCAAACCTAAAGGACTGAAGTGTACCCTCCCCTGGCCTCTTTACTTCCCACCCTCCCCTGGCACCACCACAGGACTCCTTTGCAGCACTGGAAGAGACAGACAGCATAAAGGCATTGTCTAAAAACATAATTTAATGTGATATTTTGGTGATTGTGGCCAACAACTGAATTCTTTTGCAGACGGGAACGGGTTTGCTGTTAATGACACCATCATTCACACGAGCATCGCATTGCACAGAAAAGGAAAGTTTACACTTGACCCCATATAAACAAAGCAGCAGAGGAAAAACCAGTTATGGTCCAGTCCCTCTTCGTGAATAGTCAATCTGAAAATTCATCATTATAATTAATACTCATTGATGAAAAAAGAAAAATGTGGCTGCTTCAAATTCTGTGTGTGGCACGGTCCAAACTCTGGGCTGTCTTACACCCGAGAGTTTCAAGCTGCCAAGTTCCTCGTGTGACACACAAAACACCGTGGCTGACAAAGAGGTGGGGGCAGGTCAGAGCAAAGGGGAGAAAGTACAGAAGGGGATCGCTTTGTTTCAATTCTATTTCGTTTCCACAAGGGTAAAAAAAAAACCCAACCAAACATACAAACTGATAATGAAGCTAAAGTGACTGTCAGAAACAGTGGACACCAGCAGGAACCCTGGCACAATGGAGTACAGAAACACCAACCAGCCCCACACGTACCCGTGGTGGGGCCAGTTGTATTGTGCCACTTGTTGTGTGTTAATCGGGGTATAAAAGAAAGCCAGAGAATGTGCTGTACTTGTTGTTGTTGCCCCCGTGCGCTTTGCCTCCATCCAGCTTGACGTACACCTCGTCGCCCGAGTCCAGGTGCAGCACCACGCTGTTGCTGGCGTAGTCGTAGTTCTGATCCGCGTCCTGGGCGATGGCACTGGCCCGCACCTGCCAATGCAGCCGTGGGACATGTCAGCCCCCCGAGCCCCTCTTCCGCAGCCCCTCCATCAGACCTCCGAGCCCATCCATCCCCAGACCCTCCATTACCCTTGTGCCATCCCTCCCGCCCCCTCCTCGCTTCCACTTTGCCCCAGGAAAGTTTGCCGGTCGGCAGTTTGGAGTTTGTCGCGGCTCTAAAGCCGCTCCCCTCGATGCATACCGGCCTCAACGCCGCTCCCCGCCGTGCACCCCGGCCCCGACGGCAGGGAGGATGCTCCGGCGGCTCCTTTCCCCGGGAGCAGCGGCGGCCGCCGGTGCCCGCCGCCGGACCTGGCGCTGGGCTTGGGGGACCCAGGGAGGGGAGGACGAGCCGCGGAGCTGCGGACACCCACCTGTCCGTTCTTGCAGAGGTCGGCCCACATGCTGGTGCCGTCGCCGCCGCGCATGAGGATGTGGTACGTGAAGAAGTAGATGCCGCGCACCTGGCAGGTGAACTTGCCGCTGGTCGGGTCGTAGTGGTTGCCCAGGTTGGTCACCACGTCGTCGAACTTGAGGACCTCGTAGCCTTCGTGGGGGCTCTTGAGCCCCACGTAGAAGGCGATGCGCGGCCCGCTGAAGGCGGTGCTCAGCCCGCCCGCCGCCTCGCCGCCCGCCGCCGCCGCCGCCGCCACCTGACGCGACTGCCGCTGTCCGCNCCAGCGCCAGCCCGGGCAGCCCCGGCTTCCCCGCGTCGCCCCGCTCCCCCGGAGGACCTCGCGGCCCCGGCGGACCCGGCTCCCCGGGGGGACCGCGGGGCCCCGGCTTGCCCGGCCGGCCCGGCTCCCCCTTGGGTCCCTGGACGAAGGGCGGCGGCGGGTCGGCGCCCAGGTCCTGCAGAGCCTCCACGGCGGCGGTGCTGCCGGGGCCGGGCTGCCGCCCGCCGCTGTACGGGTCGCAGATCATGCGGCAGGTGCCCATCATCTCGTAGTGAGCCCCGCTCTCGGCGGGCGCCTGCAGCAGCAGCAGGGGCACGGCGACCAGCAGGGCGACGGCCATGGCCAGGGCGAGCCCGGCGGCGGCCAGCAGCCGCCTCCTCCGCTGCCAGAGCCGGGCGGCGACGGCGAGCAGGTCCTCCTTGCCGTGCGAGGCAATGGTGGCGCGGGGGGGTGCCGGCCGCTCCCTGTAGGGGACGGCAAGAAGAGGCGGTGAGCCCCCCGCCGCCAGCGCCTCCCCGCCNAGGGGGGGTCTCGGACCACCGCCGCCGCTCCTGCCCGCGATGCGCCCGTCTGCCGTCACCGGCCCGAGAGCCGCGCCGTGCGCCGAGCGCCGGTGGCGGGGCGGGCGGAGGGGAGGGGATGGGACGGGAGAGGCGGCGGGGAGTGCCGCACATCTCCGAGCTCCCTGGCCCCCCGACAGCTTGCGCTGGTGTTGGGGGGAAGAACCCCGCCCGCCCCACCGACACCGGCGAAATCCCTACCGGTACACCCAAACTGCACCTCACCGACACCGGAATGGTCGGGGACGCATCGCATTGCCCCGTTCACCTGCCGCCCGAAACTGCTTCCTCTCCTCCATCCTCTCGTCCCTCCATCCCGTCATCTCTCCATCCCTCCACCGCTCCCGGCCCACGCCGGGACGGCTTCTGCGCGCCTGCCCGGTCCGTCAGCCGGGTCCCCCGGTGTCACTGGGCTCCCTGCCGCCGCCCGCCAGTGGTCTGCACCCCTTCCTGCGGGAGGGATTTGGGGAAAGCCCCGAGCAGGCAGTAGGTTGCCCTGGCGTGTTCCCTGTGGCTTCCTCAGCCTGCCCTCGTCCAGCCTCGGTGGAACAACATCTCAGGTGGATTTGCTCCTCAACATAACCGAGTGTAATCAAAGTTCGTTCCACCCGTCCGATTTCCAGGCAGGGCTGGCACGGTGGAAGGGAAGCCCTGGGAAGAAATACCTTTAGCAGAGTTTCGGCTGGGTTACAGCACGGTATTTTGCGGGTTTCCCTGTGTAATGATGGGTTTAAATTAAACTGGGTTTCCCCCAATCGATACATTTTTTATTTTCTGAGTAAACGTGGGTAGTAGGGCGGGAACCCTCACATCGTTAACTGCCTACAGGGATCTCCCCTCCGGGCAGCAAATTGAGCTCTTAACCACACATCTCCCAGCCATGGGTAAGCACCAGTCCTGGAGATATAAAGAGAAGAGTGGGGCAGTGGTTACATAGATTTCCTACGGGCAACAATTCGTTGTCCGCTGCTCCCTTGATGCATAAGAAGGGTGAATTTCCAGCGGGTTCACCAGAGTTGAAAGCATTCTGTTCGGTCACAAACGAGGCAGAGCTGGAGGTCGAAGGGAGCGAGAGGCACAGCCTGATCCGACGTTTGTTGAAGCTGATGGCCTGGAGGCATCATATGTAAATTAGTACACACAGGATTCATCCAACAACTGCAGAAATGCCCTGAAAGGACTTGGGATGCTTTTGTTAGCTTTCCTTGAAATTTAAGCAGGGGACATTAAAGCTCTCCTATCAGGAATGCATGCACTTCAGGACCAGATCTCTTCTCCGTTACATCCCTATGCTTGTCCAGCATTTTTGGGGAGAGTTATTCATACTTTGCTCTGCTGCTGCTGAGATGAGGATTCATCCCTGCCCTTTCAAGTCTCTCTGATTTTGTCCCCCCCCCCCCCCCCCCCGCCCCCATCTATGTATTTGAAGCTGGAAGCAAGTTAATCTTGTAAATCAACATCTTTCCATGAGAACTGTATAGATAGTTGCATGAAAGGAGCCATGTCTATGTTTTAACAGATGAAACTGTGACAAAAGAGTAAGTCCTTTTCCTCTCTTCTGAATTACCAGTTGCATCCCACAGCCTTATTATAAGCCCACACATTTGTCTAAAGCCTTGTAAAATGATTTCTAATAGTTGTTTCTGTTACAGCTCTGGTATAATTTTCCATATATTAACTGTGCTAAATACAAATAAATTACCAAATAAATTGCACTGCTTTGCCGATCATCCCTACTTAACCTTCTGTTAATTTCCCCTTTGTTCTGGTATTTGTCACTTGCTCAGCCTCTCCCCTTGTACCTGAATCCTCGCTATTCCCCTAGAGCTCTGCAAACCACCCCCCCCGACGTGGCTTTTTAATCTCCTGTTTCCCGAAGGCAGCAGACACACCGCAGCTTTGCTAACCCTTTCGTGAATAATTAAGTTCTCGTATCGTCTTGGGCAGTTGCAACTTCCCGATTTGAATTAATTCACTTTCCTAATGAGGTGACCGGTGCCAGAGACTATATTCCAAATGGAGGCTCACCAGCCCCTTCTGCAAAGCCAGAAGTGTTTTCTGTGATGGGGTCTGTCATCCCCACGGATCAATGAGGACAGATGAAGAAGCAGAAACGTATTCTAACTTTCATCAGGACAAAATTGGCACAGTTTTTAATATGGGCAGTTGAGCACTTGAACAAGAAGACAGAAAAGATTACAGAGACAGCAGCAGTTAGGTTAGGTGTCAAATTCTAGCAGTTTTGTTTGGGAATAATTTAATTACTCCTCTGTGATGCAGTGAGATGGACTGATCACCTAGTTAATCCCTCTGCCAGATTGCTTTGAGGTAAACACGGTATGACTTTAATGTATAACTCCAGGAGGATCTGTGGTCCTTGAGACCTAGAGTTGTGGGCTGACTGCTGTAATTGCATCTTGCGCCGCAAGAAGCAGCACTGTGATCAATGAGGCAGCTGGCAGTACCCACTGATCCTGCACTAGTAAGTATTTAGGAATACAGTTGCAAAAAGGTACATGGCGACATTTATCTTGTCATTTTGACACAGGCTGCTACTAATATAGTTAGGTGCCTGCTTAATGTGTGTGGTGACATGTACCACAGCAGTACCAGGAGAGGGAAATGACCAAATCAGCTAATCAGGCAATGTCTGAAGTACCACCTGCCCTGCATGAGCTACCTGGCTTCATTTGAGGTAACACATACCAAAGTCCTTGTTCGAGTTAGGCACAACGATAAAGGCAGCCACAGAGCATCTCTGGTGAAACACAAAGCGTGTCTGGACCTTGGCTTTGGATGATGGCTGAGCAGGAGCTTTGGTAATTGTTGTTCTTGGCCAAAGTAATAGTTAATCACCTGAAAACTTACATGGATCTAACTTGAAAATCCATTTTCAGATGTGGTGTAAGGGTGCAGGAACCTTACCACTGAGGAAAGTATTTGACAAGTCAGTCACTACTCCCAGATTTAGACAGTTAAGGACAAAGACACTTTGTACTGAAGCCTCAAAATTCCAGGGGCACATAAATCTCCATCAGTTACCTTGTCCTTATTTCTCCTTCAAGTCACAGCCACCCATCTTGGGTTGCTAGTAATCCTCTAAAGATGTTTCTGCTCCATCGGATCCATCAGATCCACTTCCTGCCATAATTTTCAGAGTGTCTACCAGATTGGGCCTCTCGTGACTATTGCATGCACTTGGCAACACATACAAGGTAGCGGTGAGGACCCTGCCCTGGGATGTTGGTGACTTTCTTCCAGTCTTTAATCATTTAGCAAATTTGGAGCAAGTTTTTAAAAATCATCTTCCCAGCCTTCCAGGAGAATAATCTCAGCCTTCCAGCTACAGGGTCTTCTGAGCTGGATCATCTTCAGCTTGTTGTCTGGGATTTATTCTGCTGTAAAAATAGCAAAATATTCACAGGGTCAGAGGAAGGAAGAACCATTCCATAGGCTGGTTGGGGCTCCCTTCCAAGAGACAGAAAGCAAGACAGTGACTGAAGGATTTCAAGGCTGAGCTTTTCCAAAGCACGCCTTTCCCCAAGGCTCAGCAAGCCTACAAGGTGTGGCCAGAGTCTGTCTATACAGGAGACAAACACAGGACACTCCTCCAGACTGCAGCTGGACATCTTTATTTCACAGGGGGGTTGTCAGCAGAGTGACAAGGAGGAGATTTGGGTTTGACTCCATTTGCTGCCCGAGAAATCCCAACCTGTGTTCCTTGGGCGGCTGCCACAATCTTCCAGGGTGCAAGCTGCCCAGGGGAGATGAGGAGAGCAGAGAGGACAGCACCACATGCCTTTGTGGTTGGATCTTTTCCTTTTTGCATTAACGAGAATTAAAGATTCACTGAGTCAGAAGGAGAGGAAGACCAAAGGTGAGTATATTTTTAGTTTAGTGGTGAGAGCATCTTACCTGATCCAGAGTTTTAGTCTTCTTCCAAGAGCTCTTGGTAAATTCCAGCTGGGAAGGTGAGGTACAAACACAATATAAAAGAGAGCAGGTGGCACTGGCATACACAATCCTCCTTCCTCAAGGACCATCCCAAATGCGAGGCTAAAGGCTTTTCTGTACTATCTTACTTTTATTTCAGAAGATTTGGGGTTTTTCCTCCCGTTTCTCAGCTACATATCCTCAGCACAAACTTAGCTCATGAACTGAAGCATGTAGTTTTCTCCACTGCCAACAAGACCTGAACCATTCCCTGACCAAATCCATAACCCTGGCAGGACCCAGCAGGACTCAGGCCCACTGAGGTGATGGAGGTTCTGGGCATGTGTGCAAGTTGACTGTTGCACAACTGAGGTTCTTGGAGACTGAACCCAAGTTAGGAACCTCTAGGACTGGACAGGAGCTGAGAGAAACTTTTATTTCAATCCTGGATTTTGGTGCTTAAATTCTGCTTTAATCCTTTTTTTCAGTTACTGTTTGGATTTGACCCTTGACTTGAAAATGTAGGAAGAGCCATAGCAGTCCAGGCCTCTTATGCAGCAAAAATGCCAAGATCAAAGTAAGTTTATGGTGATGCTTCCCTGGTATTTTCTCTCAACCTCCAGCAATCCATGGCTTAAGGGCTTCCTGAGCTGTGGTAAAATACTTTTAAGAAGCTGAAATTAAGATTACTGTGAGTAAAGGCACAGACTTTGGATCAGTATCCTCACCCAGAGAGTAGCTTTGTTTTGCTTTCTTTTGTCATGATTGATGGCTGTTGTGTACCACGTTAGCCTCTGATCCTATGAAGTCCTTCATTCACTGCCTTTCTCACACCACAAGGCTCACAGATCTTTCTTATTGCCAGAATTAACTATCCAGAACTCCAGGTATTCAACAGCTAGTAAAACATGATATATATAGTCCTTATGTTAAAACAGTCACATTCCTTGCTGAAAGCACATTTGAATCTGTAAATGTTCAGAATGCATACATTAATATTTCCATTCACAAAATATAAGATATAATGCTATTGATTATTTTTGCTTAATGGAGGGAAAAGTTTAGAAATGGTTAGGCTTATCGTATTAACTGCCATTGTTCCCCACAAGTACTGTGCACTTCCTTTTGACCTAAACTGGCATTCCCAAAAGTATGTGTCTTAACAACACAATGCCAAATTTACTCCCACTTCATGGACCCGGTGGGTACACGAGTAGAAAAGCACTTTATGACAGAGAACAAGGGCAGGAGATGGCTCTTGTCTGTAAGACAGAGTTTCAATCACCCACTGAAGCTTGTGATGCTGTAGCAATACCTAAAATTCAGCCCACACAACCAGAATCAGGCCTCTTGTACTGACACAGTGTCTGTTATGGATCCTGCACAAGAAGAGGTTTGTGTACAATCCAAACAGACACAGCAGTCAGAAAGGCTTTAGTGTATGATCACTGTCAAATGCTGCGATTTTCACTTTGCCATATCCACTTGGTGCACACCAGAGACAAAATCTGCTGTCTCTCTCTTTGCAAGGAGTGTTTGGGCAAATACATTTGTCTGTTTGCAAGAGGCCAGTTCATAAACCCCAGACCTGCCTTCAGGGTGCTGCTTGGAGAAATACCAGAAGGTGAGGATAAAATCATTGAAAGCCAAATCCCTTCATATCCCCAGAACAAGTGCTGTTCACCAAACTCAGGAGAATTCAACCTGTATTTTTTTGGAAAAGATCAATCCTTCTTCCCACTTTTCACCCAGTAGAACTTTCGCCTTTGCCTTCTCTCAGAAGAGGGTCCCACCCTCTTTAATTCACCAAAGCTTAGATAAATTGTGTGGGGACAGAGAGACCTCAGTGTTCAAAGCTGAAGCTGAAGATGCCTGGTCCAAATGTATGTGACTGCTCATGTCCCCAAGAAACTGTTAGTAACCATATGGGAGCAGCAGCTGATAGCTGGTCCCAGCAGCTGGGGAGATGGAAGAAACGTTACAGGAGCTCCCACAGCAGGCCTTCAGCTGGAGCTACAGTAGGTTTAGAGGGAAACAAAGCTGTCCTCAACAAAAGGCAGAGTCTGAGCAACGTCACTTATCAAACTAGGAGGTTTGAATGATGTCTTGCTTAAAACCAGTAAATTAAAATGAAGCAAGAGGCCAAGTTTTCTTGCCCTTAACCAGCAGAAGTCTGGAATCTGGGTCACAGCAAGAGCAAATTCAGCTCTCTTCTCCTAATTCTGTGTTTCCCAGTATGTGTTCACAAACTGCTTCAGGAGAAACAGGTTGGCCCTAGATTTGTCTTGTTCAATTTGTCTCCTTAGATAACTAATGCTTCTCCAGTGTGACTGCTGGAATAACTGTGCACTATCTATACAAACAAGCATCTGCTTTTTAAACAGATCTAGGGCCTTCTATACAAAATACAAATAATGAAATAATAAGCACATTTATGTTAAACATAAGAATAATCTGACTCTGGAGGTCTGGTAGAAGAAAGAGATCCTCTCTTTGCCTCCTAGTATAACACATATGTCCTTGGCCAAGGTGCTCAGTGTGTATGTGTGTATGTGTGTGTATAAAACCAACCCTCTGTCAGCGTCTCCAGCTGAAAGTCACCCATCTCCCTTTTGAACCATCTGAAATGCTTGGCAGGACTCAAGTCTCAAGCTTTCATAACTTCAGAAGAGGGAAGGTCAGAGCACTAAAATCAGTCCATTTATGCAGATCCCTTGTCTTAATTTAGCAAAATTTCCACACCCAACCACGAGTCTGATTATTTCTACTCTGTGAAGGCAAAAATTGCTGCAGGGAATTGATGTGCATGGACAGCTGGTTTCACCAGGATGAAAGACACACATTAAAAATGCTTTTGAAGTGCATTTGGGCTTCCTTCTGGGAGTTTACTAAACTTACAGTCAGGTACCAGAGAGAATTTGTACCCTGGAGGCAAAGACAAGAATAAAATTAATAAGAAATTATGGTGAAACCCACAGGTGTGACAGATGGCATTGAATGGACATTTACTGGATTAACGTTCAGTTATCATGCTAAACTTTTACCCTAGGTCTCCCAGAATTAAATGTGTTCCTCTGTTAATCATGTAGCATGAAGAGGAAGATGTGATGATTGGAGAGTCAAAGCTAAGGATGTCAGAAATTGGCTTTACACCTCCGTTGGGTGTAGGGAACACACAGCACCCAGGGTGTAAAAGCCAGAGGAAGGCATATGGAGGAGGTGGGGCAGATGGTTCTGCTCCATGATGCTTTGCTCTGGTTTACTGGTGCCCAGTGGAGAGTGCTGAGCAGAGACAGGTGTAAGGTTTGTGCAGAGATCGGTTGCTTTGTTACATTCAGACAAACAGCCCCAGATGAAGAGGTTTAACTGCCATTTCCAGAGTAAGGGCAATTTTTGGGGTGTTGCTAGAGAGGAGGTAGAGAGCTGGAGACAAAGGTCAAGGAGAATCAGTCCCAACACAGAAGCGTAGATCAGCCAGACAAGCTCCTGTACCTCTGGGATACTCAGGGAATTAATAACCAGACTAACTGTGACAATTGTTTTTGAAAAAAATTGAGAGAAAATGTAACCAGAGAGAAAACCACAGACTCCTGTAAAAATGAAGCTTTAAACAAGCACCAAACCAAAACAGGAGAGGTGGCTTTGGGAGATTAAAAAACCACGTTTGATTAGAATGTGGTGAAATTGTCCCAAAATATGTGGAGACATCTATGATGACTCTTCAATATAAACCCAAATTAAGAGCATGACAATGGGTTTTATTTAGAAACGTCCTGACCTTTCTCGTATGACTCTTGTCCTGCCTTCTCGTTACTTGTCATTCTCAGTCACTGTATCTTGCTTAAATGAAAAGTGTAAGCTCTTCAGGGCATGGGACTGCATCTCCTATGCTTTTTTTTTTTTTCATCCACTCTGTACAACAATACATACAGCAGGGAGGCTCTTAAAGCTGTTAAATAAAACACAAACAAAACATTTAACCTCCAACTTTGCAACTTGACTGGATTTCTTTGCAAGAATAAAACCCCTCCAGTGCAGATATCAGTTTAAAGAAATGATGTGCTCTCGTAAGTAAAAAGTTAGGCTGAATAATAATCACAGAAAAGCAGTACTGTCCTTGGTAATGATGTTTATTAAATCACAGAACGGTTCCTGGGGGAGAGCAGTGGAAGCCCATTGCCTTGGATTTGGAGAGTGGGGTTGGGCAAAGCCAGAGACTGCACCGCAGGGCTCAATGCCCCGCTGGCAGGAAGATGAATGAGAAGCCCTAACAGTCTTCTCTATTTTGTTCTTCTATGATCCTTATAAGAGAGATTGATGCTGACAGCATCCAGGTGGTGCATCCATGACTCAGCTGTCACGTCACTGCTTACGGCTTAAAGCCAGTGAGTCAAGGAATGAAAAACAGGTGGAAGGAGGAGGAGAGCCCTCCCGAAGTGCTCACCTCCAGCCACGTCTCGCCGAGCAAGCGGGGCCAATTGCAGACCACGGGGGCACGGAAGGAGAGGCAATGACAGAAGGAAAGGCTGGTCACCTTCCTCCAAGGGCAGCAGGGTTGCAAGCCTTTCTCCACGCCTTACGTGGTGTGGAAGAAAAACCTGGTGTGAGTTAATGGACTTTTGAGAGCCAGAAGTGCTCACCCTATGTGGTAGGTCCGAGGCCTGCTGACTCTTGTAACTGTGCTCAGTAGGCCAAGCTATAGAGGAAGCAAATATTAAATCCATCTCATTTCATTCATGCTGGACAGAAAAGGTAACAGCACAGATGTGTGGCCACATATTCTCATCCATACAAAGTCTACTATTGTGGATCTGATTTCAAGTGACACCCTAAATCCTTTTCTGAGGATGGGTCATAGAATCATGAAATCATATCATGGTAGGGTTGGAAAGGATCTTTAGAGGTCATCTAGTCCAACCCCCCTGCAGAAACAGGTCCACCTAGATCAGTTCACATAGGAATGTGTCCAGGAGGGTCTTGAAGACATCCAAGGAAGGAGCCTCCACACCCTTCCTGGGCAGCCTGTGCCAGGGCTCCCTCACCTCACAGTGAAATAGTTTTTTCTTATGTTTAAATGGAACTTACTGTGTTCCAGCTGGTGACTGTGACAACAGACACTGTTCTCTGAAAAGCCAAGTCCTAAAAGGCAGAAACAAGTCTCTTTGGGGCAGACTCCTAGGTACAAGTGGCTTCTGAGACACTGTTGTCTATTCAGGAAGGTTCACAAAACAAATCTACCACACCTGAGATCCAAACCTGAATCTAATGTTATTTTTGCCACTGACTTGATTGCAAGGCCAGCCTCTTGCAAGTCACAGTAGCAGAAAGTCAATGGCATCTTTGAAAGGTGGGTACTCCCCACTGTCTCTGCCTTTGGGCATGATCAATGTCTAACACATGGAAGTTTCTCCAGGGACAGTAACTTCATAACCTCCCAAAGAAACCTGTTACAATGCTTCAAAATTTCTACCATTCACAAAAACTTTTTCCAGCATCTGATCTTAATTTTCTCTGCTGCAGATTAAGCTTCTAATTCCTTGTCTCATCCATCATGCGATTCCCTTCCTTTTGGTGGTAGTCTTTCGTACACTTGACAGTTGCTGCTTTGCTTTCCTGGTCAATTTGCTCTTCAGAAGTTCAGTTCATTTCACCTTTAGTCATCACTGTTTTTTTTTCTCTAGAGTTCTAGTCATTCCCACTGCTCCCTCTGGACTTTCCTCCATGGTTCACATGTTTTTTGATGTGCAGTGCTCAAGTCTGGGCATAGGAGTTTTTGTCCAAACCTTTCTATTCATCTTTTTTGTAACAGCACATCAGAACTGACTTGTATCCACCTTGTGATCCCCATCACCCGCAAATTCTTCTCCAAATAGCAGTCAGCACCCTGTACAACCCTGAATGTGTCACCGCTCAGTTGTTTCAGGTTAATGACATTCTGGTGTCCTTCCCATGTGATCTTTGATTTGCCACTGTTATCCATACTTCTCAGCCTCTCCTTCAGCCTGCCAGCTGTCACCACCTGCTTATATGTTTAATAAGTGTTCCCTATTCCATCGTTCGTGTCCTTACTAGCAATGTAAATAGTACCGCACCCTTAGAGAGTCCCATCTTCCCTTTTGGCAATGACCAGCTGATACCTTCTCTGTTCAGCTCAGTTTTGTACTCATCCTACAAAATTTTGGATGTTCCTGCAATGTTAGAGACAACTTTCCTAGTTTCCTTACAAGAATATCATATGTAACAATGTTTAAAGCTTTTTAAAACTTGAGATACATGGTACCTACCGCATTGCTACACACACAAAGAAGAAAATTATCTTGGTGTCACACAAACAATTCTAGCTAGAAATAAAAGCGTATTGTCTGTCATTTATGCCTTTATTATATGAGTATTGCATGTTGTGGCAACATTCAGGAAGATTGGCAGCCTCTTGTGTGAAGTGCCATGGAAATGGACTGATAAATTCACAATCTAATTAATCTTCTTCTCTTTTCTCCCAAAGAAATTGTGAGCTCCTTCCTCATCAGACTTCACGTTGAAACATCTAGGAAAAGGAGAGTATTCATCCTGAGAGCCTGTTTTCTCACACAACGAGACGACCGCTTCTTTCCGAGGAGTCCCAAACAAGTTCTTACTGGCATCATCGAAAGCCCTATCTAAGTATTGATTTTAACTGCATCAAGCATGAAGCCTTGCTTAAGGCTAAAAGACATCATCTATCTGCATCCCCCTCACTGTCTGCTCACTCACTGTCGGCTCCACCTAGGATGCAAGTCAGGCAGTCCTTCAAGTTTTCAAACCTGACTGCTTCCAGTACGAGTGACACATCTTACAGTGACACAACTGCTGCAGGGTCTGCAGGAATTGTCTGAAAGCCAAGAGCTCTGTCCAAAGGAAGAAAAAAATGGCAAGGATATAGTTATGTGAAGTGAATGAGTAAAAGACACCAACTCTGAGGCCGTGAAGCTCAGGAACTGAAAAGGTGGCATTTTGCACTGCTCCCGCTGTGCCAAGTAAACTGAGTTTTAAACGCTCTAAGTCACAGCACTGGTTGTGACGAGCAATGGAATTTGATCTGATTTTATGGAGTCTTGATCTTCACAGACACAAGGAAGATGGTTATCAAGCTAAAGTATTCTAGCCAGATAGTCTCTGACTGTGTGTTTGCTGAACACCTGTGATAGCAAAACCTGGGCTCTGCTGTTACTTATGACACCAAAGAGTTAGTGACAACTAATGCTGATACGTGCAAAGCATTTGGAATTCATTACAGTTTTGTGCTCTATTTAAGTGTACTTTTAATTACCTTTGATTAGGATAAAGAGGATCATTTTCCTTTACCAATTCTCAAGATATTCAGAACATCTGGAAACTAAAGTAATTCTTTGCGTATCAGGTTATTACTGTGAACTTCACCATTGCTACAGAAAATGCTCTGTAAGTGACAAATGGTTGAGGCATCTGTCCTGATGTGGATGGCCTCGGACCTTGGTGTGACAGAAATGTCCAGACATGCAAACCTTTCCCTGCAGTAGGCACAACCCACTGCTCAACCACACACATTTGCCCAGCTTTTAGGTGTTTAGAGGCCAAAGTGCCAAAAAAGTACAAACTGGAAACAATTTTACCTATCTGCCTTGCCTTCCCCCCACACAGCAGTTTACAGACATGAGCTTGCTGTCCGGCAGGGAATGGGACTGTTCTGGCTCAGTGTAATGGGTATGTGTGCAATGCAGCACAGCCTCTTAAATCATAAACCATGCCTTTAAACCTGCTGTCCAGGGGCCTCTGCTAGTTTTGATGGGGACTTTGCTGAGGTGTACTGCAGCCTGCCTGAAAGTGGAGCTCACTGCTTCAGCAACTATCAAAACCCAGCTCCAGAGACGAGGCAGGGGTCATCACCCAGAAACTGGCCCATGTGGGCGTCCCCACAGTGACTTGCTCAACTTTGATATCGCAGATACAACCCTAAAACCTCTCCTCTAGCCAGACCTTCATGGCACAGGAAGCACACACTTCCATAAATAACAGTAAAACAATTTTGCTTCTCCGTGAGANAAGAGAAGAGAAGAGAAGAGAAGAGAAGAGAAGAGAAGAGAAGAGAAGAGAAGAGAAGAGAAGACAATGAGTCCAGTATCTTCTTCATGGAATCACAGCAAGTATATCATCTTTTATGTACTGGAGGGACTGCACTACAGCCAAGGATGAAGCTCAGGCAGAGTGATTTTGCATCTGAATGCATCCCCAAGGCTCCACGTGGGACCTCCCATCACCGCACTGCCCTGTGGATCCATACTGATGGAATTTGGAAGCAGGCACAGATGCCAGTGATTTACTGGGAGTGCAAAAGGCTGCTTGCTTTAATATATGGCACATATGGCATGAGAGTGTTAATGGAATTTATGCTGTAAAAAAATTATCTCCACACAAAGTATGGAATTACTTGTGAGGATTTATGCAACAGACATAAAATCCATTGGAAACAGTCTAACCTTTCTGAGGCTTATTAAATTTTCTCTTTATTTATGGAAATGTCTTAATTTATGCAAGGTGAATGCCAGAAAAATATGCTATAGATTTAGTTAGAAGCCAGCTCTTGCTATTTATAGACTTTCACACCTATATTCTGCTCTTGTTTATATCAGAAATAAAACCATTTAAAGTCACTGGTCCCAGTCCAAAATCATCTACCTGATTCTGTTGAACAGCTACCAGGACTATGGCATCAGTTGCCCCCAGAATGATGCTAATAACAAGCAAAAAGATGTCAGTAACAAATCACTTTTTAAAAAAAACATTGCTTTGTCTCCTTGTTCACCCTTGTTGTCTATGTTATGCTAAGTATACATCAAAGTAACACTCTTCCATCCTGGCATGTGTGCAAGAAGCACACTCTGAGGACAACAAGGTTTTCCTGAGCCTCGAGGACAAGATGGTGTTGCTCCTTGGCGGTGAGGAGGAAGATCTTCAGGTTACTGAAGAAAGGTGACACCACATCAGGTGCCATTTTCTCCACCCACGTTTTCTCACTCCTGTCATCCTCTATCCTTTACCTCCATCTTGGTTCTCTCACACTCTAATTCCCTTCCTTCAGGCTCCACACCTCTCCCTACTGTGTCCTCATCCCCTGAGGTCTGTCCCCTACACCAAATCTAATCCCCAGCTGTCATTTAATGCTTTCATCCCTCCACTCCACACACCTCCCTACGGCAGCATCCCAGGATGGTCCATCCTTCTCCTGTCTCCACCCTGGGAGCATAGAGAATCAGAGAATCATTTCAGTTGGAAAACACCTTTAAGACTATCAAGTCCAAAGAGAGCACCAGGAGGCAGTTCCCAGGCTCTGCCTAGCATCTCCACAGAGTGGGCAGGGAGGAGGAAAGCCTGGTCAGTAAAGGTTTCTCCCATCACCCTCTGGAGAGGTGCACACAACATACAGGGGCTGTGCTGACCACTGGCAGAATCCCTCAGGAAAGGAGCTGCTGGGCTCTCCTGTCTCTCTGCTATGAACATGTGAACTGAGACTCTTCAGGCTTCACCCAGTCTGGGATTTTTAAAGAGGGTGATACCACCTGGAGACCATCTCTGCCATCCAACTTGGAGCTTCCACTCCAGAGCATGGAGTTTCTTCTAGGCAAAACATCCATAGTAATTTCTATAATATAGCTAGATCACCTGCTTTTCTTTACATTTTATTCCCAAGAATAACTGCATTGTGTTAGCTGAAATTTTGCATTGCTACATACAAGCAAATACAGTATGACTGTGTGCATCAGCCTCAAGATGAAAAACTTCTGTGCAGAGAGCTGTTTCACAGTTATAACCAATTGAATACCATAATCATACAATGAAAAATGTTTAGAAATCTTAACTGTAGACATTGCAGCCTTGTGTTACTTACAAAAGGTTGAAGACTGATTTCTACATCATTCTGTATCCCAGAGAAATCTAAAAGCAGTGTTCAGATTTCATTTATTCTTCACTAAAACTCCCTTTCAAATCGAATCAATGTTAGCTGAAATAATGATTTGCCACAAAAAAAAAAAAAGAGAGTATTTTCAGATTTGTTCTGCTTCCATTATTTCAGTCTTGTTTTTTTCACAATTCATTGAATGATGCCCTGCAAATCTTACCTTGTGCTACAAAACCACTCCGGCGTCTCCCATCCCTCTGAACTCATCTGTTTTATCTTTGCTGTTATCTCATCAAACTGTGCAGCTCTGCCTCTTCTGTAATGCACATTGACCCTGCATAAATTGAGGGAAAATAATAAATGTGGGGGTTTTTTAGCCAGGATCTTAGGCATGCTGTCTAAATGGCATCTGATGTGATGCGTATGTAGATCTGCCTTTGAAAGTGCCATTTGGGGGGGATGCCTGGAGGATTCCTATCCTCTGAATTTGCCAGCAGTGCCAGCATTTCACTACAGTCACATTGAGACAGATGGGTGGACAGGATGGCTTTTACAAACTCCCAGCCAGGACTTCTGCAAAAGCTGTGTTTGCCTACTGAACAGTATAACAATGAAAAAGAAGAGGGTGACACAATAACCAATCCATCTGTTTAAGTGAGCAGTTTTAACTGCTGGCACAGAGGTACAGCCCTGCATGGGGACAGAGAGGGCTTGTGCTGAGTTGCTGAACCCCACAGAGCCACCACCAAATCCCACCTGGACTCCTGTCACCATTAACAGCCAAATATGTAGAACAAATGTGCTGAAAGGATGTCATGGGCTTTTCTTTTCAGCCTGCCAGGAGGTTTGTGTACTATACAGTGTAAAAAACAAGTTCATCTGTTTCAAGGATGTAGGATCAGATCCTCACGGCGAGTCCAACTCATCTAAGCTGCTCTGCTCCCAGGTTCATTTGATGTCTTGCTCATTTGCTGACCTGGTGGGGTTCATGGAGATCTCTTGGCTGATTTCTGTACCATCCTTCTTGCTCATTATATACAGTTTTAGATTTAGGCCATGTTTTGCCTGACAAGTAAAGCCAAGGTAGAGGGTCTGTCCTAGTTAAGGCAGGGGCCATGACTCTATGAACACCAAATCACAACACTCAATGCCTCCAGCAAGGCAGGGACAGGGCAGTGGCACTTTGGAGAAGGGCTCTATAGTACAAGGATCTGACTCTCTGCCCCCTGACATGTATGATAATATATATTAATATATATACAGTGTATTCATATTGTCTTAGTCACCCACATGGGACTCATCTAGCCCACTTCAGCTTCCAGAGCCAGGCATGTGTCATGGCCTCCACCTGCCAGGGCTCCTAGTGTGGTGTTGATGAAGCTGTCTCCCAAAAAGGAGCAGCCAAATGCCTCTCCTGACTCAATATAGAGGTTCCCAAGGAACTTGAGGAGAAGAAGCATTGACACAATACCTAAGCAGAGCTGGCACCAGGAGCTGTAGTCACACCAGAGGGCACAAAGGAGGAGCATCTCAGCACAGTCAGAATAACAACAAGGCGCTGGACATCACTGCACAGCCAACAGCAGCTCGCAGAGGGCTGTAACCAGTGCCTTTGGCTCCTTCCAACCTCCAAGCTCTGCTTGTCATCCTGCTGCAATTTACTGCTGTTGGGTTGTTTAGCTCCCTTTCTGCAAGCACCTTGGCTAGTGGGCTGTGTTGTGATCCCACTGCAGCTGCTTGCTCCTAGGTACTGTAACTGCAATGGGTAAAACCTCTGCGGTTAGTTATCCCATGTGTATTGCTGTGGGTTTAGGGTAGGGAAGGTGATGGGATGGTGAAGGGGATAAATTGTCCCTGTCCTCCAGACAAAGTTCCATCTCTAGTTACAATGAAGGGTGATGTACCTGCTTGATAAATCTTAGTTTAGGCTCCTGAGCATCAAGATAAGGAACAGCTTTAATCAGTCATCCTAACTAATGATGGAGAACTGTGAAAAATTAGCAAGACATCCAAACTTTGAGAGCATTTTTATCTAAAGCAGTGTTTTTAAACAAAGATCTGAAGGTCTGAGTGCCTGATCATTTAGATAGCCACCTTGTAAGTTTCTTGCTACAGTAATAAAAAGAAAGAAGTTGAAATAAACCATATTTTTTAAATGAAACACAAGTAAATGCTGCTGCAGTGACAAGACACTTCACTGGCTACCTTAGTTTTGTGAGCTCATGCTCTCACAGCCAAGCAGACACAGAAGGCAGAGCTGGGAGTCAGCTGACAGGAGGACCCTGAGGATGAGAGGAAAGAAGATTTTCTGGTCCAAACCCCCCATATTTCAGCCTCCTGGCATGTAGTCTGTCAGTGAGGTGACTGGAAGGCACAAGGCACACAAAAGGCAGCTCCAGATGGGAAAGAGCTGGGCACAGGTAAGCACAAACCACCAGCAGTGGCTGCAAGGTGCCACAGAAAACAAAATCCTGCTGTTGAGCAGCACGTGAGAACTTCTATTGGACTTTAATGTTGCTTTAAGAAAGAAAAAGCCTTGTATTGCTGCTCAGGAGACCGTGGCATGTCTGAAGGCTGTCGGAGTAGTGGTCGCACGTCACTCGACCTGTGTGCAGAGCCTCACAAGGCTCCTGTGGAGCAACAGCTCTGCTGCGGGAGCAGAGCTGCACAGCCCCTTCTTGGCAAAGATATAAAAAGAGAAACAAAGCACTTTAAATTTGCCATTGCCTGTCCTTTATCTGTGAGATGCAATTTGTGCTTTGCTTTAACACAGCAACATCCTCGGAAGTGTCCTTACAAACCTCCCCGGGGAGCTGTGGCTCCTGCACTGTGGCCATTCCCACTCCATGTCCCCAGCACCCACACCAGGCCCACTGTAAGGACCCTTGCCCCAAATCCTCCTCTCATCCTCATTTCCCACAAGAGCTGTTAGCCTTAAATCAATGCTGACTTAAAGGTTTTAATCACCGGTCCAGAGTCTCTCCTCCCGGTTTTATTAATTCGTCAACAATTTGGGATGCTTTGCATATTAGCATCAGCACTACCTTACACAGCAGCCACCAGAGTTTGAACATGTCACAGCTGCATCCTAGTGTCACACCAGTAATCCTTTTCCAAGTTAATTGGCCCAGGAGTGCAGCACATACATTGACTAAAGCTCTGGCTTTACTTCTCCGGCAGCGTGAACCAGAAGCCAGCTTTTCTCCTGGGCTGACAGCTTTACACCAGCAGTGTGGAGCCTCCTAAACTCATGTCAGACACCCCAGAACACTCACACCATCCAAGCCAAACACAGCACAGGCTGTCTGGAGGGCTGAGTACCAGGGTGAGTGTGTATAGCTAAAAATAGTACAGAAACCACAAAATCAAGGCATCCACCTGGACACCAAGGAAGAGACTTTCTTCCTCCCAGGGAGCACATGCAACCAGTGTCTCTGTAGAGGCAGGGGGAGAAGGATGGTAATTCAGAGCAACCACATCACTGCTGTGCTCTGAGGGAATATCTCTCTCCATCACTTGAAGAAAGACTCAGAAAGCAGCCTTTAAGTCAGGCATCTGAAATCAGACAGTATGAATAGCCCCTATATTTCTGTTTACTGTTTTTACCACTTTGTTATTCAGTAAATGATTTTATTTGGTAGCTCATGTTAGAGAAGAAGGGTTTTATACAAAAACAGAGTCAGAATGCCTCTTTCCACATTTTAAGCTATGTCTCATGATTAAGTTTGGCTGGCCAGGGCTGTAGTGGGAGGGAGAGAGCTGCACTACAGGGCTGGAAAAGGCTTCTTCATGTCACATCCCTTCCAAACCCATCAGGACTTCAAGTAAATCCCCTGATCCCCACCTGCACTGTGAGATCTGGCACAGGCAGCTGAGAGCCGTGAGGGCAGCTTCATCTGCTCTGTGCTCATGATGCTCACACATGGAGATTAGGTTAATGGCCTGCCCAAATTTCCTAATCCTCAAGAGCAAACTCTGCCAGGAGTGATTACTAGACCCCAGCAAAGGTCATGCTCTATCAGTTCTGGGCATGGGATGTGTTTTCTTTACACTTGCATGTATCTGCAGAGACTCTGTTATTTTCACACATTTTATTTCTGACAAAGCATTTTTGCTGCTAAATACTCCCTGCTTTCTGCTGAGCACAGCTTTCAGTCAGCTCCCTGCAGCCATGGGAGAGGAGAGGAGAGGAGAGGAGAGGAGAGGAGAGGAGAGGAGAGGAGAGGAGAGGAGAGGAGAGGAGAGGAGTCAGCCAAATCCACATATAGCCATCTAACAGAGTGTTTTCTGTAGGTATTGTGGACCCCTGGACCTCAGAGAACAGGACTCCCAGGAGCTCAGCCAATTCTCAGGCACAGCATCTAATACAGGCAGCACATGCACTTGACACTGCTGTTTGCTTGATCTGGTGCTGGGAAGGGGGATGCATCAGTGCTTTTGTTTCTGAGCAGGCAAGGCTTAATACAAGCAATGGGGAGGAGAAACAAACCTTTAAAATTGAAAGCAAGAAGGAAGAAATGAGCTTTGCACAGCCTGCAAAGCTCAGTGCTGGGTGCCAAAGCACATTGAGGTCCAGGACAGCTCCTCCTCTCACTCCCATGCAGCTCCAGAAGCAAGCAGGGCAGCTCCCATCTGACCTGCTGTTAACCTCACCTACTCTGAAAATTATTTTCCAGGAATCTTTGTTTCCTTCCTTATCATCTTCCCACCAAGTCTCTTCCCTGTCCTTTGATCCTCTTTTTCCCTCTCCTGGGCAGTGGGATGTGATGCTTTCCCTCTTCACCAGCACAGCAGCCACGATTTCCAGCAGGAGCGGAGCTGCTTGTGTGGAGTGCTGGTGACATATTGTGGCTGGGCTGGTTAATCACATGTACTCCCAAGAGTCAGCAAAGTCCAAGATCTCATCTAATGCAAAATATTCATTCTGCCCCACAAAATCTACAGATGCCAGTGAGGGCTGTGGTTATCCAACTGCTATAGGCTTAGACTTTCTGCCTGGTACAGCTAAGGGTTGAAATCTGAAGGGTTCTACACTACCAATCCATAATTACACACATGCATTTAACTCAATTTCTTGACTTCAAAAATACTCTGATTTAGGCTTGAACCTGATAATATTCACATATAAAATTCTCTGCTCACCACAGCTGGCAGGCTCTACAATTCAGTATTGTCCTTAATTAAGGCCCTGATGGGGCTCAGTGTTTAAGGCTATGCTTGAATCTATTGGCTTAATAAAATTAACTACCTGTAATTGTTTGTTGCTGTCTGGTTCAGACATATGTGTGTAACCTATCGTGTTCACACTCACCCTATTCAGATCCTGGCTTTGTGTTTAACTTGTGTACCATCAAAAAAACAGTGGAGCCAGGCTCGTAGACACTGCACACACATAAGATGATCATTTAACTAACACCATTATATTGACTTAAGGCAAAAAGACTTCTTGCACTCCAAAGCATGTGCACAAATCAATATCCATTAGTTAATTAATTGTTATCAATTGTACCAATCTGTGCTTATGAACTTTACCAGCCCAGAGCCCAAATATGCCCCACGTCAGCAGGTCCAGGGCAGCTACAACACCTGCAAGTATTTCCAGCAAATCTTATTCAGGCTGCCATACTGCACAGCAGTATCCAGAAAATATTCAAGTCCTTCCTCGTGCCCTCGTGCCAAACTGACATTTCAGGACTGAGATATCAAGTCATTTAAATACTGCCAGTTTATGCAGCATCTCAGTTACCCTTTAATATTATACTTACTTTTTTTTCTCAGAAGAGAGTGGTGTCTAATCATGTCAGGATTTTCTTAAGTAATTCTGCCTCAGGGTAAAGAGTTGTTTTTTTTTTTGTTGTTTTTTTTTTAATACAACAGCAATGGATCTATAAGGCTTTAAGAGGCAGATTCTCCTAACACTCAGGGCCTGGCTTAGAGGAGGCTCCTGAACTGATTCTGTCAAAAAGCGTTTGCATTTTCTTCAGGGTGAGTTAGAAAAGGGAAAAAAATCTAAATGTGTTTTGACATTTGTATTTCGAGTGTTATCTGTCAGATATGCCAGGACCAGATCACAAATTTCCTAAAAGATTGTCCTGGCTCTCCAGCCTATCGATAGCAATCTGGAGCTCATATACCATCCAGGCAGAAAGGCACGTTGATAGAGTGTAATGACAGATTTCACATTAGGACAGATGAGGAATGGGAGGACAGCGAACAGCGTCTTTCAAATTGCACGTGGGTCTTCTCAGTAAGTGAGGTCTGACAGGCCAGTTTGCAAAAACCAGAGGGAAAACAGAAACCAGAATATTGCCCAAGGCCATGGTTGTGCTACCTGGAGCTGATCAGTGGCCTCGTCACTTTTGTCCTTACTTTTTCTGCTGCTGTAGGCAAAATTACTGTGTAGGAAGCCTCACCTTTCACTTCCTATTTATATGTTATTTTGGAGCAACAGATCTCCATTCTAGCTCAGGGCTACAGATATGATCATGGGACTGGAACATCTTTCTATGAGGAAAGGCTGTGAGTCCTGGGACTGTTTAGCCTGGAGAAGACTGACGGGAGACTTCATCAACACTTACAAGTACCTAAAGGGTGGATGCCAGGAGGATGGGGCAACACTTTTTTCTGTAGTGTCCTGTGACAGGACTAGAAATAATGGACAAAAGCTGGAACGCACCCATACACACACAAAAATCCACCTAAACACAACGCGAAACTTCTTTGCTGTTGAGGTGAGGGAGCCCTGGCACAGGCCACCCAGGGAGGGTGTGGAGGCTCCTTCTCTGGACATTTGCAAACCTCCCTAGACAGATTCCTGTTTGACTTGATTGAGGGGAACCTGCTTTAGTAGGGAGTTGGACTGGATGATCTCTAAAGGTCCCTTCCAACCCTACTGTTCCATGATTCTATGATCTCCTCCAGTTCTCATTTCTCTGAAAACCAACTAGGGGCAGAGGGACTATGCAAAGAAAGGCAAGAAATGCCATTGGGAGCTGTGGGACACTGAGGAGCAGAACTGTTCCAGGATGGGTATTCCCGCTCCTGCATAGCCCCAGCCCTGTGACCCCAGCCTGGGTGCTGCTCTGGAAGCTCAAACAGCATACAGGGGAGACATCCAGCAGCATCCTTGCCTAAGCCCATCCAGAATCAGCAGCAGTAGAGGACAGAGGCTGCTTAGATTTTTCATTGCTTCATCTATTTAGTCGTCCATGTTCATTATTGATTCCACTTGTGACATTATGCAAAAACCCCCATTGACTACAGGACCATTCAGGATGATTTCTGATACTCCAGCAGCATCAAATTAGATCTGCTTCAAGGTGATCTGCCAGCTCTGCCTCTCCATCACCCCGTGGGCAGATGCTTCCAAAGCACCCTATTCTAATACCCCGTGTTAACACCATGCAGGGAGGGGATCTGCAGGTCCCATTATTGTATGAAATGGAAATTCCTTGTGTTGGTTTTGTTGTGATGTGTAATGTATTGGCACTGCTGGCAAAGTAGTACAGGCTCACCAGCAGCAAGCTGCCACACTTTGTACTATCTGCATTGATTTGTAGACAAGGACTGCATAAATTGATGGCCCATTGTACTGTAATGCTGTAACAGAAATGCCATTGAAATGTAATGCTATATAGGGAGACATGAGCTGTTACTGAGTGTATTAATAGGTTGAACTGTGTGGGGAAAGGTGTTGGTGTGTTTGCTGTGGAATGCTACCAAGATCCTGCCTGGTAGAGAGATGCTGGTCTGTTTGACCATGGGTGACATTATCTTTACCAAGAGAGGGCTTGTCCCAGGGTTTTCCAGGGACTGTCAGTAGCCTGAGTCCTGCTACAGATGCTGTCAACCATTTAATTATGGATGTGTAATCACTGGTGGTGGATCAGCTGCTGATCCCCTCAAAACACAAGCACGTACGTGCAGGAAAAGCTGAGTTTCAGAGCCCAGACAGGTGGCTGCCAGGTAGATTTGGCTTCCCATAGGGTTGTCCCTGCACGATGAATATCTTTCAATTACATCCAGGTGGGCATGGACTTCAGTAGGTGTTTGCTTCACACATAGTGAATCCTTCTTTAGAGACAAGGCAGAGTCCATAGGAAATATTCAGCAGTGAGCTGCATTTTTGAAGAATTTCAGAGATCAGTTGCACATAAAATGAGCTGAGGGACCAGCCCAATGTTCAGTATTGCAGAAGGCACCGTGATTCCCCTTGTGCCATATCACATGGAGCATACATACCATATGCAACTCACCTCCCCCAAGGTTTCTAGGAAGGATGCTCTGCAAAGCAACAAACAGTAAAAGCAGTTGCCACTGAGCATCAGCCCCTTTTCAGCTCCTCTCTTTTCTCTTAGTTTAATTCCATCCTGGTCCTGGTAGCTCTTGCCCCCACAGCCTCTAACTTACACAGCACACAAACACTAAGCTTTTGCAATCCTTCCTCTCCAGTTGGTCAAGGTATTAATCACTGACATCACAAAGGGGAATCATTGGCCACCACAAGTCTCCAGAGGGTAGATAGGATGGTGAGGTGGCACACAGAATGACTACTAAAACACAGCTAACATCTATTTCAGAGTATTGATATATTTGAATATCACCTGTGTACCTGTTATGAACAGTTTACAAGACTTAAGGGACTTTCAATAGCCATGTTTTAGCTGCAATTCCCCTTTCCTACCAAAATCTAATGTCTTCTGAAACTTGTGTCACTGCTGACATACAAAGCTCCTGTTTCTCCATTTAAAAAAAAAAAAGGCTAAAATAACCCATGAATAATAAGAAATATAAAGGCTAGATTCGTTTTTCAGCATCATCCTGGCCAGAGCCATGATATAGAAACAGATGCAAGTGCTATGGCACAGCCCCATATGTGCTTCTGGGAGGCATCTCTGCTGAGCAGAATAGAAATATCTCTCTTTCTATTTTTTTCATTTGAGAATCAAAGAGATTTACAGGCATCATAATCACTGGGAATAAACTGTGCAAGGCAGTAAGGGGCCATTCAGTGACTTCAGGAGCAGCCCCAGAGAGCAGCAGGGACACTTGCTGGAGCAGTAAGCCAGACCACTGGGCAGCCCAAGAAGCAGCCCAAGCACTCAGCCCTGGAACAAAACTTAGTGTTCCTGCTCCAAAAAGGCCCCCAACTCATCCCAACACAGCCAGAACCTGCCAGCCAGCCCTGCACCTCCTAGGGGTGCTCCAACATCAGCCCAGCACTAGCTGCCAGTCTCATCCAAACAGATCTTGCAAGAGGTGTGCTGACCTTCAGAGATACATCAGCAGTGAGGAGTACACCAATAGCCTAAAGGAAAAAACAGGTCTGGGGCTGGACATTTTGGGGCATCTCACTGTCATAAGACCCAAATACCATCTTCTCCCAGTTGCAGAGATGATCCCTCATGTGAGATCCCAGGGTGCAAACTCCAAAGAGCAGGACTGATCCCATAACTTCAGGAGCATCTTTCCATCAGAGCATCAGTCACGCTGAAAAAGATGCTGGTCACCATAAATGCTTTGAATGTCCTTGTGTCCAGCTGCAAATATACATAATACAAGCTCCCTTTAGAGAGGAAATCATACAAATAAGAGAATTCCAGAAATCTGCAGCAAGGTCATGCCAGGACACACTGTAACCACCTCTAGTGCCTTGCTACTGGTTTGGATAAGTATTTCAATCGCATATTAGTTTTCTCACTAGCTAGTTGCAAAGCACCCAGATCAGCAGGAAACTTAGGCTCTGCATCCCACCAGGCAGATATCAACCTGCTGAGTAGCACAGAGCTCATTCCTGATGGTAAAGAGGAGCAATCCATAGGGGATGAAGGGATGTCTAGCAGCATGCCAAGAGCTGAGTGCTCAGCACATGTGCCAGCATAGGACTGGCCTCAGGGGCTAGGACATGGTCCTGGCCTCCTCTGCCACCACTGAGCTGAGCTGGGGACTCACAGAGGTACTTTGGTGTCTGCTTGAAAATACATTAAAGCCCTTCTTCTTGATGGACACATTTGCAGTATAAATAGTTATGTCCTCTTTATTTCACTCTGAGGTTTAATTAATGTATAAATCAAATGCTTATAAAACTCACAAATGCTTGGGAAGATGTAAAATTTAATTAGTTTGCCCACACAACTCCATATGTCAACTGTTAGCTCAATTACTCTTTGCCATGAAATACTGACTGCACTTTCCCATATTAGTAATTTCCCTCTATCTCAGAGTCACGGTTAATCAACACCCTGAACTCAACACACACACTCGTGTTAAATTAAATACTGAGCCCAAGGAGCAAGAGCATCTTTAATGAAATCACAGCTGGATTTTGCTCAGAAATTAGATCCTCATGCAATATTGGGGCAGATGATAATCTCTGGAGTGCAGGGCAGGTTATCACCCCGCTCCAGGATGTTGCTTGCAGGAGGTGCATCACTATCCTCAGGCTCTCACAGGGACAGCTGGAGAAAACACATCCCTATCCAGCTTTTATTGGGATGGGAGAGGGATGGAGCAGATGCCAGAGGAGGCGAAGGGAGGCTGGGAAGGAAGCAGATGGGAGAGTTGAGTGAGAAGGGGCAAGCAATAGGTAGGCTGTGAGTGGCTCATGCATGTGCAAGTGCACAGCAGTTAAAGATAGTGAGAGGCTCCTGGTGTATACATTAAATATGCATTAAAAGCAGCTTTAGGTCAGCCCCTAGTCTGGCAGTGAGAGTTAGCACAAATGAGTGTCACTCCTGCATTTCACAGAATCACAGAATCATGGAATGGTGGGGCTTGGAAGGGGGCTTTAGAGATCATCCAGTCCAATCCCCCTGCTAAAGCAGGTTCCCCTTGATCAGGTACACAGGAACATGTCCAGGTGGTTTTGGAAACCTCCAGAGAAGGACCCTCCACACTCTCCCTGGGCAGCCTGTGCCAGGGCTCCCTCACCCTCACAAAAAAAGTTTTTCATCATGTTCAAATGAAATTTCCTGTGTTCAGCTTGTGCCCATTACCCCTTGCCCTGTCACTGGGCACTATAGAAAAAAGACTGGCCCCATCTTCTCAACATCTACCCTTCAGGTATTTCCAAGTGTTGATAAGGTCTTCCCTCAGTCTCCTCTTCTCCAGCCTAAGCAGCCCCAGGTCCCACAGCCTTTCCTCATGAGAGAGATGTTCAGGTCCCTTGATCATCTTGGTGGCCCTGTGCTGGACTATCTCCATTCATTCCTATTTCAAAAATTTCAAGCAGAACCAAAATGTCAACAGCATCACCATCAACAAACTCAGCATTCTCCCAGAGCCTCCCTCCTCCCTGTCACCATCCCCAGCACAGGAGAACTCCCATGGAATAAAGATGCCTCTCTAAAAGACGCCTTAAATTAAGCTCTTGTTTTTCACCTTTGTGCTGCTTGCCTGTATATAATTTCCGTTTGTGCTGTGAATACAGACTATTCATTTTGCCCTAAAACTGTTTTCTTCCCCATTTTGCTTTCCAAAGCTGGCACAGGAGCAAAGCCTGGCCAGGACTGCTGTGCCTGAGCCACCAGTACTGCTTGCCCATGTGGCTCCTGCTCAGAGCCACTTGCACTGGGCTCTCACACTGCTGCAAACATTCCCACCCACTGTCGTTCCTGAGGCAAGGGCTCACTTTGTCACTGAGCTCCTGGTTTGCCCCCAGAGTCTAGGTTTTGCTCCCTTTCCTGGAAGGGGGGAGCTGCAGACCTCAATACAAAACCTAAAAGGATGCTGGGAAGCAATTAGCCTTGGATCAAGCTCTCTTGTTTCACAGTGCATAGTTCAAATCTCCCTTAAGCCCATGAGACCAGGCGAGAGCCTCATTTCCCTGTGTCCAAAAAAACTATCATTTAAATCATAAAACCAGTCTGAGGGGTGGTTGTTGGGTTGGGGCTTTTTTTTTTAAAAGCCATCCTGATATAAACAGAGCTGGAATCCAGATGCAAAATAAAATCATTTTCCTCCTCCAACTTCCTTCTTCAGGCAATCAGCTTGTTTCTCTAATTCAAATTAGCTCTTCAAGCCTTGTTTCATCTTATTTTTCAATTAAATTCAATTGTCTGTCATCTTCTTAAACTTCCTGTGCTTCCCTGCATGCCTAATACAGACAAGTTTTGCATTTGTTGCTTTCACTTTCCTTTTTAATTTCAAGTTGGTAATGTTTTCTTAATGAAACTGTCTTCCAGCAGAGATAGCTGGGTGAGAGCAGAGCCAACATGGTGTTAAACATGGGTTACAAGTGCCTGGGAGAGTTCAGACCAAGTCAGGCTCCTGATTTCCAAGTGTCCAATTTCCAAGAAGTTGCAATGCCTGCGATGGAGACACAGGGTAGCTCCAACCTATACCTAAGATGGTTTTTGTCATAATAAATGCTTTCACAGAGCATTTCCCAGCTCTCCAAAGGCAGGAGCACAGCCCACTGGCCCACATTGGGTCCAAATCCATCCTTCCTGCAAGCCATGCACCAACTGTGAAGTCCCACACAGGTCTCTATAGCCAGACTCTGCCCTTGGTCAGGAGAGGGGAAGCTGGTGAAAGCTGAGGCTGTTCAACCAAGGGGGAAGGCAGTTGTCAACAGGAGGAACAATTTTGGGGACAGTTCTATCCACAGCTGTGAAGCACCCAGGGAGCAGAAAACCACCTTGGAGATGGTAAAGCTGCCACGTATCAAGAAAACTGTTAGCAGTGGGTAGACTTCAGACAACACTTCAAAAAGGCATAAAATCAGGAAAGCTGCAGCCACCACAAAATAAACCTCAGCATCTACAGAGGTGATGTATATGATCAGCTACATCTTCTTCTGGCCACTTCCTGGATGCAAGAGTGTAAAAGGTAGCTGGGAGCACTTTGCCTTGCCCAGTGGCCACCAGACCTGGCATTTTCAGGGAAGCTGCTCTTGTGGGTTTTGCTCAGTTATTGCCTTAGGGGTGTTCTGCAGCTTTTACACTCTAGCAAAGCCTGGCTGTTTCCCCATTGGTGTCGTCACGATGCTTTCAGCCCTTCTGGAAAGGTTACAGGAACCACAGGACCAGTGATCAGGTGAGAAATTCAGTTTCCCCCATCTTTTTTAAATACTAATAACTGCTTAGCCTCTGTGGTTATGACAAAAAGCTAGAAGCTGCCCCCAAGTGTATTTCAAAGCCAGAAAGACCAGAAGGCAAAGGCAAAAAAGGCTCCCAATTTTATTATTTTGTATAATCAGAGTATAATTGGAGAGCAGACGCTGTCTGTAGAGTGCTGCCATTGGGGACTCTGGATTTCTAATAAGAAATCCATAGGGGAATTAGAGGCTGTTTCATTGGTGTTGTGGTTGATTTACAGGGATGCACCTGGAGCCAGAATCCGTGCCTCAACTCGCTGAACTTCACCAAAGGAAAAGAAGAAAAAAAAATGAGGTGCTGTTTTTAAATCCCTGCAAGAACTGTCTCTGCAGTGGAAATGGAGATAGCCCTTTAATTATAGCAGCGCTTGTGGGAGCTGTAATAATTAGGAGTTTCTGGTATTCTGGAAATCAAAGTGGTTTCTATTCTCTTCTTTAATTAATTCATGCTTTTATCTATGAAAGTGGAGATGAATTAAGGTTCTGCTCTGGGCAAAATGCAATGACGCTCATGCAGTCCCTGTCAGGGTAAAGCCACCGGATCCCAGGACTTGGGTGATATCCCTTTGTGTTGCAGTACTTCTGCCCTCCAGTTCTCCATATTTGGGAAAAGTGAAGGGGAAATGCCAGAGGAAGAGATGCTCTGAGCAGGACTCACCACGTCAAACATGTACCACAGGGACCTGCTGCACGGGGATGTGCATCTATGTATCCAGGGCAGAGCACAGACTGCCTGCCAGCCATGATTCATGCATGGCAGATAACAGACACCCAGCATTATCACCCCCTCGCACTGGAAAGAGTGAGTCAGGCTGTGTAAAAAATCACAGGATTGCTATAAAATCATTATTTTGTTTGAAGAAAATTAATGTCACAAGTCCCTTTTATTTTACCCTGGGAGGATGTGATTTAGGGAGAGTTTTCTCTGGCTGGGAAATCACATTGAAGATCCACGTGGCTGTTGGAAGATGACGGCAGCAGTATGGGATTTGTGGCATGACCCAAGCGTATGCCTTCATGACATGACATTGCACAAGCACAGATGGCAGGGAAAGGCTTGCAGCTGTAAGTAAAGCCTCCAGCTGATGGGACCACCTCAGTGCTAGAAACATCAGCATTTGCCACCCACTAAAGCTGAAGGCTCTGAGCCCAAGCCAGTTTATTGCAATTAACCCACACAACTAATTAATCAAATCCAGCCTTGACAATGTTATCAAGCAGCTGCCTGGAAATGATCCTTTATGTCAAAATCTATTTTTAGACCAAATAAATCAAGACCCATCCTGGAAAAGCCATGCTTTAGTCTGGGGCACCTCCATGCCTCATCATTTCTGCTGTGGGTTCTCAAACCGCAGGCTCAGCACTAGGCTCATGCACCAGAGCAGCTTTGTGTTGGATTAAACTGTTCCCCCAGAAAGAAAAGGTATTTTTAAAATCCATCTTGTTTCATTTAGGCACCAGCACAGGCTCTGCCCTTGTGTGGCTGCAACTGGAATATTGTGTCCAGTTCTGGGCCCCTCAGTTCAAGAAGGACAGGGAGCTGCTGGAGAGAGTTCAGTGCAGGGACACAAAGATGATGAATGGAGTGGATCATCTCTCTTATAATGAAAGGCTGAGGGAGCTGGGGCTCTTCAGCTTGGAGGAGACTGAGAGGTGACCTCATTAATGTTTACAAATACATAAAGGGTGGGTGTCAGGAGGATGGAGCCAGGCTGTTCTCAGTGATGGCCAGTGATAGGACAAGGGGCAATGGGTACAAGCTGGAACCCAAGAGGTTCCAAAGAAATATAAGGAAATATTTCCTGTTCAGGTGAAGGAGCACTGGCACAGGCTGCCCAGATGGGTTGTAGAATCTCCTTCTCTGAGGACATTTAAAATCCACCTGGACAAGTTCCTGTGTGACCTGATCTAGATTGGTCCTGCTCTGGCAGGGGGGTTGGACTGGATGATCTTTCAAGGTCCCTTCCAATCCTTAAGATTATGTGACCCCTGGAGATATTGAAAAGCCATGTAGATGAGGTTCTGAGGGACATGGTTTAGTGATGGGCTTGGCAGTGTGAAATTAGTGGTTGGACTTGGTGATCTTAAAAGGTCTTTTCCAACCAAAATGATTCTGTGGTTCTGTGCTTTTAGGTGTTTTTCTCCTTTCCCTACTAGATGGCGCCTGCACGCAAGGTCGAGGCAAGCCCGGGCCAGCGGAGCATCTCTACCAGGTCTCTTCGGTGAAGGGCTGATAAATGACATTTTTCTGCGAAGAGCCAGGCAGCTGCGAGAGAGATAACCTGCCGAGAGCTGATTAGCAGCAGGAAGCCGTTTTCTGGTACAGTTGAGTTAACTGTGCTTTCCCAACAGCTTCCTCAGGGGATGCTGTCAGACCCCCCGGGTGGGCAGGGGGAGGAGGGTCCAACCAGAAGCTGAATCCTGGTAACTCTGGGTGTGCTGTTATGGACACTCTGTGCTGCCAGGATGCTCAGGAGGATGCTTAGCCTGGAAGTGTTCAGCATGGCTGCGCAGTCAGGATTCAGCATCACCACCAGTACCTCCAGATAATCCCTGCAGAGTCCAGGGACGACACAAGCTACTCCTTCTTCACCCAACAGAGATGCCATTTGCCCAACTCCAGCTTCACAGAGCCATCACCACTCTCTCCACACCCATTTTTTGCAGCCCCCAGCTCATTCCCCCTGCATGTGCTCTCTGTTTCATTGCTGGCCTGTGGCAATAATTAACTATGTGTTATCAATTCCACCTTTCGAGCCTCTTGCCTCCTTTCTGGACTCAGCAGTTTTGGTACCACTGGGCTACAGCCAGTTCAAAGCACTGTGACAGCAAAGGCACTCCTGTCATGCTTTTAACCCAATTTCCCAGCACAAACAGTATTGCTGGGCCCCAAGAAAGCAGTTTCCTGACCAAAACACAGCTCTGGAAAGGCCAAAGGATGAGCAGGGTGGTTTAACAACCACCCTGACATATATGTTTTATTCACAAACAGTAAGTTTGCCACTTGGTACCCCAGGATTTCAGGGGAAAGCAGAGCTACTCCTTTACTGTGACACTGAGGGTGGCAGGTGAGATGGTTTCCCTGAGCTCTGCTTTGCTCACGGTATTCAATCCGGTGCATGCCTTGGACTGGCCTGTTCACCTCCTTGGTGCACCCAAGGGAGACAGTGAGGGGGAGAAGCCACACTGGGGGGCTTGAGGACCACCACTCTGGGTACAGTAAAGCCTGGGCATGCACTGGGAGAGGGGATGGCCACCTGCCTTATTGATTAGATGTGGGACAGGAGGCAAGCTGAGCTAGTGCACCCCTCCACATGGCTACTTCATAGAATCACAGAATGGTCAGGGTTGGAAGTGACTTCTAGAGATCATCCAGTCCAATCCCCTGCTAAAGCAGGTTTCCCTAAATCAGGTCACACAGGAACATGTCCAGAGGAGGACACACACCTCCCTGGGCAGTCTGTGCCAGGGTTTCCTCATCTTCACTGAAAATAAAAAAGTTTTCCCTTGTGTTTAACTGCAATTTTTTGTGTTCCAGCTTCATCCCATTGTCCCTCCTCCTGCTGCTGGACACTACAGAAAAAAGCGTTGCCTCATCCTCCTGACATTCACCCTTTAGGTACTTACAAGTGTTGATGAGGTTCCCCCTCCGTCTCCTCCAAGATAAACAGCCCCAGTTCCCACAGCCTTTCCTCATAAGGAAGATGCTCCAGTCCCCTGATCATCTTGGTGGCCCTGTGCTGGACTCTCTCCAGCAGTTCCCTGTCCCTCTTGAGCTGGGGAGCCCAGAACTGGACACAGGACTCCAGATGAGGCCTCACCAGGACAGAGTACAGGAGGAGCAGAACCTCTCTCAACCTGCTGGCCACACTCTTCCTGATGCATCCCAGGATGCCATTGGCCCTCTTGCCCACGAGGGCACATTGCTGGCTCATGGTTAGTTTGTTATCAACCAGCACTCCCAGGACTCTGCAGAGCTGCTCCCCAGCAGGTCAATCCCCAGCCTGTCCTGGTGCATGGGGTGTTCCTCCCCAGGTGCAGGACTTTGCATATGCTCATCATCAACCTGATGAGGTTCCCTTCTGCCACTTCTGACGGTGTGAGCATCACAGCAAGAGCCTCACAATGCAGCGTGGGAGGTGGAGGCTTCCCACGGCTTCCTGGCCTGGCTACCAAGATGCCAAGCTCCATCTGCTTGCCTGTGCCATGCTGTGTTAGCACATGTGCCCAGTGGAGCCTGCCAGCCCCAGCCCTCGTCAGATCCAAAGCAACTGCCCAGCCCAGGCAGGGAAGGATGGAGAGGAGGGGGTGCAGGTGGCCCTGTTGGGGGCAAGGATGGAGTGGAGGGGCCGCAGGTGGCAGGGGCATGGCCACCTGGGTACAGGAACACAGATGGTGCTGCCAGAGACCTACGGCTCTGACCACTGAGCAGTGGGCCAGGAAAGGCGGCTGCTGGGAGAACGGTTCAGCTGACACAGAAAACTCTTGCTCAGGACCAGCAAAAGAAAGGAAAAAGAAAAATCATATAGACACACAGAAACAGCAACTAGGTCCAGTGCAAGCCTGGCATTTTGGGTATCTCTGGGTAGAAGAGAAATGAAACCACCTTAGAAGCCCACGTCAAGTCACCAGCAGAAAGACAGTTCCCAAAGGCATTTCTCGAGCAAACAATAAAGGACCAGGAGCTGGGGAGGCTTTAGCTACCTACTGAGACAGCTGTAGGAAAAATGGAGCTGCAGGACTCAAACCATGCAGCAAATGTGTCCTGGACAGGGCTGGCCATGGGTTTGAGAAGAGGTAAACAGGTACAAAATGGGTGTTCATTTTGGAGTGCTGCTTTGTGACATAAAGGTGGAAAAGCAGAGGATATTTTGGTGAAGATGATGGGGAAGAAAACCTTTGAAGTTTGTTATTCTGTGAAAAGGAAGTGAAATCTCATTAAAAACTCAAACAGATTTCAGTGTTTTGGAATAAAGGAACCCCAGACAGCTGGTTATTACTCAAGGAAATGATTTTAAACCTCTAACAGCAGCTTTGCTCTGTGCAAGGGAAAGGTGCAGAGGGAGATTCACACAGTGCAACCACAGCTTTACAGACATCTGCAAGGTCAAAGAGGAATCCCCTGGAATGAATTGCTATGACCAAGGCAAACGAGGCAATGGCTAAAGGTTCTATAAACAAACGAAAAGGCAAAATTTGTCCTTTCCATCATGCAGGAGTTAAGGTAACATGATTCAGAAAGTGCAGGAATGTTCAAGGAATTCTCTCATTTGGCATCCCCAAAGGGCTGTACGTAGCATACAAATGAAGTACCAGTAAAACCCACGTGAGGAGGCAGAGGCTACAACAGGGAAGATGGAGGTAAGGAATAATCTGAGTCTCTCTGCTGCATCCAGTCACAGATGGGCTTCACAGAGGCATGATGAAGTACAGATATCCCAGTGATCCTCCTTCTCCTAACCATGCCAATGGGTTTTCTCACCTCTCCAGTATTCCCCGACACCCTGGGAACTCACAGCATCTTGAAGTTTGCAGCTCAAATGCTCCCAGCTTCTGAAGCTTTCTCTTATCCAAAGTCCCAGTGCCAGGAGCCACCAATGTGAGCTTTCCCCAGCAATCCCACATCTCTGTTGCAGCCTCCCCCTATCAGCAGGTTTCTGTATCTCTCCATAGATGTGATAGTGAATGTGAGAGGTGGTGGGTACTTCTCCAAGCCAGGATGGCCCTGGCTGGCAGCCAGCCCCATTTTCAGGGAGCACAAAGGCATGAGATGGGGGACATCTGCGAGGACAGCAGTGAGAATGGGCTGAGACGGTTAAAATCACCACCTGCCCAAGAGAGTGGAAAGACTCGAGGCTTGTTTCATCCCAGGAACACATGTGCAGAGTAGGCACAGAAGGGATGGCAAAAATCAACAAATATCAGGAGATTAGGAAAAAACTTCTAAGTACAGGTGACAAGGCACATCAAGCTCAGTTCAGAGGGGCCACACACCCCTCAGGTGTACCAGCATCTCCCCAGCTATGCCATCAGACCCTTCAGGTCCCTCCCCTCCATGCTCCTCTACTGAGTGAACCAAAGCTCTAGAGGGACGTATTGTGTAAATCCCTGTGTGTTTGCCCCAGTGTTTTTGCCTGACAACACCACTTTGAGTGGCAGCTCTCAGCAGCCCCAGCACGCTATCACCGGTGTGTGGACACAGGGCTGTGCAGCTGCCTGAGGAGTGGTTACAACAGGACAACCCTTTCCCGGTGTGGAAACCATTACAAACCATTATCTGCTTCACACCCCGTGGCACAGCTTTCAAGAGCAAGTGCATACCCCTGATAGCAGGGAAAGCAGCACCAAGCCGCACCCTCCCATTACAATGAAACACTGGCTGGCTCTGAAATGCACTTACAAAGAGAGAATTAAGGTCTGCCTCTGACACCTGTCTGTAATGGATACCACATCCCCTGCAGCTCTGGCAGCGATGCCCTCCCATCCCTGCGGTTTAACCTCAGCATGGCAGTGCCACGGGCAGCGGGACGGGTGGCAGGGCCCAGGCTGGAGGGCTCCCACTCCCTCGGCCCTGGCCTGGACAGCACTGGGCTGTGCAGTGAGTCTGGCTGTGCAGAGCCAGACCGGGTTATGCTAAGCCAGGCCAGTTAGTGCTGAGCCGTGCCGGGCCATGTGGTGAGCCTGGCTGTGCAGAGCCATGCCAAGCAGCACCAAGCCAGACCAGGTTATGCTGAGCCAGGTTAGGCTGCGCTGACCCGGGACAGTTTATGCCAAGCATGCTGGGGCCATGCTGAACCACGCTGAGCCGGGCCATGTGGTGAGCCTGAGTGTGCAGAGCCATGCTGGGCCAGCCTGTCTCATGCTGCGTCAAGCCGGACTGGGCTGTGTCACGCCATGTCATGCCGTGTCATGCCGTGCCAGGCCGAGCCGAGCCGAGCCGAGCCGAGCCGAGCGGTGTGGCTGTGTGGCGGCCGCCGGCGGGCACATGGGCAGGAGGGCGGAGCCCGCGGCCTGACATCAGCGCCGCCGCTCACCGCTCCGGGACCGCTCGGCTCGCCCGCCCGGCGCCGCACAGAGGTGAGCAGCGCGGGGGACGGGCGG